>CM057161.1:8437486-8457017 GCA_029962745.1 Echinometra lucunter | reverse complement strand
TGTCACTGTATCCGTACTCGTTGTTGTGCAGGGCCGCTGCGCGTGGTGGCGCCACGATTAATAGCAGAAGACGCGAGAGTGCGAGGAGTTTTCCCGCCAAAATAAGTATCGCCATGCTCGATCTTTCCTTGAACAAATGATTCGAGGAAAGCAACCACAGAAAAAAAAATGATGCGAGCAGCCCTCAAATTGTATATTTTACGGCGGGTGAGTTGACATAAATAAGAAATGAAATAAACATAAAACCAAGAAACGAAATCATTGATTTTTTCGAAGTCCAGCACGGCCTACGTATTATTAACTGGATGAGGAGCCTCCCGAGACCAAGCCAAGTTGATGGATACGATGGTCAACTAAACCCTTGATTTCTATTACCATGCCTACGGTGGTTAACATTCCTAAATTCCTTCTTAATGGGATAACAATTGTTCTCATTTTGCCGAGTGACCTAAGTGGTCGACCAGTCCTACACTTTTGTTGTTGCTTTGTTAGGAAAAGCCTCTGTAAAGCTATCTGGTCATCAGAAAAACTTCTGAATGTGATGGGCTTATCTTAATAAAGACCCCACTCTTCGTAAGTATGCTATTCGATTGTCTGACATAGCAACAAAAGAACAAATGTTCTCTTATGGAATACAAAGATTTCGTGCTGGCGAATCGATATTGTCCATCGCTGGCAATTGGGAAGTATATGGGCCTAATTACAATTGTGGTTCTCCTGGTTTTCGAAATATGACAGAATGATACAGCAAATTCTTGCCCGCTTGTAAAAGTTCACTGGCCTCAGTTCTGTAATTTGACTTAAAGTTGCAGCAAGCTTAAAAAGAAAAGAGAAAAGGTTAAAAGAATGAGGAATTTTACAAATAGTTCGGGGAATTTTTCTGAAACAAATCGCCAATGATTGAGCTTAAGAAAACGATTGCCAAACGCTTTTTTCATTGTGCCCCCCATTATTATTGTACCCCCTTTTATGTTTTAGCACCACTTCTCTCTCTCCCCCCCCCCCCCCCCCCCCCCCCCCCCCTTTCCACATGTCTGTTCTACATTACTCGATCCAGGCATGACTCATTCCTTGTCATTTGTAATCCTTCATATATGACGCTTACCTGATTTATCTTAGATTTTATTTTTTTTATTGAGTGCAATACTACTTCTGTTAATTGTATGTTACCATGGTAACGGAGCCTAAAATGTGATTACCCCAGCGTTCGAATTTTCGAGGATCCTCGTCACATAATTCAGGAGTAAAAAGGCGCATGACAGAAACCGAGGACTTTTGTTGTTGTTCGCGTTGATGTTCGCTTTTTTTTTTTTTTTTTTTTTGGGGGGGAGGTTTGTTTTTGTATTAATTTTGTTCCTTTTATTATTTTTTTTTCGTTTGCGTGTGTGTGTGCGTGTGTGGGGATGGGCGTGTGTGTGTGTTTTGTTTTGTTTTGTGGGTTTTTTGGGGGGTGTTGGTTTTGCTTGTCAGGAAGTATGCATCCCCTTACCTCCTTTCAACACAAGTTTCTGCCCATGACCGGGGGCGCAAGGTGGGGGGGGGGGGGATACAATGGGATACAATGGGAGGAAGGATTTGTAGAGGTGTTGTGGTCCAGTGGATAAGTCTCTGGACTGTTACCCACAAGGTCCGGGATTCGAATCCCTGCCACAGCGCTGTCCTTTGGCAAGATATTAATCTACATTTGCCAGTCTCCACCCAGGAGCAAATGGGTACCTGTGAGGATTGCCCAAAGCCAATGTGATTGCCTTTGGCATTGCCCTGCATGTAGGCATGTGAACGGTGCAAAATGGTAGAAATGCTCCCTAAGGAGTGGAGATGGTGCACACTTATGTGCGGGCTAGAAATCCAATGATCAGGGATAATAATAGTAATATTGTAAAGCACATTGTAGTATTCACGTAATACACTATATAAATATCATGATATATCATTATTATTATTATTCAAGGGGACACATTTTGCCCATGCATTTAATGTGTACTCCAGGGTTTGCCAAGGAGTATTTCTCACCCTGACATTATAGAACGCAGATACACATTGAAAATGATAATATATTTTCGATTTAGTTTTAGTTTGATTGATAAAACACACTGGAAGGATGGAGGAAAAATATTTGTTTATCGTGATCTAAAAGCGATTTTTTTCCTCCTCTGTAATTCACTTTGAACTCTAATTGCCAAGTATTTCATTTTTAAAGTAATACTTTACTGGATTTCTGAAATATGTTAATCGGATTTTGTCATGTACAAATAGAGATCGTTCATGCGAAACTTGCTGAAAGTTTCCATCAACCATTCATACATATATCATACATGTATAAGCCATAGATACAAATTACTAAACAAAACACACATTATTTTCAAATGTGCATTGCACTTTATTATCAAAACACTGCACAACAGCTCTCATTCTCTCGGTCATATTATATACATGTATTTACAAATTTGTACAGATATTAATAAAATCCCTTGGCAGCTGGACTTTTCTCCTATGAGCTGAAAGAGCAGAGGTAGATTATTAAATTAGCAATACAGAGAATTTTGAAGGTCAAGATTTTATCAGCTTTCACTCCTCAAATAGGCAACATTTTTTTTTTTTCCATTTCTACATACTTTGAATAGAAAAAATGCATACAACATGAACTAATATGAATAAAAATTGCAAAATATTACTGAAAAAATTGCCATTTGCACATGAGAAATGGTGTAGTGATTACATTTTTTTACAATAACTATTAACGATCAATGGTAAAACATATATCAGACATGGATTAAATATTATCTGTGATTTCAGCTCTTTCTCCTATTGTATTTTTGCTACCGTGCTGGATCTCAAGATAATGAAAAAGAGTCACTAAAACAAGACACGGGCCATTCTATAAGCAAAAATAAAAAAATCAAGTTGATCAAAATTATGACTGTACAGTCCATTGGCGTAAATCGGGGGGGGGGGGGGAATGGCATGTACAAATATCCCCCCTCATTCTAAGGAAAAATGATATTGTAATTAATCAGTGGGTGAATTTTTTTTTAATAAAAATGTCATAAACGACGGCCATGTAGTGGAATTTTCATTTGAAATGCTCTTAAAACCAAAAAAGCGGTTATTCTCAAGAAATTTCGACAAAAAAAAGTCAATCATCGCCCCCACTCCTCAAAAAGGATTTATGCCAGTGATACTGTCTATTCATGACTGCCTGACACATATCAAATTAGGCCTTACTTTAGTCTCAATAAAATGCTCTACCTTTCTATAAAAAAGCATATGCAGGTACATTCATACAAAAGTGATTTTCGTGGTATCTCATACGTTTAATAAAGGAATTGTCTCTGTCTGAGACCTATTACTTCTCCCCAATACATTCAGACTATGGTTAGACTCCGGCCCATTGTGTTACATAATTCTTTCTACTTGAACAGACATGATGATCATGAATATTAGAATACTGTGAAACAATCATGAGAAGAAACATAATTGTAACGCTGTAGCGTAAGGCTTCAGGGTGGTGTTTCATAAAGTTGTCCGTAAGTTACGCACGACTTTACGCACGACTGGTGATACGTTCTTGTGCTACATGTAAATGATTGAGAATCTGATTAGCACCCAAGGACATGTTCCAGTTGTGCGTAAAGTCGTGCATAACTTACGAACAGCTTTATGAAACACCCCCCAGGTTGAAGGATCTTTTGACATTATCTTCTAATCATATCACTCAGATTTTTAACGATCTTGGAAGAAAAAAATGCCCTGAACTGAGTATCAACAAGCATTAAAATGCAAAGCATAAAAATGTAAATCTACGATATAAATCACCTGATAAAATGAAACAATGTATTCACGATCTTCCTTCACAGTTCATAGGCCTGTGACGTGTGTATACAGTGGAAACTCAGTATAACGAGGTCCATGGGACCATCATAATTACCTTGTTATAGCAGGAATCTCACTATATCAGGGTTAAAAAACAGTAGAATATAAAGAGCTGGGACTGGAATATTACCTTGTTATATCAGGAATACTGTTATATCAGATCTCTTTATATGGAGTTTCAACTATTTGGAGGATATCCGGAGGAAATTTGTGTGCACAGGGGGTGCCGCTTTTCACAAAACAATTTGATTCATGCCAATTAACTGCCATAATTTCAGTAGTTTAAACAATCAATGTAATTCGTTATATTTACTCAAAACAGGGAGGAGATACAAAAGTAGAAATCATGATATGAATCTTAAAAATTACATGATAGAAGTCACAACACAGTATATTATAGAGTGGGCAATAGTGAAATAATCCATTACATGTACAGTGGGACTTTGCTATAACAAACTCCTCTGGACCACGGAAATTATCTCCTTTTATCGAAATCTTGTTATATCAGGGCTAAAACATTACGAAATCCCTCGTTTAAAATAGACCCCACCACTTTAGCACAAGATCCTATGCATCTTAGGTGGGGTATAGCTACCCGCTATCCAAAAGGCATGTTAAAAGTCTTATCAGTACAAGCATCTTCGCACGAGAGGTGATGGTTTTGGATTACACCTGCACTCCTCATCATCTTACGTAATAGTGTTAACAAACTCTTAACACCGCACTGCCTGAAAGGAAATGTGAAGTAGTAAATATATCTTTCACCTGTTTTAAGATATTGCCATGTCCAAAAGTCACTCATAATTTAGATGAAAACCAAAATTAAACTTCAAACGAACCAAAATGACCCAGAAATTGCGATTCTAGCGACATTTTTTAATCCATAAACTAGCCCGTCGCGCGTGCACTAGGCATGTGTAGCCCCAGCGTGTTTCTCTTTCTCCTTTCCTCTCTCTCTCTCTCTCTCTCTCTCTCTCTCTCTCTCTCTCTCTCTCTCTCTCTCTTATCAAACTGTGAAGGTCGATCGTTTCTCCGGCATAAGCGCTTTTGTTTACTTAGGCTTCCTGCAATCTCAGGTGTCTAGAAGTTGCAAAAATCAAATCGGGGTTTCAGTTTTAAACGATGGGTTTTCATCATGAAGCAGTAAAATACAAAGAAGCGGGACCAGCAAAATTGCCTTGTTATAAGGAGAGTTTGTTATAACAGTGTTCTTTAAAACGAGGTTCCACTGTACAACACACATAACATACACACCGAATATATGTCAACCAACGTGTTGAAAAATTACCCTGTATACATAATACTGTGAAGATTTGGAATAAAAAGATGGATTACAAGGTTCACAGGGTATGATTTTGATAATTGCTACAATGATGGTAAAATGCTACACAATGATAATGTTTGCATGAATTTTGAGTGCAAAAGGAAGATAAGATCACTTCTTTACGCATACTGTTCTGAATAAAAATTGAATGACATAACTGTCCAGGAAATCAAGTTAACCTCTTTTGAAATACTCATTTAACATCACTAGAAGCTGTACGTCAATTTCTCTAATCGAAAAATCAACTTTCTCCCTGGAAGAATACCTTTTTACTCTGTTTATTTTTCCTTGTTTTGTATTCATTTGTTTTTTCTGTTTAGACGATACTGTCATCTTTCCGGACCCATCATGTCTATTCCCCCAGAGAATAGTTCAGTGAAATATGTTATTTAATACAACGAGCACATCAATGATGTGGTGCTCATTCCGGCATCCGGCAAAGAAATTAACGCAATTTTTAATTTTAACCAAGCTGACACTGTAATGAATATAAAAGTTCCATGTAGCTAATGTTGCTCTACCAAGTGAACCCCCCCCCCAAAAAAAAAAACCTCTCAAGATCGGTCCACAAATTAAGGAGCAGAAGCAGTTTTTGAGATTTCCAAATAAAATCTGCATAAATTAGCAGCATAAATTAGCAAAAATAATGTTTGAGACAAAATTTCAAAATTCTGTGAAGTTTGGTGTACCTCATGTAGCTCTACCAGGGATGAAACAAGAAAAATCAAAATTGGTCAATGAATGAAGAAGAAGCGTTTTTCATGATTTTTTTGAATAAATTTTGCAACATTAGCATAATAATTTTCTAGAAAAATTTCGAAATTCTGTGTAGAAGTTCAGTGTACCTCATATAGCTCTACCAGATGAAACAAGAAAAATCAAAATCAGTCGACAAATGAAGGAGAATAAGCATTTTCAATGATTTTTTGAATAAATTTCTCATAAATTAGCATGAATAATTTTTGAGACAAAATTTCGAATTTCTGTGTAGAAGTTCGGTGTACCTATTAGCATATTCAATGAGTTTCAAAATTCTGTGTAGAAATTTCGAATCCCCCACCTATGCTATCATATAAAGCAAACGGATTTAAAATCGGACAAGAAATGACTAAGAAGAAGCATTTTGAAATTGTGGACGGATGCCGGACGCCAGACGATGGATGACGGACGACGGACGCCAAGCCATGGCATAAACTCATCTGGCCCATTCGGGCCCATTCGGGCCAGATGAGCTAAAAGTTAAGGCAAACATTTTTAAATACATAAAATGCTTTAGTGGAAATGAAAAGGAAGATAACCCTGAAAAAATATATTTATATATATATATATATATATATATTTTTCAAAAATCAATCCCCAAGTATTTTATCTTTCTGCTAAACAATTCTGTTAAAAATTAAAAGTGAAATCAGTCATTGATATTTTTGCAAATATTGCAATTTAGAAATTGTAGAAACAAACTGTTTCAGTAAAGAATTCATGTGGCAATAATGAAATAAGGTATTACAGTATAATGCTTTTAATTCTTATATGAGGGTAGTATTTGAGCAGTTCTTCCATTTTGCCTGAAATGAAATTCTATTATCTTGTGGTGTTTTTCCTATTTTACTTCCTTTCAAACAGTTGTAATCTTTTGCTAATAGTTTAATCTGTTATGTGCTTTATGTCTTCAAGCACTGCATTCATGAATCTGTTATCTTGGTTTTGGAAGCAAACTCCTGGCTGAGAAGCCTCATCACATCAGCATGTTTGGCAGCCACATGGGTCTTCTTCACCGAGGCGTAGTTCTCCTTCACAAAGGCGGCAAAGGGATTCGGGCCACGTGCCCTGGCAGGGGTGCCGTCCTTTCTGAGGGTGGGCTGGAGCTCAAGGCGGCCATTGCAGTAGGCGCAGCAGAATCTCTTAGTGTCCACCGACTTGGAGTGCCTACCGATACTGAAAGAGAGTTGGGAAATGTAGGTAGGGGTTAAGTCATAAACAGTTCATAGTCACTTTAACTGTGGATGCTGAAAGTAGTTTCATGCCCAAAACTACGAGAGGGGGTCACACAGGATTTTTGCAGTGATGCCAGGCTCAAAAGCTACAATGCCTTCTCCAAAATGACATAGATTTAGATCACTGTAGCATGGCTTTTTGCAAAGATTTGGCATTGCATCTCAGGTGTAACCAAAATGCGGTTATCACAATGGAATTTCTTTATAATGTGTAATATTAGGGTTTTACTGAAGTAAAAACTGTCAAGAAATAAGAATAAACAGTCCAGAGGCCGATACACGTCTGGTGTACAAATCAAACTCACAAATTAAAATCACACACATGTACAATTTAATTTCCTTCAGCAAGAAATTCATCCACATCGTGCTGCACTCAACCCAGGTGAGGTGAATGGGTACCTGGCAGGAATTCATTCCTTGAAATGCTTGCATGCTGTAAAAGGCTACTGGGGTAAAGCTGGGGTAATAATATCCAAGTCCTTTGGAAGCACACTGAGACGTTATCATAATGTGATATGCACTATACAAGAACTGTATATTATTGTTATTATTATCATCACATGATATAGATGAATATAAATAATCTACTACAGTAAGCAGAGGATAACATAAAAATAATGACATGATTACTCCTATTGTCATTAAGGGTGCAGCTTTGTGAGCCAAAGGTCTACAAACTTACATATCCATTAGACCAAGCATTTTAAACTTGTGAACCTTCTGTCAAATGAACCTTCTATTAACAAGAAAGATATCTTTGATATCTTTGACATTTAGTACCTGTTGGTCTTGTGGACATCCCACATCTAGATTATTCTGACTTATTGTAAACGGGTCCATACCATCGAATTGATTGGTCTTGGGTACCTTGATTCTTAGTCCTCACAAACCTTTCCTTTTCCTTCACCGGGAATTCCATTTATTCATTCAGATATCCAGCCGCAAACCCCACCTGCAAACCCTGTGGCAAATCCTTGTGGTGTTTTTAGTGTTAACATACAAACCGCACCCCTAATGATAATGAGATGCATATTAACGCATCAAAGCTGAAATAAAAGGAAAGTTGCGCAAACTCATGACCTCATTTTTTATTTGTAATTTGAATTTATCCGATGTAAAAAAGAATTTCCTATGTGGATGATAAACATATTCAATTCAATTCAATTCAATTCAATTTTCCCCTAACTTTATCAGACTTTGGCTGGTCCAACCTTTTTGCCACCAGAAAGCAAAAAAGATAATTCTTGCCTCTGGTGGTATTTTCTTTTTGACCGCCTCATATATCATTTATAAAAAGAAAAAGGGGGGGTACTGTGGGGGTTAGCTGCTTAATATGTGAACAAGCCTAACAAAGTTCACGCCTGGTTGTACATGTCATAATTAACTAGAATATCATTGAAGGTGATTAATACCCCTGCCCCAATGTGTGAGCTAAATTTCCTGATCATTGCTGGCAAAATGAGGAAGTAGTCTGATCCACAATATTTCCCCCTGATTTATTGCCATGGCAACACAGTTTCAAAAACATTCAAAAATTTTATCTTACATATCTTCACACCACAAGACAAATGTGTCTGCCAAATTTCATGAGCCATTTTTCGAAAAGTGAGGAAGGAGTTTGATCCGCAAGATTTGCAACGGACTGACCGCCTGCCCAACCGTACATCGATTCCTATATACCCCCTTCAAACTTTGTTTGGTGGGGTACAACTAAGTACAATAATCTTACTACCTGATGAAGACTGCTGTGATACTGTACTTACATGTTCCCACATTGGACACACTTGTACTTGTACTTGGTGTTGATCTCATAGGTGTGGCATCTCTTGATGACTGGGATCTCTGGATGGGCAAGATTGGCCTTGGCAGCCCTGACAAGCAGAGAGATGATAACAAAACATTACTGATTACATCCTAAAATACAGGACAAGTGGCACCATGAATTGCCCACCTGCCAATCCTGCATGTCAAGAAAGAGGGACAAATGATTAAGAAACTAGCAAAAATAGGGACATTCCAGTATTTCCTATACATTATTATAGATTTTTGCAAAAAATAGGGACACAGGGTGGTCAAGGGCGTAAATTACTCTTTCCTTTTCCTCCAAATAGGGACAGTTGGCAGGTATGGAATCGTTGTATGATTTGAAAAAAAATATATGAAACTTAATCATGAAAAGATAAAACACCATACAAAAATGTAGTGGAATAGATTTTCATTCATTTATAGGGATCAGAGATAATAGAGAGAGAGAAAGTAAAAGAAATAAAGTAGGACATGCAGAAAGGAGAAAAAATATAGGGAACTGAAAGGGCAAGACATAGAGACAGAGAGCTTGTTAAGTTGGAACTAGATGAAACTTCGACCACGCATGGTCGAACTTTATGCCTCCGCCATTACCAGATCAGAAATAAATGGCACTTCATGTTGCTTTATTTTCATTTATACAATGACATCTTTGACCTTGACCTTTGACCCTGTGACCCCCAAATCTAATGAGAACATTGCCCTTTCCATATCCATACATGAGCCAAGTTTGTTGAACCATCAAATGGTTACTGAGTTATCACAAGAACGAACCATTTCTATGTACATAATGACCTCTATGACCTTTGACCTTTGACCTTGTGACCCCAAAATCTAATCAGATCATCGTCCCTTCCATGTGCATACATGAGCCAAGTCTGAAGCCAATCTGTCAAATGGTTCTTAAGTTATCGCGAGAACGAGCCATTTTTATGTGTATTATTACCTCTATGACCTTGACCTTTGACCTCGAGACTCCAAAATCTAATCAGATCATTGTCCCTCCCATATGCATACATGAGCCAAGTTTGAAGTTGATCCGTCAAACGGTTCTTAAGTTATCGCAAGAACGAAAACGGGACGGACGGACGGACGGACGGACGACCCGAAAACATAATGCCTCCGGCTACCACCTACGGTGGGCAGAGGCATAAAAAGAATGAAATGAAGGGAGAAAAAAGAAACATGATATATGAAATATATAGAAGATCAGAAGCAGATAACTCTGTTAAAATGACAAAATGATGAAAGAGAAACAACATTACAAAAATATCAAGAAAGATGACAGGAAGCAATATCATGCAAATTAAAGGAGAATGAAACCCTGGGGGAAAATCAGTTTTAACAAGAAGAGAGGATAGAGAGAAGCAATTTTTTAAAAAAGTTCCATCAGAATTGGTTAAGAAATGGGAAAGTTATGAAAGTTTGAAAAATCTCAATTTACTTTCTATGGCAATCCCCAAATTGGCAATGTTGCTCCAAAATGGCAGGTTTAGAAAGACAACTCTCTATATGTTTTGTACACAAAATTTCACATTTTCCCCCATTATCTCTGAAGGTGCAGTATGTCTCCTTCTTAGCTCCAGATATATCATGGGAAAATGTATTTGACACAACATATGTTAAGTTCACAAAGAGACAAGCAGCATCTTAAGAGATAATGGAGATAATAAAAATCTTTGTATAAAACATACCATATTAAGAGTTGTCATTCCAAACCTGCCATTTTGAAGCAACATTGCCAATCTGAGGATCCCCATAGAAAGTAAATTGAGACTTTACAAACTTTCATAACTTTCTCATTTCGTAACCGATTTTGATGGAACTTTTCAAAAATTACTATCTCTATCCTGTTTTTTCATTAAAATGTATATTTCCCCATGGTTTCATTCTCTTTCAAAGAAAAGGAAGGAACTACATGTATTTCTAGCAAGATCTATACATAGTATGTAAGAGCTCAATGATGAACCGAGACAGGAGGTGAGAAATGGTTAAAAAAAAAAAAATTCCATTGTGCGCATACGAAAAAGGTACAGTAGAACTGAAAACTTACCAGTACTTCCAGAACTTTCCATGACCATCACTAACACCATGGATCAGCCAGGCTGCTGCATGGCATAGCTCATGAATCAGTGTGTCTCTCAGACGTTCTACACAAAAACAAAATTATATAGGTACATAGTCCTCCTTGGACTAAAAAGCTTCTAACCACCAATAAACAGAAATAAAAACATAAAATAGAAGAATATGATTAAGAGGGCAAGATGGTTTCCTTTCACTGAAAGCCATTGCCTATCAACATGTCGAGATCATCAAATCAATTCATAAATGTGTATTTATGCTCATTCTTATATTGGCAATGCACCAATCATTAAATATTAGTTACACTGCTTTTCACCAAAATGTGGTAATTCCTTCACTTTGACCTCTAAAGTCAATGGTAATAAAATAATCATATATGTACTGGTTGAGAAAGGTGAAAGAGTCTATATGGAAAGAGGATTCATCCTACACTGAACAGGGACTCTGGTGACTCACTGTCTTCTATCTTCGGTCCAGTGAAAGCAGCCAGCAATCAGAAACACTGTGACTGACCACTTGGCTGAGAAAGTCCACAGGAGTGGACAAAAGCTCACCTACAAAATTTAAGGTTGGTAGAAGTTTAAACTACATTTGTATAAACATATATAATATCATCAAACCTTTTCAACAATTCTTTTTTTTTTGGTGGGGGGGGGGAGATTTTTTACCATTATTTTCTTTGATCAGTCACAGGATTTCTTCTAAATGAATACTTGACATGCAAGCAAACAACATAAATAAAACCGGTTAACATACCAGCTGTGTCACACACTTTGACCGAGAGCTCAATCCTAGCTGTCCTCTCGCCAAGCCTCTTCTTGTAGAAGCAGAACCCAGCAGTCTTCCTCATCCTGTTGTTCCAGGTGATGCTGAAGTCTGATGGCAGCTGCAGGGAAATAAATGATAAGCAGTATTTGACCAACTCTCTAATTCCTGTAGCTTTAATACAGGGGACACCCAGTTTCTGTAGCCAACGGGTTCAACAATTGCCGGTTAGCGTGAGGGTCCTTTAAAAGCTATGTGAGTTTTTAATCTATGAGAGAAAAGACAGCTTAAACTATATCTACAGATGTGATCATGTGATCATTGAGAACAATGTTAAGTTGGCCTACTACCAGTAATTATCTGATTACAGATGACCCTTGATGAAAATGCATTACACATACTAATACTGCTCAAAGCAAAATGGATATGCATTCAAAACATTGGAGTACTTTCTAAATTTGTACCGATTATTTTCCCACACGTTTAGTCAGAGATAAGAAAATGTAAGTAGCCATTGTGCATTATTCATGAATGCTGAATGACTATTGTTCTTCAGAATGCAAGCAAAGAAATTTCGTAACAATAATGAATCATTTAATCCCTAGGTTTATCTCCTCGAGCGTTCTTTTCGCATCAGCGCTCATGCGTAATATTAAATTGAACAATCATAATAATTAGCTTTCTCCTTAACCATTGTACCAGTGATAAACCATATCCATAGCATCAGTGATATCTATAGAACAGTATCAATACTGCACTAAAGGAAGTAGAATTCTAGGAAAATATCAGAAGAACAAATCAATATTTTCTCTTGAAAATTACTTGACATGCAAAGAGTAACACTGGCATCTCTGTTGGACTTATAATTTAGTAGCAAGGCTATTTCACTGGATGATGTCCAACTTCTCTATCCAAACAAAACTTAACACCCCCCCAACAAAAACCCAAACAAACAAACAAAAAATAAAACAACAAAAACAAAACAACAACAAAAGCTATCAGAAAAACCAAAGAATGCTGCAGGATTAAAGTGTTTACCTTGTTCTCAAAGACAGATTCATTGTAAAGCTTGAACAACTTCTGCATCAGCTCATCCTTGTTCCTCTTAAAATCGCTCACATATCTCGACCTGGTGGACATTCCTTTCCCTGGGGTGGAGAGAGACGCAAGAAACGACACGGGGGCGGGTTGCTCAGTGCGGGAGGGGGTGCTGTAGCATCGGTTGGAAGGCAGGGTGGTGGGCTGAAGGGGCCGCCGTTGTTTGGCAGGGGTTTTCTTCAACGAGGTGGTTGAAGTGGAAACTGTTGAGAAAGAGGCAGGAGGAGATGATACTAAAAGTAAGACAAATCTTATATTCACATATTTTATACTCTGTATGTTTAAGAATTCACAAAGATTACAATGCATCTATTCTATACTTATACATTAAATAATAAAATGAGATATGACAAGGAAATGGAATACAAGGTATACTGTCAGCCTTTATAACAATGGACAGTTCCTAGCAAGCTATTCACTTGGCATGGCTGAAAATCTTTGAATCAAGTCTCAACAAAGAAAAAATGAGGGAAAGAAAGGATTTGTTTGTTGTGTCACTGGTTTTGAAAATTTTTCTCCCAATATATTTTTCCCTTTTTATTTCTAGTCACAAGATAAAAAAATGGTTTATTGATTGAAACAAAGTAAAAACTGAGACCATGGTGCCAAATTGTGTGTATGTGTGTGTGGGGGGGGGGACTTAAATTTTGTTTTTCATGTTTCTACTTAAAATTTTCAAGCAAAGGATAACATAAATACAATCATGTACTACATACATGGTAGGAAGCTTTCCAATTCTGTACATGGACGTTAAACTACTAAAAAGGACTTCCACTCAAAATGTTAAAACATTTCTCACCTTTTGAATTTGGTTTTCCGACAGAAGGTGTGGTTTTTGGTATCATGAATATGTCATCATCATCGTCGTCATCATCTGAGGATAGAAGCTGGGTAAGGATGCTACCTGAGCGACTGCCCACAGTGGGATGCTAATAATTTATGATAATAAAAAATAATTGAAAACAATTATACACAACACATAATCAATTGTACATAACCACTGGACAAATAAAACAGAAACTGCAATTACTAGAAGTAATGTAATGAGGGTCTAGTGCAACAAAGTGCTATCTGCATTTTGGGCAATTTTGATAAATCTTGAAATAAAGATTTGTTGCACTGACACACTGCAGTTTAAAACATATAGCCATATATATTTGGGGTGATACCCAGCTGTAGCAAAGTTTACCCATCGGTAACCATTGTTACCGATGGGTTCCTGGTCTCTACTGGATCATTTTTATTTCAAAATCTCATGCAAATAAAAAATGCAGATAGCCCTTTGTTGCACTAAACCCTTGATAAATATATTCAATGTACTATTCATATAAACACCACCCTGTATATAGGAAATGTATACTGCACAACAATTAGAACATTGCAAACCTTATATGACCACAGGAGTATGACAACTAAGTCAAACATACTGACATTTATAAAAAAATCAGCCTCCAGACTCCAGCCTTTCTCCACTTTTAGCTATCTTATTCCCTTTTATATTCCACATACTAAGAATCATGCTGTAGGATTGGTCAAAACTCAATCACATGATTAAGTGTAGTTTCCCAATCAATCATCACCCGATAAGAAAAAATCGTCTAACTCACAGTGATGGAACTTTTGTGTTTCGCTGATCACTTCAGTCACTTCAGTTATTTTCAGAACGCGCAAAATAAAAGTGTGTTGCCACTATGATTTTTTGTTCCATTTTTCTCCATCACATGAAACGGTAAAATTCTTTTGTGACGTCACAATTAGCTTACGCGCGCAAGCTAAATTAAGTCATTAGGCCAGCTGACGTGACGTGTACCCGTGTACGTCATATTTTTTCTTTCTCGTAGAGAATCTAACGTTATTACAGGGTAGTTAATTTTCTTTCTAGAATGATTGCAGATGAGGAATATAAAGCAAATAATCACCTTTTGGTTTCAGGTGACAAGACAAACTATCACTTCCTCGACGATCTGGATGCACATGCTATCTTTCCTCAGCTTCGCTTTGGAAAAGATAGCTACATCCAGATCGCCTCGGAAGTGATAGTTTGTCCATCAACTTCACCAACGGTGATTATTTGCTTACTACAGAAAAAGACATAAAATGTAAAATACATAATTTTCTTAAGGTGTTCTTTGAAGGTTTCCATGGTGAAAGGATAAGTTACAGGTATGTGGTAGCACCAGGTAAGAGTTAGTCCCTAAAACGTCGAGTCAACTCTTTCTCAAAGGCCCTGTCCCATACTACCGTTTAACGATTCCGTCTGCCTCCGTCTAAATATTTATGTTAGACGGTGTCAAACAGAGGCAAATTCAAAAAATTGGGGCCATGAACTAGCGCCGTCTGCCAACGTCTAGATACGTCTGTAAACCAGCTGAAGAACGAATTTAAAAAGTACAATAAACGTACACGTTTGTTTCTCTGACGGAATCGTTAAACGGTAGTATGGGACAGGGCCTTTAAAGAGAGTTCTTTTAAGAACTAATCCTAAAGAATGTCACTTAAAATTTTTAGTTCTTTTAAGAACTAATTCACTTCAAGAAAGAATACAAAGCAGTTCTTTTAAGGACTAACTTTTTCATGGTGCTACCGCAAACCTTTAACTTAGATAACTTTCTTTCTTTTTAAAATACAACAATATCTTGCATGCACCTTCTTTGTTGTTCTCTTTCCACTAGTAAGAGGATTATCAAGATTGTTGACCTTCACGTAGAAGACATCCTCATCATCATCATCACTCCTGCTCTCGAGAGGCCCATCATCGATGAAGTCGTCATCATCAACCACATAGACTGCCTCATCAGGATCAGATTGTCCGCTCTGATGCTTTGGATGTTGAGGTGTCTTGACAGCTTTCAGGACTAAAATTGATAAAGATTGAAGATTAAAAAATGTATCTAATCTTTACACTCATTATTCAGGGATTACCAATGAAATAGTAAGTTATAGTAGGGTCCATGGTTAAAGCATGTAAGAACAGTGAAAAGGCTCACTATTTTTCATAATTACATGTATGACTCAATTCATCAGCCTTATAAATCACATCTCTGTTACTGTTAGATGCTTCCTAACAACTATGCTAAACTTACACCTACTTAAAGACATTCAGTTGTGGGCTTTCATGGGGAGTGGATCATAATTTGCTGACACCAGACTTTGTGAAAAGCACTGGAAATACCTGTAATAGAGCTACATTTCTGGAGCACAGCAAAACAAGCTGTCCCACCATAAACATTCTTCGGCCTGCTTCGGGCATTCTCAGGCCAGGGAAAGTGAGATAATGTCTTTGCCATATGGGGCAAAGGGTGGAATATACAGAGCATTACATAAGGTCTGTTGGTCATAAAACTCAAGAGTGATGGACAACACCCGTTACTGGGTAAGCACCCATGGTGTCAAATTCCCCATGAAAGCCCACGACTGAGCGTCTTCAACCCTCACGGAAAATCAAATAAAAATTTTAATGAATTAATTCAAATGCATGCTTAATATTTGATTAATGGGTTAATGATATTATATCACAAATATAGCAGAGCAAATTCATAAGTTTGAAATTCAAATACTAGAAACATAGTCACTGAATAAGCTAATAGTACTAAAAGTATACAGAAATAAAAGAATAAAGTCTCTTTCCCCCCAACTTCCCCTTCCCAATCAATGATATGGTCATGAATTGATGTAGCACCAAAATCACATTAAAAAACAATGAAAACTTTCTTGTAATCTATTCCTTTAAATTAAAAAAAAATACCCACATGATTCAAAGTCATCATCACTGCTAGAGTCTTGATACCTGGATCTGCCGTGAGAAAAAACAAAGCAAAAAAAAGGGAACATGACTGTGCAATACTGCAATGACTAATGACAAAAAGCAATGAAATGGGGATAATTAATATCATATCATATACCTGTAAGTTAAAGTATACACATATTATAAAAATGACCCATTCAATCACATCTTCTATGCAAGAAGCCCAAGTATAATATGTATTCCAGTGTGTGGATGTCTTCTCTCCAAAGCCCTTGCACATTGTAAATTTGAATTGATCCCAATGAAACTATCTCTAATGATGGAATTCATTCTTTGTAAATTTGCTTTGTTGGGCAAGACTTATATGTTTTAGAAAAATGCAATCGAATTTTCAATAATTGGGTAAAGACTAAATAGGAGAATCTATCATCTATGCTTGAATGCATTAACTAGCTGATCACAATTTTATTTCAGTATAACACACATTTACCACAGACTCTTCCCTGAGTTATCTTGGGCTTGGTGTTCAACAGGTTAACCAAGTTTGAAGGTAAATTTTCTGGGAAACGGCATGTGGGAAGGCAGATGACTTGTTACATGTATCTTAATACCTCGCTTTCTGAAAAGACTCTGAGCTGGTGTTGAGGGCCTGTCTGTCTCTCATCTGTGACTTTGGCCTTTGGTCTTGATGCTTGAAACTTTTATAAGCATCTGCCTCCTCCTCCTCCTCCCTGCCACCTGTTGTTCTCTCCTCTTCTCCATCATCTCCTGCTTCCAGTCTTGTTTCATCATCACCTGCATCCTCCTCTTTCTTCTCCTGTCCATTTTTCTCTTCATCATCAGCCCACTCCTTGTCCAGTAAAAATGGAGCAGATCTTGGGTTAGCGCAACTTCTCCTCCTGTTTTTCCTGCTGGCAGTTTGCTTCCTCTTGTTTTCAAGATGATTTTGTGCCAGCCTTTCAGACAAACTTGGAAAATTTGCACTCAAAATATCTGCGATATCATCATCGTTCTCGTTAGAATCAGCGTTGGGTTCACTGCCACTGCTGTCAGAGGACAAAGTTTGCGGAGTAGTCGGCTTTGAAGGGCGGGGCTTTGATGAAGGAGGGGACATTAACCACTGCATGGGTTGAGGTGAGTCTGCAAATTCTTTCGGGATGTCTTTCGGGATGTCTTTTAGGATGTCTTTTTCTGCACTTTTCACTGGAGATCTAGAGATATTGAGAACTTCCTTACTGCTTTGATGAAGTTTTCTGTAACTGGGCACCACATCTTCATCACCGTAGGATGTTCTTTCAGTAATGGACTCAGCTTCATCAGGCAATTGCCAATTTTCCTCATTGTCCAATGCCCCAGCTTCACTGGAGTGTTTGAGTTCCTCTAGCCTATCTCCTTCTGACCCCGTGCTGTGTCCGCTCACATCTGCGAGATGATCAGACTTACAGCCATCATCATGGAAGCTTGCTGAAGCAACGCAACCTCTCTTGTTTTCTAGAGGAACAACAGGGGTTGTTTCTCTCAGGACTTTACCTTCCTCTTCCTTGGCCACTGTGATGCCATCACTGTTACATATTCCTGCCTGAAACTCCAGCTTCAAATTTCTTGAGATTTCATTCCTAATGCCAGCACTGGATGTCACTGATCCCTGCCCTAGGTCACTGCTTGGGGATGGTGGGGTCCCATATGGTCTGCTTTTTTTCTTTGAGAGATCTTGAGTTTTCTTTTTAGTAGTGGTTCCACTCTTCTTCTTTTTCTTCCCTGAAGTAAGTGGCCGTTTGCTCTTCTTTTTCTTTGTGCTTTGGGAAAGCTGTAATTCAAATGGGAAAAGGTGAATGCAAGTTACAATTATTCATTTTCAGATTTAAAAAAGAAAATAAGCTTGACCATCTGATACCTTGATTAGTTTTGGACTTTCATACCACAGAGCTCCAGAATGTATTTCTTACCTATCACCTCACTCTGCAGGTCGTTCTGGTTTACGTTCATCAAATGATATTAGGCTTAAAGAAATATGTACCAATTAAAGGGAAAGTCCACCCCAGAAGTTTCACTGTTTCAATAAAAGGAGATGAATTTGAACAGCATTTTAAAAAAGAAATGAGCAAAATCAGTCAAAGAATAAGAAAATTACACTCATTTACATTTTCTAGTAAACTACTCTCGGCTCTGCAAATTGGCAACACTGATGACATCATATGCGAGCAGCTCTCCCCTCACTTTCTACATGAAATCTCACATTTTCTCAATTTTCTTGGAAGTTACACATTTTCTCACCCCATAGTCAAAGTATGTTATGTAAAAAGCAATTCTTCTGAACATACATTGACTATTGCGGTAAGAAAAACTTCCAAGAAAATTAAGAAAATGTGAAATTTCATGTACAAAGTGAATGGAGAGCTGCTCACATATGATGTCATCAGTGTTGCCGATTTGCCGAGCCGAGAGTAATTTACTAGAAAATGTAAATGAGTGTAATTTTCTTATTCTTTGACCGATTTTGCTCATTTCTTTTTTAAAATGCTGTTCAAATTTAATTCCTTTTATTGAAACAGTGAAACTTCTGGGGTGGACTTTGCCTTTAAAAGAACTTGGAGAGACATAGCACATGATCAGCAGCTCCTTCCTTGTGGAATAAGTCACCTTTATCATGATACGCTATAACGTGATATGCTGAGACTACGTCTGGCTCCATTGACCACCTCCATTTAGAGACTGAAAATTAATTCAAGGAAAACAAAAGGATGGAAGAGAGAAAAGATAGGAGGATAAAATGATAGAAAAACTAAATGAAAGACAGAACAGAAAGATGAGAGATCCAAACAATTTACATAAGGAAAGACAGAA
>CM057161.1:8373517-8436986 GCA_029962745.1 Echinometra lucunter | reverse complement strand
TGGTTTTGCTTGCTGCGATGCTGGCATATACTGCCAAAGCTTTCTTGACAGTTGCTCAGTCAAGCAGGTGAAAAACTAGTACATAATGAATACAAAAGAATAAATCAAGTTAAAACATTAAAAAGATATTACAAGACAACAATACTAATTATGTGCAAATACTGCAATAACTGGAGAATGCATGATTAATTTTTTTCTTTACTCTTCATGCTTTTATTGCTTCATTACAGAACGACCCCCCCCCCTACCACAAAATATGAAAAGAGGTCTTTCTTCATCCCAAAATGCAATGAGAGAGACTCACTAGACCATACATTATCTAATCCTCCCTCCATCTCTGCATCCCAGTTTGATGTAATCATCATCATTTGTTGAAATAAAATCCACATTTTGATGCATGTGTTTGGATTGGCCGTAAGAGGACTGGGTTTGATGGGGAGGGTGAGCGGGTGGATCACCCAAATGATACTTGATCCTCTCCTCCCTCCCTACATCCTAGCTTGATGAATATGGTTGGACTTCCCATAATAGGAATGGGTATTTAAGATAGGTGAAAACGGTAGACTATCCGTTACCTGATCTTCTCCACCCTCTCTGCATCCTAATTTGATGTATGTATTTGGACTGCTCATAACAGGACCAGGGTTTTTATTGGGTGTGGCTGGCTGGAGGTGAATCACTACAATCCTATCAAAAAAATAAGAGAGAGAGAGAGAGAGAGAGAGAAGGGGATCAGAATGATTCAAGACAAACAGGGTGTACTTTATCTGAAATTTTCATGCTTGCCCTCTAAATAATTACTTTACTCACAGATTTCTTGAACAATGTGCCAGAGTTAAAAACTTGTAATGACTTATGAAATAAGGGAACAGAGCAATGAAATCTAAAAATGAGAGCCATTATTATTATTATTATTATTACTTATTATTTATGCTGCGCTTTTCCCATAAGGCCCAAAGCGCTTACAATAATAAAACAGTAAACATATAATCAAATGTATATCCTAAACTACAAACTGCAAAAAAGATGGGTTTTTAATGCCTTTCTGAATGTTGTAATTGATGGAGAATGCCTAATTGTGAGTGGCAAATCATTCCCGTGTTTTGAAGCTGACACAGTAAATGTCCTGCTATCACCAGCTAACGTACGAGTAACTGAATATGTGAGACGAAGAGGATCACTGGCTGACCTCAGTGCTCTGGTGGGTGTGTATAAATTCAAACAATTACCATCCACACAAAACAGTAACTTTTCTACAAAATAATAATAATAATAATAATAATAATAAAACACCTGAATCAGCATTGTATACATGATGTCTTGTCACACAAATATAATCAAGGCTGCATGTTCAAGTTATGTAAAATGTTCAGTAGCATATAAATACTGATCTCTCAAGTCACCTTCGAGTCATGCTGGCTTAACCCATTCGTGACAGAGATCCACATTTTGTGGTTTGGCCTAATATCTCTTGATGCAAAGCCCTAAAAATCACACCAAATACATGAGCAGAAAGAGCAAAAAATTCTACACAAACTGTGCCCATTTTGGTTGCGTCAATATTCGTTGTTTGATGCTGAAATTTTTTTAAAGGAAAATAAGCATTAAAATCCTTAAATTGGCAATGTGATAGAAAGTCTAAAATCACTGTTTTCCCCTGCAAATTGGCAACTTTTTGACTTATCATAATTTCTGTCGATTTATATTCATTTCAGATACATGACGTCTTATAAGAAAAACGTAGCAATAAAATAAAAAGTTGGTGTTGCCAATTTGAAGAATAAAAGCTGATCAGGCTTAAAATTAGGCTTAAAATAATTCCTGTCACGAATGGGTTAAACTTGTTATACTTATATCAATCACAGATTTGATGAGAATGAACAGATCTCTAAGCAATCTAATGTTTGTTTGCTTTTCTTCATCAAAATGGGATCATATACTACACGATACTACACATGATCTTAGCCGAAAGGCCGAGAAGCGATCTGTCAAACCCCATGTCATTGTCCTCATTTAAGTATATTTCTTGATTAAAAAAACTTTAAAACTCTTTTTTTTTTTTACTTGCACACACATGTACAACAAGGTATGAAGCTATGTGTAATACATGATGAATTGAACTGACTTTAATCTAATCAAATATGTTATCTAGTAAACTACATAACAAACACTCACCCTTTTCCCTTAGAATCAGGAAACTTCTCAACATATATGACTAGTGACAGAGGGAAAGCCAACACTCCCTGTTCAAGTAAGCACAAATGACACATTAATTTTAAATATGAAATTATTGCCATTCCTACACCTGGTGTGTTAATGATTGTTCCAACAGTTTATAATTAAAACCATAGCCTTGAAATCACCTTTAGCCATCTTTGAAAATTTAACAAAACAAAACAAATAATTACTGAAGTATACATCTGCAACAAAATTTCCTCAAATCTTTTGAGAATTAGGGTAAATAGTATTACTTTTCACAAGAAAATTGACTGGGATTATCGATGTGTTGTTGTTTGTTGGAATTAGGCAAACCAGTCAGTTATGACTGTTGTTGCCAAATACTGTTTTTTTTTTATAACCTGAATACACAAATATATGTAGCATTTTCATTTTTCTTTGATAAACCAAAGAAACAAGATAATGATATCATGCCAGATTATCCATTCCCGCCCCCTTTTTAGCGCTATCCTGACAAGCCTGATCATGGTACCTTACAAAGGCTTCTTGGGAAAATGAATTTCCTTATGCCTCTCAAGTGCAGACAGGGGGCACTCTTTGAGCGTGTTTATCGAGGGTAACAGAGGGCTAATAAGCGACCCAAGTTCCGAACTAGCTTACCTGTTACCCTTGATAAACACGATGGCGACCTGATTACCGAATTAGCGTACCGGACTTGAGTTCCGCAAAAAAGGGGGATTTAATTACCCGTTGAACGAGATCGGCGACTTAAGTCGTGCCAATAAACACAACGTGACTTTGGTCTCGTTTCGTTTGGGAACTTCAGACTCCTGTTTCCGGATGAGATAAAAAGTAATAAGCCCGCCAGATTTGACCTTCACTGCCGGGTCACTTGCAGCTAGGCATGGGCTTGATGGTTTCAGGAACTCAGATCGGGATGATAAACAAGACATCCAGAGAGACCACCCATCGTGAGCGCAATTTGTGTTCGCGACTCAAGTACCCATTTCTAATTTCTAGAAATCGAGTTCCCTCACTAAACACACCCTTTGTGATATCTCAATTTTAGAGCAAGTAACGAAGACAGACACCAAATTTAGTACAATTAAAGTGAATAAACTATTATTACATCTGTTGAAGTAAATACTTCAGTGGTCTGTTGCCTTAGTTATTGTGAGGGTTTCCATGCTCTCTTTTCAGTGATAATACTTACCCTTCCCTGCATGTCTTTCCACATCAACCTGTGAGTAGTCAACACAGCGATCCCATGGTCAAACTGGGTCTAAAGAGAAATAAAAAGCATTTTCAAAAACTTCTTTTCAGTCTACTTTTCTATATTAAGGAAAAGATGGAGGCTGGAGAATGATATACAGCAGACCAATAGTCATCCCTCCCTTTAAAAGAGGGGACCCAACACTATAAAATGGTTGAAATATACATGTATCCTGATGCAGGTAACTAATTCTTTTTTGTTTTTCTACTTATGGATATTCTAACGTCACATGCATTAATAGATTGGGAAGCAGCTTATCATATGCTTTATTCATGTTATTTGTAGTCTGTTTGTATCTCTATCAACATGTAAAAATGAAACAAATAATATAACTGAATTATACAGTAGAAACGCGTCATGCGCATGCAAGGCCAATATTGCAATAAAGGAGAGTCTTTCCCATTTTCATCGTTTGTGAGACTGTCTAAAATTGTCTAAATAGTAAATAAACTAAACATTTCTAATCATAATTAACTTGTTAACAAACGTGTTTTGACAAGCCACCCAACAAGCAAGGTGTGCTTTATTCCGTTAGCAAATTTGGGTGGCTGTCAGTTGTCGCAAAAAAAGTCTTTCCCATGTTTTCTTACTTATGACTTCAAGTTATGTTAGTTAGGCCTGGGACCTGGGTAGATATTTTGAAATAAGACAATATGCACCCCTCCATCAATCAACACCCATAATCACCAACATCATCGAAAACAACACCTCACATAATATCGATGAAAGGGAAAAATGACAACAATAAAAGGTTTCCAGAACATTTCACAAACGACAACATTAACACCAACAGTGATAAACACTGACCCCTTACCCATTTTTGTACAAGTGGGACTGTATAAAGATACATTTTAAATTTTAAAACGTAATATTTTCGATTAAAATACCTTCTGATTCCCATCATATAATCGAACACCATGCTGTTGTTTCACAAGAGTCTCTCGAGGCAGTAAAGTATCATTGGTCCACTCAAATCGGTCCATTTTCTTAGATTTTACAGGACTTCGTAGACCAGTCGAACCTTCCTCTTTTGCTGGCCAATTTTGTGCTCAGTAAGATTACTGAATTTTATTATTTATCATCAATACAACATAAGCTAATTAATATTAAAAATCTTCATAATACCTTTCAATATATATTTTATAACTTTTGAATTGTTTATTTAATTACAATTTGAGGTTAATTGGCCTTAATCAGTAAAAGATCACTACGGATATTACTTACCACCGGCAACAGGCGGGTAGATTTAAAAATAGTTTGAGTCTGCTTCATTTTCTCACTGATAAGTGATATCTCGACTTGAGACTTGAATTTAATCCCACATTCAAAGATGTTATCTGATGCAGATAAAATGGGAGACAGTACTGGAAGTGACGATGATCTTAGTGTTCTCTTTGAGCGTGTTTCCAGTAAACTTGGTTGGAAATCTGACGCAAATCTTGACGAGTTATTTGAACAGGTAACGTTACGTACATGACGTATACGGTGCACCGTTCAGGTACAGGCCGGTCGCGGTCCGGGCGCCGGGCCGGCCGGGCAGGCCGCGCCGCGCCACGATGCTTGATGCTACTTGCTAGAGCTCAGGGCAGTCTGCTGTCGGCTAACTTCGTCTTTAAGTTTGGAAATATGGTGCTGATTTTGCATTTTTGACGCCGGAATATGGCTTTTTAGATGGAAGTTTGGGCAAACCCGGAGAATAGGGGACCGGAACGCGCGCGCATGGCATTCGTACTGTGCAGAGATCGGCAGAGACAGCCGAAAGTCAGGTACTATGTGACAAGTCCATAATCAAGTTCAAAATGACTTTAAAATATGTTTCAATCAGGTAATTATGTTTTAATATATTACATTGCCCTCTCGGCTTTCAAATGTGTGATTATGTGGTGAAAATCATTTTGATTTTTGTCAGAAATATTCTCAAACTCACAAATGTTTCATCCATGATTTGAATCTTGTGCAGATCGTCCCCCTCGCCGCCGACTCCGCCGCTGCCACCGGCTGCATTTGTTTGCACACAAATGAATATGTGCGCGCATCCCGGTCCCCTATTCTCCGGGTTTGCCGAAGTTTGGAGGTGAATAAGGGACTTTACTTGTGGTGAGTGACAATGTCTCTGTGTGTAATGAAGTGATCACTGATTGGGTGTATCATCCTGTGTAGATCTACACAGACACAGTCAGTGAATTGACCTCGTCCCGCAAAACTACTTAGCATGCTTTTGTGTTGGTTACTAGTACTTGACGGCATGCTGTTGACCTACGAGTCTGATAAACGTCAGTTTTCTTCTTAAAATTCATCATTTTCAGTTTATTCATCAGATACATGAAGCAGAAGGGGAAAATTGAGAGCCTCAGGAACATTGCTGGTAAGTAAAATCAAAACTTTTCTTCTCTATTATTGAAGATCTAAGTCAGTGTATTTTCGCGTTTGCGTCGGCAATTAGTTTCGCTGTTCAAAACGCCGTTTTGAGTCGACCTACGGGTGGGTGTATTGTGGTAAATAAATCGGTCGAATCACGGCACAGATCAAATGACGGGCAGTGACGGGCGCTCTACTAGTACTCTATTTCCTTATTTTTCTATCATCTTCTCTTTGTCTTTCCTTATGTTACATGTATTTGTTCTTTGTTTTGTCTTTCTATCATTTTTTCTTTCTGTTTTTCATTTATGTTATTCTTTCATTTATCTCTCTAACTATGTCTATCTAGGCCTATATAGTATCTGATATCTGTCTTTCCTTACCGATAATATGGTTTTCGACTTTATTTTACCTTCTTTCATCATTTCTTCTGTTCTTCCTTTTTCTCTCATCTTCTCTTTCTGTCTTTCCTTATGTAAATTGTTTGGATCTCTCATCTTTCTTTTCTGTCTTTCATTTAGTTTTTCTATCATTTTATCCTATCTTTTCTCTCTTCCATCCTTTTGTTTTCCTTGAATTAATTTTCAGTCTCTAAATGGAGGTGGTCAATGGAACCAGACGTAGTCTCATCACGTTATAGCGTATCATGATAAAGGTAACTTATTCCACAAAGAAGGAGCTGCTGATCATGTGCTCTGTCTCTCCAAGTTCTTTTAAAGGCAAAGTCCACCCCAGAAGTTTCACTGTTTCAATAAAAGGAATTAAATTTGAACAGCATTTTAAAAAAGAAATGAGCAAAATCGGTCAAAGAATAAGAAAATTACACTCATTTACATTTTCTAGTAAATTACTCTCGGCTCTGCAAATCGGCAACACTGATGACATCATATGTGAGCAGCTCTCCATTCACTTTGTACATGAAATTTCACATTTTCTCAATTTATTTGGAAGTTACACATTTTCTAACCCCCATAGTCAATGTATGTTCAGAAGAATGGCTTTTTACATAACATACTTTGACTATGGGGTGAGAAAATGTGTAACTTCCAAGAAAATTGAGAAAATGTGAGATTTCATGTACAAAGTGAATGGAGAGCTGCTCGCATATGATGTCATCAGTGTTGCCAATTGGCAGAGCCGAGAGTAGTTTACTAGAAAATGTAAATGAGTGTAATTTTCTTATTCTTTGACTGATTTTGCTCATTTCTTTTTTAAAATGCTGCTCAAATTCATCTCCTTTTATTGAAACAGTGAAACTTCTGGGGTGGACTTTCCCTTTAATTGGTACATATTTCTTTAAGCCTAACATCATTTGATGAACGTAAACCAGAACGACCTGCAGAGTGAGGTGATAGGGATGAAATACATTCTGGAGCTCCGTGGTATGAAAGTCCAAAACTAATCAAGGTTTCAGATGGTCACGCTTATTTTCTTTTTTAAATCTGAAAATGAATAGTTGTAACTTGCATTCACCTTTTCCCATTTGAATTACAGCTTTCCCAAAGCACAAAGAAAAAGAAGAGCAAACGGCCACTTACTTCAGGGAAGAAACAGAAGAAGAGTGGAACCACTACTAAAAAGAAAACTCAAGATCTCTCAAAGAAAAAAAGCAGATCATATGGGACCCCACCATCCCCAAGCAGTGACCTAGGGCAGGGATCTGTGACATCCAGTGCTGGCATTAGGAATGAGATCTCAAGAAATTTGAAGCTAGAGTTTCAGGCAGGAATATGTAACAGCGATGGCATCACAGTGGCCAAGGTAGAGGAAGGTAAAGTCCTGAGAGAAACAACCCCTGTTGTTTCTCTAGAAAACAAGAGAGGTTGCGTTGCTTCAGCAAGCTTCCATGATGATGCCTGTAAGTCTGATCATCTCGCAGATGTGAGCGGACACAGCACGGGGTCAGAAGGAGATAGGCTAGAGGAACTCAAACACTCCAGTGAAGCTGGGGCATTAGACAATGAGGAAAATTGGCAATTGCCTGATGAAGCTGAGTCCATTAATGAAAGAACATCCTACGGTGATGAAGATGTGGTGCCCAGTTACAGAAAACTTCATCAAAGCAGTAAGGAAGTTCTCAATATATCTAGATCTCCAGTGAAAAGTGCAGAAAAAGACATCCTAAAAGACATCCCGAAAGACATCCCGAAAGAATTTGCAGACTCACCTCAACCCATGCAGTGGTTAATGTCCCCTCCTTCATCAAAGCCCCGCCCTTCAAAGCCGACTACTCCGCAAACTTTGTCCTCTGACAGAAGTTGCAGTGAACCCAACGCTGATTCTAACCAGAACGATGATGATATCGCAGATATTTTGAGTGCAAATTTTCCAAGTTTGTCTGAAAGGCTGGCGCAAAATCATCTTGAAAACAAGAGGAAGCAAACTGCCAGCAGGAAAAACAGGAGGAGAAGTTGCGCTAACCCAAGATCTGCTCCATTTTTACTGGACAAGGAGTGGGCTGATGATGAAGAGAAAAATGGACAGGAGAAGAAAGAGGAGGATGCAGGTGATGATGAAACAAGATTGGAAGCAGGAGATGATGGAGAAGAGGAGAGAACAACAGGTGGCAGGGAGGAGGAGGCAGATGCTTATGAAAGTTTCAAGCATCAAGACCAAAGGCCAAAGTCACAGATGAAAGACAGACAGTCCCTCAACACCAGCTCAGAGTCTTTTCAGAAACCAAGGTATTAAGATACATGTAACAAGTCATCTGCCTTCCCACATGCCGTTTCCCAGAAAATTTACCTTCGAACTTGGTTAACCTGTTGAACACTAAGCCCAAGATAACTCAGGGAAGAGTCTGTGGTAAATGTGTGTTATACTGAAATAAAATTGTGATCAGCTAGTTAATGCATTCAAGCATAGATGATAGATTCTCCTATTTAGTCTTTACCCAATTATTGAAAATTTGATTGCATTTTTCTAAAACATATAAGTCTTGCCCAACAAAGCAAATTTATAAAGAATGAATTCCATCATTAAAGATAGTTTCATTGGGATCAATTCAAATTTACAATGTGCAAGGGCTTTGGAGAGAAGACATCCACACACTGGAATTCATATTATACTTGGGCTTCTTGCATAGAAGATGTGAGTAAATGGGTCATTTTCATAATGTGTATACTCTAACTTACAGGTACATGTATATGATATGATATTGATTATCCCCATTTCATTGCTTTTTGTCATTAGTCATTGCAGTATTGCACAGTCATGTTCCCTTTTTTTATTTGCTTTGTTTTTTCTCACTGCAGATCCAGGTGTCAAGACTCTAGCAGTGATGATGACTTTGAATCATGTGAGTATTTTTTTTTTTAATTTAAAGGAATAGATTACAAGAAAGTTTTCATTGTTTTTTAATGTGAATTTGTTGCTACATCAATTCATGACCATCTCATTGATTTGGAAGGGGAAGTTGGGGGAAAGACGCTCAGTCGTGGGCTTTCATGGGGAATTTGACACCATGGGTGCTTACCCAATAACAGGTGTTGTCCATCGCTCTTGAGTTTTATGACCAACAGACCTTATGTAATGCTCTGTATATTCCACCCTTTGCCCCATATGGCAAAGACATTATCTCACTTTCCCTGGCTCGAGAATGCCCGAAAGGCCGAAGAATGTTTATGGTGGGACAGCTTGTTTTGCTGTGCTCCAGAAATGTAGCTCTATTACAGGTATTTCCAGTGCTTTTCACAAAGTCTGGTGTCAGCAAATTATGATCCACTCCCCATGAAAGCCCACGACTGAATGTCTTTAAGTAGGTGTAAGTTTAGCATAGTTGTTAGGAAGTATCTAACAGTAACAGAGATGTGATTTATAAGGCCGATGTAATTATGATGAAAAATAGTGAGCCTTTTCACTGTTCTGACATACTTTAACCATGGACCCTACTATGAATTACTATTTCATTGGTAATCCCTGAATATATTTTTTAATCTTCAATCTTTAATCAATTTTAGTCCTGAAAGCTGTCAAGACACCTCAACATCCAAAGCATCAGAGCGGACAATCTGATCCTGATGAGGCAGTCTATGTGGTTGATGATGACGACTTCATCGATGATGGGCCTCTCGAGAGCAGGAGTGATGATGATGATGAGGATGTCTTCTACGTGAAGGTCAACAATCTTGATAATCCACTTACTAGTGGAAAGAGAACAACAAAGAAGGTGCATGCAAGATGTTTTTATATTTTTAAAAGAAAGATATCTAAGTTAAAGGTTTGTGGTAGCACCATGAAAAAGTTAGTCCTTAAAAAGAACTGCTTTATATTCTTTCTTGAAGTGAATTAGTTTCTTAAAAGAACTAAAAATTTAAAGTGACATTCTTTAGGATTAGTTCTTGAAAGAACTCTCTTTAAAGGCCCTGTCCCATACTACCGTTTAACGATTCCGTCAGAGAAACGAACGTGTACGTTTATTGTACTTTTTAAATTCGTTCTTCATCTGGTTTACAGACTTTTATAGACGTTGGCAGATGGCGCTAGTTCATGGCCACAATTTTTTGAATTTGCCTCCTTCTGACACCGTCTAACAAATATTTAGACGGAGGCAGACGGAATCATTAAATGGTAGTATGGGACAGGGCCTTTGAGAAAGAGTTGACTCGACGTTTTAGGGACTAACTCTTACCTGGTGCTACCACATGCCTGTAACTTATCCTGTCACCATGGAAACCTTCAAAGAACATCTTAAGAAAATTATGTATCTTACATATTATATCTTTCTCCATAGAAGGGAATACGATGGCCAAAAGTGGAGAAAAGTTGGAGTCTGGAGGCTGAATTTTTATAAATGTCAGTATGTTTGACTTAGTTGTCATACTCCTGTGGTCATATAAGGTTTGCAATGTTCTAATTGTTGTGCAGTATACATTTCCTGTATACAGTGTAGAGTTTATATGTACAGTACTTACTTAAATAGTACATTGAATATATTTATCAAGGGTTTAGTGCAACAAAGGGCTATCTGCATTTTTTATTTGAATGAGATTTCGAAATTAAATAAAATCCAGTAGAGACCAGGAACCCATCGGTAACAATGGTTTCTACAGCAAACTTTGCTACAGCTGGGTATCACCCAAAATATATATGGCTATATGTTTTAAACTGCAGTGTGTCAGTGCAACAAATCTTTATTTCAAGATTTATCAAAATTGCCCAAAATGCAGATAGCTCTTTGTTTCACTAGACCTCATTACATTACTTCTAGTAATTGCAGTTTCCGTTTTATTTGTCCAGTGGTTATGTACAATTGATTATGTGTTGTGTATAATTGTTTTCAATTATTTTTTATTATTATAAATTATTAGCATCCCACTGTGGGCAGTCGCTCTGGTAGCATCCTCAGCCAGCTTCTATCCTCAGATGATGACGATGATGATGATGACGTATTCATGATACCAAAAACCACACCTTCTGTCGGAAAACCAAATTCAAAAGGTGAGAAATGTTTTAACATTTTGAGTGGAAGTCCTTTTTAGTAGTTTAATGTCCATGTACAGAATTGGAAAGCTTCCTACCATGTATGTACTACATGATTGTATTTATGTTATCCTTTGCTTGAAAATTTTAAGTAAAAACATGAAAAACAAAATTAAAGTCTCCCCACACACACAATTTGGCTCCATGGGTCTCAGTTTTTATTTTGTTTCAATCAATAAACCATTTTTTCATCTTGTGAATAGAAATAAAAAGGGAAAAAAATATTGGGAGAAAAATTTTCAAATCCAGTGACACAACAAACAAATCCTATCTTTCCCTCATTTTTTCTTTGTTGAGACTTGATTCAAAGATTTTCAGCCATGCCAAGTGAATAGCTTGCTAGGAACTGTCCATTATTATAAAGGCTGACAGTATATCTTGTATTCCATTTCCCTGTCATATCTCCCTTTTATTATTTAATGTATAAGTATAGAATAGATGCATTGTAATCTTTGTGAATTCTTAAACATACAGAGTATAAAATATGTGAATATAAGATTTGTCTTACTTTTAGTATCATCTCCTCCTGCCTCTTTCTCAACAGTTTCCACTTCAACCACCTCGTCGAAGAAAACCCCTGCCAAACAACGGCGGCCCCTTCAGCCCACCACCCTGCCTTCCAACCGATGCTACAGCACCCCCTCCCGCACTGAGCAACCCGCCCCCGTGTCGTTTCTTGCCTCTCTCTCCACCCCAGGGAAAGGAATGTCCACCAGGTCGAGATATGTGAGCGATTTTAAGAGGAACAAGGATGAGCTGATGCAGAAGTTGTTCAAGCTTTACAATGAATCTGTCTTTGAGAACAAGGTAAACACTTTAATCCTGCAGCATTCTTTGGTATTTCTGATAGCTTTTGTTGTTGTTTTGTTTTTGTTGTTTTATTTTTGTTTGTTTGTTTGGGTTTTTGTTGGGGGGGGGGTGTTAAGTTTTGTTTGGATAGAGAAGTTGGACATCATCCAGTGAAATAGCCTTGCTACTAAATTATAAGTCCATCAGAGATGCCAGTGTTACTCTTTGCATGCTCAAGTAATTTTCAAGAGAAAATATTGATTTGTTCTTCTGATATTTTCCTAGAAATCTACTTCCTTTAGTGCAGTATTGATACTGTTCTATAGATATCACTGATGCTATGGATATGGTTTATGTGCACTGGCTATTTTTTAGTTTCACTGGTACAATGGTTAAGGAGAAAGCTAATTATTATGATTGTTCAATTTAATATTACGAATGAGCGCTGATGCGAAAAGAACGCTCAAGGAGATAAACCTAGGGATTAAATGATTCATTATTGTTACGAAATTTCTTTGCTTGCATTCTGAAGAATAATAGTCATTCAGCATTCATGAATAATGCACAATGGCTACTTGCATTTTCTTATCTCTGACTAAACGTGTGGGAAAATAATCAGTACAAATTTAGAAAGTACTCCAATGTTTTGAATGCATATCCATTTTGCTTTGAGCAGTATTAGTATGTGTAATGCATTTTCATCAAGGGTCATCTGTAATCAGATAATTACTGGTAGTAGGCCAACTTAACATTGTTCTCAATGATCACATGATCACATTTGTAGATATAGTTTAAGCTGTCTTTTCTCTCATAGATTAAAAACTCACATAGCTTTTAAAGGACCCTCACGCTAACCGGCAATTGTTGAACCCGTTGGCTACAGAAACTGGGTGTCCCCTGTATTAAAGCTACAGGAATTAGAGAGTTGGTCAAATACTGCTTATCATTTATTTCTCTGCAGCTGCCATCAGACTTCAGCATCACCTGGAACAACAGGATGAGGAAGACTGCTGGGTTCTGCTTCTACAAGAAGAGGCTTGGCGAGAGGACAGCTAGGATTGAGCTCTCGGTCAAAGTGTGTGACACAGCTGGTATGTTAACCGGTTTTATTTATGTTGTTTGCTTGCATGTCAAGTATTCATTTAGAAGAAATCCTGTGACTGATCAAAGAAAATAATGGTAAAAAATCTCCCCCCCCCCCACCCAAAAAAAAAAGAATTGTTGAAAAGGTTTGATGATATTATATATGTTTATACAAATGTAGTTTAAACTTCTACCAACCTTAAATTTTGTAGGTGAGCTTTTGTCCACTCCTGTGGACTTTCTCAGCCAAGTTGTCAGTCACAGTGTTTCTGATTGTTGGCTGCTTTCACTGGACCGAAGATAGAAGACAGTGAGTCACCAGAGTCCCTGTTCAGTGTAGGATGAATCCTCTTTCCATATAGACTCTTTCACCTTTCTCAACCAGTACATATATGTTTATTTTATTACCATTGACTTTAGAGGTCAAAGTGAAGGAATTACCACATTTTGGTGAAAAGCAGTGTAACTAATATTTAATGATTGGTGCATTGCCAATATAAGAATGAGCATAAATACACATTTATGAATCGATTTGATGGTCTCGACATGTTGATAGGCAATGGCTTTCAGTGAGAGAAAGGAAACCATCTTGCCCTCTTAATCATATTCTTCTATTTTTATGTTTTTATTTCTGTTTATTGGTGGTTAGAAGCTTTTTAGTCCGAGGAGGACTATTTACCTAATTTGTTTTTGTGTAGAACGTCTGAGAGACACACTGATTCATGAGCTATGTCATGCAGCAGCTTGGCTGATCCATGGTGTTAGTGATGGTCATGGAAAGTTCTGGAAGTACTGGTAAGTTTTCAGTTCTACTGTACCTCATTACGTATGCGCACAATGGAATTTTTTTTTTTAACCATTTCTCACCTCCTGTCTCGGTTCATTATTGAGCTCTTACATACTATGTATAGATCTTGCTAGAGATAGTTCCCTTCTTTTCTTTGAAAGAGAATGAAACCATGGGGAAATATACATTTTAATGAAAAAACAGGACAGAGATGGTAATTTTTTGAAAAGTTCCATCAAAATTGGTTACGAAATGAGAAAATTATGAAAGTTTGTAAAGTCTCAATTTACTTTCTATGGGGATCCTCAGATTGGCAATGTTGCTTCAAAATGGCAGGTTTGGAATGACAACTCTTAATATGATATGTTTTATACAAAGATTTTTATTATCTCCATTATCTCTTAAGATGCTGCTTGTCTCTTTGTGAACTCAACATATGTTGTGTCAAATAAATTTTCCCATGATATATCTGGAGCTAAGAAGGAGACATACTGCACCTTCAGAGATAATGGGGAAAATGTGAAATTTTGTCTACAAAACATATAGAGAGTCGTCTTTCTAAACCTACCATTTTGGAGCAACATTGCCAATTTGGGGATTGCCATAAAAAGTAAATTGAGATTTTTCAAACTTTCATAACTTTCCCATTTCTTAACCAATTCTGATGGAACTTTTTTTTTAAAATTGCTTCTCTCTATCCTCTCTTCTTGTTAAAACTGATTTTCCCCCAGGGTTTCATTCTCCTTTAATTTGCATGATATTGCTTCCTGTCATCTTTCTTGATATTTTTGTGATGTTGCTTCTCTTTCATCATTTTGTCATTTTAACAGAGTTATCTGCTTCTGATCTTCTATATATTTCATATATCATGTTTCTTTTTTCTCCCTTCATTTCATTCTTTTTCCAACTTAACAAGCTCTCTGTCTCTATGTCTTGCCCTTTCAATTCCCTATATTTTTTCTCCTTTCTGCATGCCCCACTTTATTTTTTTTACTTTCTCTCTCTCTATTATCTCTGATCCCTATAAATGAATGAAAATCTATTCCACTACATTTTTGTATGGTGTTTTATCTTTTCATGATTAAGTTTCATATATTTTTTTTCAAATCATACAACGATTCCATACCTGCCAACTGTCCCTATTTGGGGGAAAAGGAAAGAGTAATTTACCCCCTTGACCACCCTGTGCCCCTATTTTTTGCAAAAATCTATAATAATGTATAGGAAATGCTGGAATGTCCCTATTTTTGACAGTTTCTTAATCATTTGTCCCTATTTCTTGACTTGCAGGATTGGCAGATGTGCAATCCATGGTGCCACTTGTCCTGTACTTTAAGATGTAATCAGTAATGATTTGTTATCATCTTTCTGCTTGTCAGGGCTGCCAAGGCCAATCTTGCCCATCCAGAGATCCCAGTCATCAAGAGATGCCACACCTATGAGATCAACACCAAGTACAAGTACAAGTGTGTCCAGTGTGGGAACATGTAAGTACAGTATCACAGCAGTCTTCATCAGGTAGTAAGATTATTGTACTTAGTTATACCCCGCCAAACAAAGTTTGAATGGGGTATATAGGAATCGATGTACGGTTGGGCAGGCGGTCAGTCCGTTGCAAATCTTGCGGATCAAACTACTTCCTCACTTTTCGAAAAATGGCTCATAAAATTTGGCAGACACATTTGTCTTGTGGTGAAGATGTGTAAGATAAAATTTTTGAATGTGTTGGAAACTGTGTTGCCATGGCAATAAATCAGGGGGAAACATTGTGGATCAGACTACTTCCTCACTTTGCCAGCAATGATCAGGAAATTTAGCTCACACATTGGGGCAGGGGTATTAATCACCTTTAGTGATATTCTAGTTAATTATGACATGTACAACCAGGCATGAACTTTGTTAGGCTTGTTCACATATGAAGCAGCTAACCCCCGCAGTACCCCCCCCTTTTCTTTTTATGAATGATATATGAGGCGGCCAAAAGGAAAATACATGTACCAGCAGAGGCAAGAATTATCTATTTTGCTTCCTGGTGGCAAAAAGGTTGGACCAGCCGGGGAAAAATTGAATTGAATTGAATTGAATTGAATATGTTTATCATCCATATATGAAATTCTTTTTACATCGGATAAATTCAAAATACAAATAAAAATGACGTCATGAGTTTGCGCAACTTTCCTTTTATTTCAGCTTTGATGCGTTAATGTGCATCTCATTATCATTAGGGGTGCGGTTTGTATGTTAACACTAAAAACACCACAAGGATTTGCCACAGGGTTTGCAGGTGGGCTTTGCGGCTGGATATATGAATGAATAAATGGAATTCCCAGTGAAGGAAAATTGGTCAAAGGTTTGTGAGGATTGAGAATGAAGGTACCCAAGACCAATCAATTCGATGGTATGGACCCGTTTACAATAAGTCAGAATAATCTAGATGTGGGATGTCCACAATACCAACAGTTGCTAAATGTCAAAGATATCTTTCTCTTTTAATAGAAGGTTCATTTGACAGAAGGTCCACAAGTTTAAAATGCTTGGTCTAATGGATATGTAAGTTTGTAGACCTTTGGCTCACAAAGCTGCACCCTTAATGACAATAGGAGTAATCATGTCATTATTTTTATGTTATCCTCTGCTTACTGTAATAGATTATTTATATTCATCTATATCATGTGATGACAATAATAACAATAATATACAGTTCTTGTATAGTGCATATCATATTATGATAACGTCCCAGTGTGCTTCCAAAGGACTTGGATATTATTACCCCAGCTTTACCCCGGTAGCCTTTTACAGCATGCAAGCATTTCAAGGAATGAATTCCTGCCAGGTACCCATTCACCTCACCTGGGTTGAGTGCAGCACGATGTGGATGAATTTCTTGCTGAAGGAAATTAAATTGTACAAGTGTGTGATTTTAATTTGTGAGTTTGATTTGTACACCAGACATGTATCGGTATCTGGACTGTTTTTCTTTTTTCTTGACAGTTTTTACTTCACTAAAGCCCTAATATTACACATTATGAAGAAATTCCATTGTGATAACCGCATTTTGGTCACACCTGAGATGCAATACCAAAACTTTGCAAAAAGCCATGCTACAGTGATCTAAATCTCTGTCATTTTGGAGGGGGGCATTGTAGCTTGTGAGCCTGGCATCCCTGCAAAAATACTGTGTGACCCCCTCCCTTAGTTTTAGGCTTGATACTACTTGCAGAATCCACACCTAAAGTAACTATGAACTGTTTTTTACTGAACCCTACCTACTTTTCCAACTCTTTTTCAGCATTGGTAGGCACTCCAAGTCGGTGGACACCAAGAGATTCTGCTGCGCCTACTGCAATGGTCGCCTGGAGCTCCAGCCCACCCTCAGAAAGGACGGCACCCCTGCCAGGGCACGGGGCCCCAACCCCTTTGCCGCCTTTGTGAAGGAGAACTACGCCTCGGTGAAGAAGACCCATGTGGCTGCCAAACATGCTGATGTGATGAGGCTTCTCAGCCAGGAGTTTGCTTCCAAAACCAAGATAACAGATTCATGAATGCAGTGCTTGAAGACATAAATCACCTAACAGATTAACTAGAGTTAACCTTGCATTACTCGAAGTCACATCAATTTTTTTTTTATCAAACTATACAAAACTTGTGTTATTTACATTTCCTAAGTCGAATTTTGTATAGGTCAAACTATTTTTTTGTGGTCCCAACAGATTCGACTTATGCAAAGTTAACTGTACATAGCAAATGATTAGAAAAGTTTGAAAGAAAGCAAAATATGAAAAACACCACAAAAGTAATAACATTTTATTTGAGGGAAAGTGCAGGAATTACTCAAATACTACTCAAATAAGCATTATGTAGTACTTTATTGGATTATTGGCACATGAATTCTTTACTGAAAGCAGTTTGTGCATACATTTTTCTACAATAAATTGCAATATTTTCAAAAATATCAGTGACTGATTCCACTTTTACTTTTTAACAGAATTGCTCAGTGGAAAAATGAAATACTCAGGGATTAATTTTTTAGACCTTTTTTTTTTTTTTTTTTTTTTTTTTTTTTTTTTTTTTGTGAGGGTTATCAACTTTTTTCATTTTCAGGTTAACCCATTCGTGACAGGAATTATTTAAAGCTTAATTTGATCAGCTTTTATCCTTCAAATTGGCAACACAAACATTTTTCTTTTAAAACATCATGTATCTGAAATGAATATAAATTGACAGAAATTATGATGAGAAGTCAAACAGTGATTTTAAACTTTCCAATTTAAGGATTTTAATGCTTATTTTCCTTTAAAAAATTTTCAGCTTCACACAACGAAAATTGACGCAACCAAAATGGGCACAGTTTGTGTAGAATTTTTTGCTCTTTCTGCTCATGTATTTGGTATGATTTTTAGGGCTTTGCATCAAAAGATATTAGGCCAAACTACAAAATGTGGACCTATGTCACGAATGGGTTAAGCATTTTATGTATCAAAATTTTTGCATTGATTTTTTCTTATCATATTTCACTGAACTTTTCTGTGGGGGAATGAATATGATGGGTCTGGAAAGAGGAGAGTATCGTCTAAACAGAAAAAAAAATGAATGAATGAAAAAAGGGGGAAAGAGCAGAAAGGTATTCTTTCAGGGAGAAAGTTGATTTTTTTTCGATTAGTAGAGAAACTGACATACAGCTTATAGTAGATGTTTAAAGGAGAATGCAACCCAGACATCAGCGTGCTTCCAGTGAATGAAGAAGAACAAGAAGAGTAAACAGTGAAAGTTTGAGGAAAATCGGACAATCTGTTCAAGAGTCAAGAACTTTGAAAGTTTAAGTAAATCTTTATTATGGGGATCCTTGAATTGGCAACTGTGCCAGGATCTGTGATGTCATCGTGGACAACTCTCCATTCATTTTGTACACAGAATTTAACATTTTCTTTATTTTCAAGAAAAATAAAAATTCTTTTGATTTATTGTTTGAGTATGGCATGGCTATATCAATTCTGCAAGCATTTTGGGAAGAATTGTGTTGATTCCTGACTTGAAATTTCATACAAAATCTATTTTTTTGGAAAAATTATGTACAACATGAATTGAGAGTTGTCCAGGATGACATCACAGATGCTGGCAAAGTTGCCAACTCAAGGATCCCATAATAGAGATTTACTGAAACTTTCAAAATTCATAACTCTTGAACAGATTGTCCGATTTTGCTCAAACTTTCACTGTTTACTCTTCTTGGTCACCTTTATTCACTAAGAGCACACTGATGCCTGGGTTGCATTCTCCTTTAATGAGTATTTCAGAAGAGGCCAATTTGATTTCCCAGGCATTTAGCCATTCAATTTTTATTGAGAACATGATGCGTAAAGAAGTAATCTTATCTTACCTTTTGCACTGAAAATTCATGCAAACATTATCATTGTAGCAATTATCAAAATCATACCCTGTGAACCTTGTAATCCATCTTTTTATTCCAAATCTTCACAGTATTATGTATACAGAGTAATTTTTTAACATGTTGGTTGACATATATTCGGTGTGTATGTTATATGTGTTGTACAGTGGAACCTCGTTTTAAAGAACACTGTTATAACAAACTCTCCTTATAACAAGGCAATTTTGCTGGTCCCACTTCTTTGTATTTTACTGCTTTTTAGCCCTGATATAACAAGATTTCGATAAAAGGAGATAATTTCCGTGGTCCAGAGGAGTTTGTTATAGCAAAGTCCCACTGTACATGTAATGGATTATTTCAGTATTGCCCACTTTATTATATACTGTATTGTGACTTCTATCATGTAATTTTTAAGATTCATATTATGATTTCTATTTCTGTATATAAAGAGATCTGATATAACAGTATTCCTGATATAACAAGGTAATATTCCGGTCCCAGCTCTTTATATATTCTACTGTTTTTTAACCCTGATATAGTGAGATTCCTGCTATAACAAGGTAATTATGATGGTCCCATGGACCTCGTTATACTGAGTTTCCACTGTATACACACGTCACAGGCCTATGAACTGTGAAGGAAGATCGTGAATACATTGTTTCATTTTATCAGGTGATTTATATCGTAGATTTACTTTTTATGCTATGCGTTTTAATGCTTGTTGATGCTCAGTTCAGGGCATTTTTTTCTTCCAAGATCGTTGAAAATCCGAGTGATATGATTAGGAGATAATGTCAAAAGATCCTTCAACCTGGGGGGTGTTTCATAAAGCTGTTTGTAAGTTATGCACGACTTTACACACAACTGGAACATGTCCTTGGGTGTTAATCAGATTCTCAATCATTTACATGTAGCACAAGAACATATCACCAGTCGTGTGTAAAGTCGTGCGTAACTTACGAACAACTTTATGAAACACCCCCCCCCCCTGAAGCCTTACGCTACAGCATTACAATTATGTTTCTTCTCATGATTGTTTCACAGTATTCTAATATTCATGATCATCATGTTTGTTCAAGTAGAAAGAATTATGTAACACAATGGGCCATAGTCTAACCATGGTCTGAATGTATTGGGGAGAAGTAATAGGTCTTGGACAGAGACATTCTACATTTAAACGCATGAGATATCACGAAAATCACTTTTGTGTGAATGTACCTGCATTTGCTTTTTTTATAGAAAGGTAGAGCATTTTATTGAGACTAAAGTAAGGCCTAATTTGATATGTGTCAGGCGGTCATGAATAGACAGTATCACCGGCGTAAATCCGTTTTGAGGAGTGGGGGCGATGATCAACCTTTTTTGCAGAAATTTCTTGCGATTTCGTGAGCGAGCGAAAAATAACTGCTTTTTTGGTTTTTAAGAGCATTTCAAATGAAAATTTTCTATATGACCGTCTTTTATGACATGTTTATGAAAAAAATTTCACCAACTGATTAATTACAATATCATTTTTCCTTAAAATGAGGGGGAATATTTGTACACGCCATCCCCCCCCCCCCCCCGATTTACGCCAATGGACTGTACAGTCATAATTTTGATCAACTTGATTTTTTTATTTTTACTTATAGAATGACCCACTTATAGAATGACCCATGTCTTGTTTTAGTGACTCTTTTTCATTATCTTGAGATCCAGCATGGTAGCAAAAATACAATAGGAGAAAGAGCTGAAATCACAGATAATTTTTAATCCATGTCTGATATATGTTTTACCATTTACAAATAAGAGTGAATTGATCGTTACTAGGTATTGTACTTTCTCAGTGTAAAAAAATGTAATCACTACACCATTTCTCATGTGCAAATGGCAATTTTTTCACTTATATATTTTGCAATTTTCATTCATATTACTTCATGTTGTATGCATTTTTTCTTTTCAAAGTATGTAGAAGTGGAAAAAAAAATTGTTGCCAATTCGAGGAGTGAAAGCTGATAAAATCTTGACCTTCAAAATTCCCTGCATTGCTAATTTAATAATCTACCTCTACTCTTTCAGCTCATAGGAGAAAAGTCCAGCTGCCAAGGGATTTTATTAATATCTGTACAGATTTGTAAATACATGTATATAATATGACCGAGAGAATGAGAGCTGTTGTGCAGTGTTTTGATAATAAAGTGCAATGCACATTTGAAAATAATGTGTGTTTTGTTAAGTAATTTGTATATATGGCTTATACATGTATGATATATGTATGAATGGTTGATGGAAACTTTCAGCAGGTTTTGCATGAACGATCTCTATTTGTACAGGACGAAAATCCAATTGACATATTTCAGAAATCCAGTAAAGTATTACTTTAAAAATGAAATACTTGGCTATTAGAGTTCAAAGTGAATTACAGAGGAGGAAAAAATCGCTTTTTTGATCACGATAAACAAATATTTTGTTTACTGTTTTTGTTATTGTTTGGATTTAATGTATATTAGTTAGTTTGTGCCAGATGTATACTTAAATTTTCGGACCTTGTGAGAATATTTTGTTTAATTTTTGTGAAAGACCTTTTTGTTAATTCATTTATTTATTTATTTATTCATTTATTTACTTTTATTATTATTTTCTTTTCCTTCATATATTTATTCAATTATAGTTGTTACTGAATCTAAATGAGTGTAAAATCTGTATATAAATATGTAAATATTGAAATTATTGTTCTTATTCTAAATGTAAACTTATGATTTTCTCCAATACCCATTTCGGGTGACATGAGGAAATAAAAATCACATTGTCATTGTCATTGGATTTCTAGCCCGCACATTAGTGTGCACCATTCCTTAGGGAGCATTCCTCCCGGCATTCCTACCATTTTGCACCGTTTACATGCTTACATGCAGGGCAATGCCAAAGGCAATCACATTGGCTTTCGGCAATCCTCACAGGTACCTATTTGCTCCTGGGTGGAGAGTCGCAAATGTAATTAATATCTTGCCAAAGGACATTAGCGCTGTGGCAGGGATTCGAACCCCGGACCTTGTGGGTAACAGTCCGGAGACTTATCCACTGGACCACAACACCTCTACAAATCCCTCCTCCCATTGTATCCCATTGTATCCCCCCCCCCCTTGCGCCCCCGGTCATGGGCGGAAACTTGTGTTGAAAGGAGGTAAGGGGATGCATACTTCCTGACAAGCAAAACCAACACCGCCCCCCCCCCCCCAAAAAAAAAAACAAAACAAAACAAAACAAAACAAAACACACACACATGCCCACCCACACACGTGCGCGCGCACACACACACACAAACGAACAAAAAAATAATAAAAGGTACAAAATTGATACAAAAACAAACCCCAAAGAAAAAAAAGCGAACATCAACGCCAACTACAACAAAAGTCCTCGGTTTCTGTCATTCGCCTTTTTACTCCTGAATCATGTGACGAGGATTGCACTCAATAAAAAAAAAAAATCTAAGATAAATCAGGTAAGCGTCATATATGAAAGATTACAAATGAGAAGGAATGAGTCATGCCTGGATCGAGTAATGTAGAACAGACATGTAGAAAAGGGGGGGGGGGGAGAAGTGGTGCTAAAACATAAAAGGGGGTACATAATAATGGGGGCATAATGAAAAAAGCGTTTGGCAATCGTTATCTTAAGCCCAATCATTGGCGATTTGTTTCAGAAAAAATTCCCCGAACTATACGTAAAATTCCTCATTCTTTTAAAGCTTGCTGCAAGTCAAATTACAGAACTGAGGCCAGTGAACTTTTACAAGCGGACAAGAATTTCCCAAGAATCATTCTTCTGTCATATTTCGAAAACCAGGGGAGCGTTTCATGAAGAGTTTTGTCAGCGAAAATCACCGACAAATGTTATAAGCTACTGAAAATCCTCGCATCTGATTGGCTGAAAGCAAATTAGTCAGTGAAAATCACCGACAAAACTCTTCATGAAACACTCCCCAGGAGAACCACAATTGTAATTAGGCCCATATACTTCCCAGTTGCCAGCGATGGACAATATCGATTCGCCAGCACGAAATCTTTGTATTCCATAATAGAGAGCATTTGTTCTTTTGTTGCTATGTCAGACAATCGAAAAGCATACTTACGAAGAGTGAGGTCTTTATCAAGATAAGCCTATCACATTTAGAAGTTTTTCTGATGACCAGATAGCTTTACAGAGGCTTTTCCTGACAAAGCAACAACAAAAGTGTAGATCTGGTCGATCACTTAGGTCACTCGGCAAAATGAGAACAATTGTTATCCCATTAAGAAGGAATTTAGGAATGTTAACCACCGTAGGCACGGTAATAGAAATCAAGGGTTTAGTTGACCATCGTATCCATCAACTTGGCTTGGTCTTGGGAGGCTCCTCATCCAGTTAATAATACGTTGGCCGTGCTGGACTTGATTCCGTTTGATTTCGTTTCTTGGTTTTTATGTTTATTTCATTTCTTATTTATGTCAACTCACCCGCCGTAAAATATACAATTTGAGGGCTGCTCGCATCATTTTTTTTTCTGTGGTTGCTTTCCTCGAATCATTTTTTCAAGGAAAGATCGAGCATGGCGATACTTATTTTGGCGGGAAAACTCCTTGCACTCTCGCGTCTTCTGCTATTAATCGTGGCGCCACCACGCGCAGCGGCCCTGCACAACAACGAGTACGGATACAGTGACACCGCGGCTTTACAGCCGAGGCTGCCCCAGGACGAGATAGACGAGCTGGTAGCAGAGCACAACGAAGGCCGGTCACAAGTTGAGCCATCGGCTGCAAACATGAATAAAGTGGTAGGTTGGGGGTAATCTTATGGTTAAGCCATTTAAACGGAGAAGTTGGGGAGAATGCATGTTTGGTGATTTTTAGCCATGCTCATATTTAATACGCAGATCCTCTTTAATAACCTGTTTCATCATAGTCTGCGACTCCCAGTTTCCAAAAATGGTTGAAGATGAGTATAATTCAGCAAGTATTTTTTAAAAAGTTATTCTAATGATTTCATATGCAGTGATTTATTCAACCGAAATACCAATTTTGTCTTCTTGATGAGAACGATTGTTTAATTATTAATTAGGGAGGGAGAGAGAGAACAACTTGAAATGAAAAACAGGACTGCTCTTCCTACTGCGGTTTTTCATCATGTTACTTACTTATGGATACTTATGGATGTTTCTGAACGCAGGCTCACGCCTCTATATTCAGATCCAAATATGTTCTCCTGCTCTATATATTATTGCTGGTTTTTTTTTCTAAAAGAAAGTGATTTGGAATTAAAAGCGTTGTAAGAGGAAGAGAGAGAGAGGGGGGGGGATAAGGGATAAGAGAGAGATTATCTATTTGGTATGGCTCCCTATTCAAAATTTTATAGCGCAAATTATGAATATTTGAAGGGTGGTTAGGAAATGTGTGTTGAAAAATTGGCTATAGTCTTCAATTTTTCTCTTTATTCTTTTATTGCCCCCAAAGGATTAACCCCCTTTGAGAGAAAAGTTGGCATGTAGTTTTTTTTATTTTGATAGGAATAGACGATGAATGAAAGTGATGGCATCTTCGTCTTCCCCTTCTTACTGTTTGTTTCTTAACTTTTCCTTCAGAAATGGAGTCATGAGCTGTATGTTGCCGCCAAGGAGAGGGTGGAGACCTGTTATTACGAAATTGATATACCCTACGAGACGGGACACTACGGTAGAGTGGTGCAGTTTACGGGCATCTCTAGGGTAAGTTCGAAACGAATAGCCATTTATTTAAATTTACTTCCACAATAATTCGCTTATGGAAGTAAATTTCAATATATTTACCACACTGCCATTAGGGAATTCGTTACACATTTATCATATTTTGCTGGATAATGGTTGTGACGCGCATCCTCCTTGGCAACGTCTTGGCTACGGCCCACAGAAATCCATCTTCTCTGGGTGTAGTTATTTTCCTCTGCTCTTTTCTGTATACGTTATTGGCATTATTTTCCTTGCGAAAAGTGTATACAAACAGTTTGGGGAAAAATATGAAAGAGTATCATTATTTCGTTCGCTGATTATAGGCCTACAAATATGGCGATTCGTTTCCTTTGGTCTTTTGTCTTCTGCATTGTTTCAGACATGACCCGGTCAAGATATCTACTGCTCTCAGAGCAGAAAAGGGACAAGTTCTCCCTTTAAAAATATACACGACAACACTTAATAGTTACAAACGAAAAATCACAAAAATAAGGCTTTTAACTTACAAACGCATACGCAATTAACTTTTAACTTACAAACGCATGCGCAATTAGCTGTTGCAATACTTCTGGCAAGCGAGGGTATATTTTGTGTTCACATAACTGTAACATATTAGACAACATTGCGAAACTATTTGATTTGTGAATTTTATGACCTGCATGAGTACGGAAAGGGAAACACTGACTTTGCTTAAATTTGTGAACACACTTTTTAATGAATTAAAAACCGTGATAATAATCTATATGAATCATATAAGAAATACATACCTATTTCTAAAACTCTATTTCACCTATGAACATGATGAATGAAACTTTCTTACTTCATTTTCTAGATATACAGCGATCTGCTTTTGATTTACTGGATGTATAATTGTATTAAAGAATGCTACATCAAGGGGCGGCGCTACAGGAGGGCAGGGCGGCCGCCCTTATGATATTTCAAGTGATCAACAATTAAAAAGAGAATAATACTAATAACATAAGTAATAATAATAATGATGATGATGATGATGATGGTGATGATATTACAATAAAGTGAAGAAGAAGACGAAGAAGAAGAAGAAGAAGAAGGAGGAGGAGGAGGAGGAGGAGGAGGAGGAGGAGAAGGAGAAGAAGAAGAAGAAGAAGAAGACAAAGAGTATTGGGAGGGCAGGGTTATGCAACTATGAAATAGTTCGTTCATTTATTGATTTAAAACGTAAATAAACTCACATGTGGGTCATCTTGCCTCCTCCCCCATCAAAATACCCTGGCGCCGCCCCTGGCTAAATTTACGAAAAAACGATACTACCTTTCTCATTTAAGGAGTACATAATCATTTCTCGATGTTCCTGTGCGTTATTAATGAAACTTGCCAATTTTTATATTCTACAGCGATCTTCTTTCGATTTGGCGGATGCAATAGAGATGTGGATGTTCTTAGGTAAAGATAGTTACAGCTACGAGACTAATACATGTAGCAGAGACGACATCTTCTGTCGAATGTATAAACTGGTAAGATTATCGATATTGGGTTTTTTTTCCGCACCTAGTTGGGCAGGTGGATGTCTTCTTCCTTCCTAGCTCCTTTCTTCCTTCCTTCCTTTCTTTCTTTCTTTCTTTCTTTCTTTCTTTCTTTCTTTCTAATATCTATCTTTATTTTTTTCTTGTTTTGTGATTAATTTATTTAAAAATGTGCCATTAATATTATTATTATTATTATTATTATTATTATTATTATTATTATTATTATTATATTCCAAGGTGGACTTGCCAATCGTCAGTATCTTTAACTCTGTATTCCTTATCGTTATTGTAATGATTTCCTTGAATTCTGTTAGGGGCTACCACTACTATGACCACCAAAACATCAACATGCTTTGTTGATTGACAAAACTACGTTTTGTATCAAACATGTCTATGAAATTTAATTTGTTTGTTTGTTATTGTGTTTTGCTAGTTTACATGGGGACCCATGAAGATCATTGGGTGCGCTCATACTCTGTGCAACGAACTTAACGACACGTTCTCCAATCGTACCCTGGAAAACACCTACTACTGGAAGTGCAACTACTTTCCTGTGTAAGTTTTTTTGTAATTTCGTTTGGTATAAGAACGTGGAAAGAACACTTTCCAGACAGTCAACACGGCTTCGGTTTCATATAATCCACGACCGGAGGCTATCAAGGATCTGGGGAGTGTTTCTTGAAGAGCATTGTCGGTGATTTTCCCTGACTAATTTGCTCTTAGCCAATCAGAGGCGAGGATTTTCAGTAGCTTACAACAGTTGTCAGTGAAAATCACTGACAAAACTCTTCATGAAACGCTCCCCTGAAAACAGGGGGGGGGGGTGCCAAAAAATGGCAGAATTTAGGGCCATTCCTTGGAGCAAGAGGGAGAGCGGGATGCCTGTTTATATCATCTTTTGCAAATAGGCGCGATGTGGTAATTCGGCATCGTGGAAGGCATTCAGGGAAAACTAGTAAACCTTAAAATATTCACAAGAACTATCAGATGATTGGAAAAGAGAAAGTTTTTCTTCGGAGTCCTCTAGGACCAGGCCAGACGGTGCACACAAAAAACAACAACCAACAGCAGCAGCAGCAACAACAGTAACAACAAGTGTAGCAATTATAACAACACTTACAACAACAATAACTACATCAACAAACTTCAATAACCACTGTAACAACTAAACTGACATCAAAACGTCAACGTCTACATAACAACAACAACAACAACACAACAACAACAGGAAAAACTAAAGCAACAATATATTTTTTTTCCTGTGTTCAGGGGTAACCTGGATGATGCTAATCCGTACACCGTTGGAACTCCGTGCATAGACTGCCCCGATGGCAGTGGATGGTGTAACAAAGAATACGACATGTGCGGTAAGACATAAAGACATTAATATGAGAAAATGGGAAAAGTGCCTTTCAGGAAGCAAAAAGAAACATACACTATGAACATGACGGACAAAGAAAGCGGACAAAATAAACAACCCCTCATTTTACCCTTCACAATGGTTCTGGTAGTCAAAAGAACATCCCTTCACTGCTATTGTCTAAAATATGTGCAACAGGTGTCACATGCATATTCACCTGGAACGACATAATTAAACATAATAGCTGTGAAGGGATGTTCTATTGACTACCAGAACCATTGTGAAGGGTAGAATGAGGGGTTGTTTATTTTGTCCGCTTTCTTTGTCCGCCATGTTCACAGTGATAAGACATGTAAGAAAAAAATATATAAACCATCGGGATTACATACCTTCGATAAATCCCTTTCAGAAAGTTGAGTATGACCACAAAAAAGGTTACAGGTACTTTCTTAGCTTAAGGCCAAGTAAACTTGATATTTAGTTTCTCGTCTGGATATTTTCAAATCCGCTATTCGATCAAAATTCTAACGCAAATTCCCCCTTTCAATTTCATTGTTACAAGCACTTGAAAGGGGAAATACAGTACAAAAATGCATAAATAGTATATTTTTTGTCACTTAATTTTCGAGATGTATTTTCTTCATTTCAGAACGAAAGTTAAAAAAAAATACCCCCGAAAAATGAAGCAGCCAAAGTCGACAAAAACAAACAAACAAAAAGACGAGGGAGGAGAATCTAAGATTTATTTTCATAACAATACGTATACTTTTATTTACCCAGGGTAGCCACTTCCGCTTTTATCAGCTGCTCTTCCAGCGGGCTCTGCATATTTCACTCTTCCAAAATACTACATGCTGATATCAGTCCAGAAAAAAATGTACTGTTTTATCACAGCTATGAACACCTTGTATAATATTTTGTCCTCTTTTTTTCGCTGTTGAAGATCCCGAATGCAGAGCTAGCGATGACTCTTGCGACTGTCTCTACAGTGATACGTGTGAGGGCGTCTATGATTACTACCCTGAGAATTGTACATGTACTTGCAACCATGCGGAATGTGACGATGACCAGTTTGGTATGTCAGCATTTTTTATTTGTTTGATAACTTGCTTGAGATTTTCATTCTTGTTTTTGTTTTGTTCCTCTGTTTCTTGTGAATGATTATCTGATATCTTGTAGCCTTTCAATGGCGCACCAGTGATACTGCAAGGGGTGGGGGAAATCATGGCGAGCCCCCCCCCCCCCAAAAAAAAAAAAAAAGAAGAGAAAAGGAAAAAGGTTGTCAAATATTAAAATATGCCTCTTGGGTCGAAAAGCCGACAGAGGAGGTACATTTTAGGATCATGTTCTTAGGCTTTGCTACCTAGATTTCAAGGGGACATGGGGCGATTGTGCCCCCTTCCCCCTCCCTTATTCGAGAGACTGGATCTGTCAGTCGTCCATTTTACTCATGACATGAGAGAAAAGTGCTTTATCGGCTGATGGGGGGGGGGGGGGGCACAACGGCCTGTGTTCCTGTTTATAACTTCGTTAAGTATTTCTTAAATACACACACAAGCACACACTCACACAAAAAGAAATGATTGAATTATTCTTTTTTTCTTTTTAAAATCTTATTTTAACTATTTTTGTCTGTTCACAGCGTGTATCTTAAAGTGCGGCAATCCTTCTTGGGCTGTAGTTGATAACGATGCTGGTGTCTGTTACTGTGATTGTCCCGACGGTTACCGGGCGAATGACGATCAGGACGTTTGCAACGGTAAAGAAATCCATCGTCTATGAGTTCTAATCCCCAATCTTTCAGTTCTATTTTTCGTTCTCCACAATGTCCTCCTGCTCCCCCTTTTCTCACTAGTTGCCTTTTAAAATTTTTTTTACATCTGTCTTTTCAGTCTCTTCATGTGTTCTTAAGCTTTTCGTTCACACTGCAGTGGTCTAATATTCCGGTCGATCTCCTCTATCAATCGCTTTGAAATCACGTTTGTTTGATCGTCTGTTTTTGTCATTTGTTCTTTTGTGTATTTTCATTATATAGACACATTAAAATGATATTATGAAATGAAAAATACTTTAATATCATATTTATTGCAAGGAACCTACAAAAACATGCCCTGCTTCTCATTAGGTTCCAATTCTATTTTCATTATTATTACTATTTTTTGCACTTGCTTTGTTCACTGTATTCTTGAATATGGAATCAATTAAATAAAATTAATTCGGTAATTACCCAATAAAAGATATTAAGCGTTGAACGTCTCCGTATGAAAGATGAACCTACTATTCTGTAGAAAAAGGGAAAGAGTTTATATATAAAATACATAGTTTAAAAATGGATTTTGTCACAGTCGTCGTCGTCGAAGAAAGTCGAAGAAGAAGAAGAAGAAGAAGAAGAAGAAGAAGAATTTGTTTTTCGCTGAATAGATCACAAGGGAGGGGAGGACCGTTTCATCCAAAGCTTACCATCGTCTTTATTTCTTCCATAAATAGACATCAATGAATGCCTGGAGGACCCCGATTTATGCGAACACGACTGTCTTAACAACGAAGGGTCCTATGAGTGCAGCTGCCTTCCCGGCTTCGAGCTAGCCGTCGACGAACACGGTTGCGTACCCATCTTCGAGATCGGACGTCACGACATTGAACCAATACCACAGGCTTTGTCGACTTCAGCTGCTCCGACCACCGAAGAAACGACAGAGGAAACCACTCCGGAAGTGACCACGGAGGAGTCGACGACGGCGGAGACGACTACGCCCGCTGAAACGACCACGGAATGCATGGTATATAATTGTGGCGATGACGGAACCTTTGATCCCATTGACTGTACATGTAAATGCAACCCAGGATATTACTTCAACAAGGAATCGGGAACCTGCGAAGGTAGGTAGGACACAACAGCCTATGGGAAGAATTTGTTCAAATTTGACATTGTTGGAATATGCATGTTTTGTGAGGCAAGTCCTGAGCGACCAAGGCCCCTTTTCATAAAACTTGCTGTCAGTAACAACTGCCATATTTCCATGACAAATTTGCTCTCAGCCAATCAGATGTAAGGATTTCAGTAGCTTATAACAGTTATTGCAACTTGCTATTGATAATACGTTTTATGAAACGGGGCCGAGGTTGTAAAATTACATATTGAGAATAAGTGTGAGAAGATACGACATATCAACTAAATGATTACAAGGCTTTCTCGTGTATTTACTACGTTAGAGGTTGCAATCTATATCAAGAGGGGCGCCCCTAAACCAATTTTTGAATGGGGGGGGGGGTGATGTGAACCATCGAAAAGGCAGTAGGGTCATTACTATTTGGACTTTGTCGACAGGGACTTTGTCGACAGACCGCCTAATCATTCGAAATTTACGACAAAAATATTCAGTGGGAGGGGCAGTGGGGAATCACTACTCACGCAATCCTCTTTGAGATGCCCCTAGAGATCAAAATCAAGTTTAGATTATGGAATAAAGTTACTATATGTTACCTGGGGCTGTTTCATAAAGCTTACGAACAGCTTTGTGAAACAAACCCCCTGGTAAATTAGCTTTTCGAAATGCTCATGACTATACTCTTCATGCCTTTTGTTATACCGTTTGCGCATGTGCTCATAATTATCCCTTTGTCCCCCCCCCCTTCTCTTTCTCTCTCTCTCTCTCTCTCTCTCTCTCTCTCTCTCTCTCTCTCTCTCTCTCTCTCTCTCTCACTCTGTCTTCCCTCTTTCTCTTTCTCTCCTCTTTCTCTAAACGTATGGCGATCAGATATCGATGAGTGTGCAAGAGGTGACACCGGATGCGACGGATGCCAGAACCTACCTGGTGACTTCCGGTGTACGTCCTGCCCTGCACCGATGTTTCTGCACGAAGAGAACGGACGATGTGGAAAAGATGGTTAGGAAGTTCATTTTACATTGGTCATTTCCAGAAAACTTAACGTTACTCTCTCTCCCTCTTCTTCTAAAATGAAAAAAAAAAAAATCGAGTCTGTGCTTGTGGTGTTGTGTCCGCTGTTGTTGTTGTTGTTGTTGTTGTTCTTCTTCTTCTTCTTCTTCTTCTTCTTCTTCTTCTTCTTCTTCTTCTTCTTCCTGTTACTGTTCTCTCAATTCTTCTTTTGGAACTGGCAACTTTTATCAATTTTTCCAATCTTTATTCAGGTGAAATATAAACTATATGCTTTATTTTCTGTTCCCTTTAAGTTTGTAATTGAAATCCTTAATATCTGGACATTTTCATGAGCCTTCCTGTTTTCCCTTCCAGCTGTCCCTTATAGTCTTTATCGGTCTATCCCTTAATTTATTTTCTTGAACCACTACGATGTTTTTTCTCTTTCAGTCTTTTCATCTCAAAGCCTCCAATGAAGTAGAACACGTATAATTCCACGATTAAGTAGAAGTGCTTATTTCCCTTTTTAGCCCCTTAAACCGATTTTAATTATGATCTTGTTGAAAGTGTTTTTGCCCCCCCCCCCCCCCGTGGTGATTTATCCCTCTTCCGTGTTCATAGTGTTTAATGTACAAACTAAAAATGAGGTAAGCCTACCATTGGTGTATGCTTGTAATGAATCCTATATTGGTTTTTTGTTTGCTTGTTTGTTTGCTTGTTTGTTTCTTCTAGACCATTTACCGTTCATCTTCCCTTTCTCTTGAGAATGGCATACGCCATGTTGACCTTAAAATCTAATTTTTGTTTTAAAATGGACCGTTTTGTATTCATAGTGTGCAACATGGGAGAAGGAATGCACTGCAGTGAGAATGGATTCCTGAACGAAGATACATGCAAGTGTGTCTGCGTCTCTGGCTACAAAGGAGCAATATGCGAAAGTAAAAATCGATCAAAATTTTTGTTTAGATAATGCAATTTTTGTCAGTGAAATAGCTAGCGAGAGTCAAATATTTATGTGTTTATTCATCATATGCTTATAGAATCTGTATGTCGTGTATAGTAGTAAAATTTGTTGTCGTTATTTCCTTTTTGCTATAAATCAGCATTAATAATATAATGTGAGAGGGAATCTTTTAAAAACTGAGTACCGTGAAAAGATAAACCATAGAACTTTTTCTAGTTCATTTGTACAGCTATTTTATTTGCGATTTTTATGTAAAATTTTGAAAAATAAATATTAAAACAAAGTGTGTGAATACATGAATTTTATTCTTGGAATATATATATATATCTTACTTGGGAAGTATTATGAAAAAAATATAGAATATTGTTATTTCTCATAAAACATAAAATATGTAAATAAATAAACAGTTAATGAGCTGCACATTTTTTTCCATGTAGACATGTAACATGTGTAATGCATGGGTGTCTTGATTTTCCTGTAGGTACATGCGCAGTGACTGATCCCAGTTGTTGGCCCGCCCACGATCCAGCCCCTCCCACCCATCCGAGCCAGTGTGTGGTGTACTGCCCAGAGTGTGGTAAGAGTACATACGTACTATCACGTAGTGTGAATCACTTCTCATCTTCACACCAAGCCTCAAACCTCATCTGTTTCAGAAAACGTTTATCAAAATGACCGAATACGATCGGCAAGCACCCTTGAATGTTTGTACTTTGTTAGTTTGTGGGTTTTTAAAAAGAAACATGGCGCCATATAAATACTACAGGTCATCACGATCATTAGTTTGAAATGTGTACCTCGTCTACAAAGCTTACGCCATCTAAGACCTCATTTTTAGGCGTGTTCACATGCACATTGCACTATAGACCTGAAATATGAAATTATGTTCACAATTGCTGACAAATGAAAAGAGTGCCCGAAAATTATAATAACCCTAGAAGATTAGGGGTTGTCGAAACCCGTACCCGGCCCCGTTAAATGTAACACGATAAGTGATAATTAAGAAATCATAACTGAAAATATGATCAGTGATGCAGGAAAACAACCAAGGGACATGATAATGATAATATCGATTTGTTTTAGCGAGCTGAAAAACAAACTATCAAACCGCTTACAAAATTACAAATTATAAGAGAGATAGAGAGAGAAAACTTGATCCCCAAAGCTTTACTGTTTCACACTCGAACCTTACAAAATCAGAAACGAGCCAGGAAGAAGCTTGATAAAGAAAAATGATATAAAAATTGATTATGAGGGCAGGGAAATCCCTCATGAGAGCAAAGGACTACGCCTGCAAAACTTCAGGCTAGCCTCGTCTTACCGGTTTAAGTCCAGTTAGGTGTACTTTTATTTCATATATTCGGCTCTTTCTATCAAATATTGAGGAATTGAGGTCCTCATTTGAATTATTCCTGCAATCATCATTTTCGACTCACTGCATGAAAAATCTCTCCACACTCTTCCACTCAGAATGCGAAGGCTACCAACCGTGTGAGCATAATGGCACCCTTGCTCGAGCCTCTGGGTTCGAATTCATCAAGAATGGTATCTGTCGCTGTTACTGTCCTTTGCCTTGGAGCGGAGATCTATGTGACGGTAAGTTCACAATCGCTAATCATCTGCAGTATGTTGTTCTGTATGGCAGGGGGTTCCATGCCACCCTACTGTACTCAAATGAGTACTTCAAATATTACCTCTAAATGGATTGGCAAAATCATAAGCTTAACAGTTATCCTGCAGGTAAAGATTTTTAGGTCAATTTTCGTCATTACAGCGGTACGCATATTGCCTTGGAAACGATTTTTTTAACCTTTACGTTTTGAATATATTATACTCCTCATTCTGACCTGCAACTACTCCCACAATGCCTCAATGATTTTCCCAACCTCTCCAATGATTTCTTTTCCTATACCAAATAATTCAAACGCATAGGAGAAAGTTTGTTTACTCATTACTTTCAGCCACTTACATAATATTATTAATCCAGTTTACATTCGACGTATTTCTTCTGTGCAAGATGTTCGTATGCTCTGTAAATAATTGAGGGGTCATGAATGCGTATGAATAATCTTTCCGGCAAAATATTATTCATACCTGATCAATCTTCCTGCAATTTCAGGTATACTGAAGACCTACTGCAACAGAATCTATCAAGTTTTTCCCAGGCTTGAAAATGATAAAGAGTGGGGGCAGGGGTACAGTGTCTTGGCCAAAATGATGGATACACCACTAGTGGTAGTAAAATGTCTTCCTTTATTCCTGAACAGAGTGCAACCTTACCTGTGAGAACGGTGGATCCCTTATTCCTGTCGACTGCAGCTGTGCTTGCCCCAGTAATTGGTACGGTGTCGATTGCTCAAGTAAGTCATTTTACCATAGTTATGATTAAAATTATACTTAAGCCAGGGCTAAACTTCGACTACGAGGGCACATGAATGTAGTGACATATCGGTAAACATAAATCAGATTGCATAGCGCGTATCCATAGGTTTTTGATACTGAAACACCCGAATATTGATTGCGAAGTCTCGGTTCCTGTTAGTAAAACATGACCCTGTTATTTTTTCCGAAAGGACTTTCCGTTTTCCTTTTCATTAATGGTATAACAACGGCGTATTTGATTAAGGGGCAAGGGGAAGGGGAGGGGAGGGGGATGGGAGGGAAGAGGGTGCACTTTACCCCTCCTGATGGATTTCTGACCCCCCCCCCCCCCCCTGCAAAACATGACCCTCAGTAGGGTTTCCTTTCGTGCGTGGACTTTATGGATCATCGTAAAACCCAGATGTTTACCCTTCCCGAGACCGATGCCTAGATACGACACTGGAGTATAACTATAGTAGAGACTGTTTTATGAACCTAGAACGAAATGGAGAGAGAGAGAGAGAGAGAGAAATTGAGAACGAGAATGATTGATTTGAAAGATTGATGTAGGGGCATAATGGATAAATTCAAGATGGAAGAAAATCGTCGGTCCAGGCCACTTCTGGGGGAAAAAAAGTCGCTGTGATAGACTGGAAATCCCAGCGATTCCACGTTTTTAAAACATTTCCCTCCCTCTTCTGACACTTCTGGAACTGGCTAAGGAGGGGGGGGGGGGGACGGATTAAGAGAACATTAAATTAACCCTAATCAAATATCACCACAGAGCAACCAAGGAAAAGAGCCCCTCTATTTTTTTTTTCTTTTTTTTATCGTAGAAAGCCTATATGTGACTGCCTTTGATATCGCCTTGCATGTATGCATGTGAAGGTGTAAAAAGGCAGGAATGCTCCCTAAGAAGTGAAGATGGTGCGCACTTGTCCAGTGACCACGGGTAGTAATAATAACACTTCAACACTGTAAGGACATTGAAGTACTATTATATTCTTATTTTTGTTTTATTGCAGAACCGTGTATCCAATCCTCACGCCTTTGTACAACCCGAACACAGAGCCTGTGTGGAGATGTTCCCATTATTGACGAACATTGTCCAGTCATGTGCGGCATCTGCAGTGATAAATAACTACAATGGTGACAGGGGGGGGGGTGGCACCAGTAACTTGTGAATGTAGAACTCTGGACAGGGACCTCACCCCTCTCTTTTCGTCGTTCACTCTAATGTTGAATCACCATTTAAAAGGGCGGAGTTACTCAATTTTCAAAATGTTAGATTAACACTTTGAACATGCTGGATTCGACACTACATGTATAAAGATTAGAATCCAGCATGTTCAAAGAGTCACTCTAACAGTTTGAAAATGTAATCAATTCTACACCATTTCAAATGGTGATTCCACATTTTAGTTTTAAGAGTGTTGCTATCACTATAAAACTAATAGAAATTGACTTGTAAACAAAAAACGACCAACATGAGGGGAATTTGGAGGGGCAGATTGGCACTGAAATTCGGTTGGAGATTTCGATGTGAGCGACCCTATAACTTATGAAACTGGCCTTTGGACTGAAAAATTAATGTTCCAGCCCTCAAGCCAAAAATATCTCGCTGCCGGGGGGGGGGGGGAGACCCCGAACCCCCGTGGCCAGTCCGCGCCCGTCAGCATTTGATGGGATGTCATGTGCACACTTCTTTAAAGCACACAGTGTACGGCATTCTCAGTCCATGCATGCAGTCTCTCTCTCTCTCTCTCTCTCTCTCTCTCTCTCTCTCTCTCTCTCTCTCTCTCTCTCTCTCTCTCTCCCCTTCCCTTTTATTCGCCATAATTAAGATGGAGAAGGAGGGGGGGGGGGACACGTGCTTCCCTGTACTCGATTTCTGGTCAAACCAGTGTGTAACGTGTGTGATGAATTATATCGAAGAAATTTCAATCATATCTACTGTGTAATTAGTCTTATAATATTGATACTCTCATGCAATTTATTTAACGAATTGAAAGAATTAAATCATGTATGAACATTTGTATATAAATAAAAGGGTGTACTTAATAGTTACAAATAAAGAAAATGTTATTCTTTAATCCTGATTTAACTTGTTTGCATGTATTTGTGTGCCTCCTTATCATTCTTATGTAACCATCCACCTCTCTTCCTTTTTCTCCCCCCCCCCCCCCTCTCTCTCTCTCTCTGTCTCCTCCCTCTCCTATGTCATTCACTTTCTCATTCTGTTTCTCGATCTGGGAGCGTTTCATGAAGAGTTTTGTCGGTGAAAATCACCGACAAGTGTTACAAGCTACTGAAAATCCTCGCATCTGATTGGCTGACAGCCAATTAGTCTGTGAAAATCACCGACAAAACTCTTCATGAAACGCTCCCCTGGATCCCTTCAGTTTGTTTTAAAAAATGATTATTATCCTCAAGATCTAATGTCATGGGAAAGGCGAATCATCACATGCTTTTAAAATGTTTTAAAACAATCTCGGACAAATATATTCACAATATAGTAACTGTACATAATTATATTGCTGAAATATATATTAACATACTCATTTCCAGTGTTCTACAAAGAGTGCCCTTCACACGTTGGCTTTCACGCACTGACACACTTTGTCACGAAATAGTTTTGATCCAAGGATTGGTGCCTAGATTACGAAATGTTCACATAAGACCTGGAAATTTTTTGAAAATTTCACAATTCTGGCACGCACTTTTTTCATCGACCGTGCACAACCATGCAGGAGAACATTTCACGACTATTTACGTCACTTCCCTGATTTGGCAGGCCTGATTGTGTTGCTATTGCGGTTTTTTTTTTCTGGCAAGTGTCGGGTAGCGTGACATGTCCATTTTCATTTGTATTTTGTTCCCACATTATCTTTTGATGATTTTTCCTGACTTTTAATTACCTTTTTTAAAATCTTACTTTTAAATGAAAAGAAAAAATGACAAACCGGACTCGGCTTGTCCTAGCAGTAGCCTATCTCAAATGCACATGCAGTGTAGCAGTTCAAAACTTGAATTTGAAAATTATTGCTACCTGCAGCCATTTGGCATTTGTGCAAATTATGCGCATTGATCAAAGTTGCTATTTCGGTAACAAGGCCAACATTTTTAGGAAGGCATATGGAATCACAAAGCCACCTATCTACCGTTTAACGATTCCGTCTGAGAAACGAACGCGTACGTTTATTGGACTTCTTAAATTTGTTCTTCAGCTGGTTTACAGACGTATCTAGACGTCGGCAGTCCATGGCCACAATTTTTTGAATTGCGTCCGTCTGACACCGTCCAACAAATGGAGGCGGACACGGTAGTATGGGAAAGTAGTGGTGGTGGTGGTGATGGTTTTTACAGACGTGTATCAATCAATTCTGATTTTTTACGTCTGGGACCGACCTTTAACGTCACCATCCGAAAGACGTGGCAAATGTAGATTCATGTCTTGCCAAAGGACATTAGTGCTGCTGCAGAGATTTGAACCACGGACCTTGGGGTTCAAAAAGTCCGGAGACTTATCCACTGAGCCACAACAGCCACAAAGGGCCTTAAAAGAGCGCGCGCTCATACCAACATTGCAATGCAACGGTGCAACACCTTCTCTCTGTCTCTGGTAATTCCATGGTTTTTTTTTTTGTTACAGCTGTTCAGTATGATAACTTTCCCATCCGTCTAAAAAAAGAAATGGATATTACACAATATCATCTTACTGCTTTTACGTATTTCAACATGTCATAATAGTGATCAACATCAGTAAACATATGTTGCAGCCTATTTCAGAATTGACTGCATAGTCATCATGGTCATGCTCGCACTTCAGACAGAACGAAACTTTCCGCTGAGAAGTTAACACGTATATAGAGCATTCTACCTTCGGCGAACAACCCTTATAAGAACATGGAGAGTTTTGAGGATTTGAAGTCTATGTATGTCAAGCTTGTTGACAACCTGAACTGCTGTATCTGCCAGGACACCCTGAATGATGCCAGAGATCTAGCGTGTGGACACAGCTACTGCTTGGGCTGTCTACAGGAGCTAGTGGCCATGAAAGGTACGTTAAGAGTGGGTTAGTTTTATACTCTTCCATCTAACACCTGGTGCCGTTTCTTGTCGGGCTTCAAGTTGATCTAGTCGCCTTTGGTCCTGCAGTCTCGCCTTCTTACATTGAAAGAATTTACTTAAAACCCTCAAACGTTGTGTGCTGCACAAAATTAATTGTGCTTTATGTGTAAGAAGTGCTCTGCTGTATTTGTTTTTGGAATAGATAAGTAATTAATATCATTTGAGCTGCAGCGAACCAGTTTGATGGGCCTATTTGGGACTGTCAACAACAATTGCCTGGTCTTACCTAAAGTGGCTGCTGTTTGCAATTATACTGCACCGAAGCAATAGGCCTATAATATGCTAACTTGCCAACGTGGTGCCTCCGATCTTGTGCCCCCCCCCCTCTTCTGCTGGATTCACCACCTAGCAGGACTGCAGAAGGTATATTCTAATTCAGAATTACCAGGAAAATCAGTATCGGGGGGGGGGGGGGGAGCTAGAATATGCATCATCTTTCTTTAAAGATTTTACTCCTCAATATTTATTTCATTATAAAAACTGTTGTTGAGAATATAGACTACCGAGGAGCTTGAAGAGGCTTGTATGCAAAGTGGATTCCTTCTTTTCAGATCCATTATGCATAACAGATGAATTGAACAGTTGGTAACCAAGGGTTCTGGAGAGAAACACGCATAAATTTGAATACATTAGTAAACAGATCCAATTAGGCACCCCTTATACAACATTTGTCCATTGTCATTTTCAGGTTGGACGACCACGATCACGTGTTGTCTCTGCAAAAAGGGGACCCGCATTCCTGCCAGTGGCTTGAATGCTCTTAAGCAGAACTACAAGCTCAACTGCATCATTGACGAGCAAAAGATTATCATGAAGAAGTTCGCTACCCTTGCGGTCCCGCCGTCAGCCCCTGCCTCAAAGGAGGAGACTGTCACTGTTTTTGTTAAGAACACGGAAGGAAAGACTCTCTCGTTTCAGGTACGATTGTCAGATACAGCAGAGAATCTGAGGGTACTGGTAGGGAAGAAAACTGGCATCCCGCCTGACGTTAGTTGGCTTCTGTGTGGGTGCAAGCGACTGCAAGGAAGTACGACGCTCCGAGAGTTTGGCGTGAAGCCAAACACCACAATACATCTTATGGGGCGTGTGATTGGGGGAGCAAATGGGTTGCAGTAAATAAACATTCATTAGTCAGTGCATATTTTCGTCAAGAACAGGGCACATTTTGACATTGATTCAGTTTCGCCATGGAGTGAAAAAATGAGAAATTTAGAAGGACATTTTGGGGCTAGTTTAAATTTCAAGTTTTAAATTTTGTAACTGACATGGTATTTTCAGTTCTACATGGCAAGACAATTTTGTTTTTTGATAGAATGGATCATGGACACACGGCCGCTGAAAACCGGGGCAAATGCTTCACAAACATCGTCTGGCACATGTACATAGTTAATATAAAGCCCCCATCGTTCATTTTGAGGCAGTGTGTAAAACACATATTTATAAATGGAGAAAATCTTGTCAGTGATATGCCTTTAAAAAGATAATGCTGATGCTTAACATGCTTAAATATCTTTAAAATGATTGAATGCTTATCTCATATGAAATTCATGTAATTTCAAATGGCAAATATTTGAAGTAAACATATTCACGACATTATTTTTCAAAAATAATTGTTTTTCTCGGCTGTCGATGGCTTTGCCGGACTGACAACCATAGTGGGGGACATAAATTATCACTTCCATACCGTGTACGCAAATGTATATTTTCAAAAGTTACCCTTTAAAAGAAAAGTTGCCAATATTCTTTATTTATTATAATAGCAAGCTTCCTACTTTTAAAAATACATATCAAAAGGTGTTAAAATTGTAGTGCAATGTGACCAATTTCATTTTCTCCACTCAATTTTCGACGGACAATTTCGAAGTCTTGAGTAGAGAAAATAAAATTGGCCACAATGCATGACAGACGCTTCCAGCAGTTTTCTTTCGATTTGTTTGAGCCAATACGTGAAACCTTAAGATATGTGTGTACAGTGTAAATGTATACATCAATTGGGGAATCATTCCCCAAGTAATGAGAACCTGTCTACGCCACTGGTGTTTTATGATACTTCTTATCACTATGCTTAATCATGGATGATTTAGCGACTGTCATGTTGTTGTTTTCTTTTTCTAAAACTTATACTCTTCCTAATGAACGGCTATCATTTCAGATGATATAGCTTGTTAGCATCACATAAAAGTTGTATGTAGCAGGGAAATGGTAGCGGTCATTACAGCAATAGGAAATCCTATTTTACTAGGCATTAGGGAGTATTTGTGTTTTTTGTTACAGTTGTTTAAAGATACAGGAACGAATATCTAGACGAAAGTTCCCAATGAAAACACCATATAACACTTATAAAGAACATGGTAAATATTCTCTCTTCCACCTTACTGCATGGTAGAAGACATCACGCAAGCGCGAATCAATGCTTTAAAATATCAGAAGGCTTCAAAGAGAGGTGTCGTAATATAGTGGTTCATTCACTTGACTTTCAATCAAAAGGTTGAAGGTTCGAATCTCAGCCCGACACTAAAGCGTAAATCCACTTTGAGGGGTGGGGTGGGGTGGGGGAGGGGATGATCGACTTTTTTGCCGATTTTTTTTCTCTGTCGAACTCACACTTAAGTATAAACGCAAGTCCTCAACCACCTGCACAGACCCCCCTTACACACATTTTAATTTCTATCTTGCGAACGAGCAAAAAATTACCACTTTTCTTGGTTTTCAATCGCATTTTGAAATAGAAATTCTAAAATATGATGAGCAAACAAAGCGAGCGAGCCAAGAATAACAACTTTTCTGTTTTTCAATCGCATTTTCAAATAAAAATTCTAAAATATGAGGAGCAAGCGAAGCGAGCTAGCCAAAAATAACCACTTTTCTGGTTTTCAATCGCATTTTTAAATATAAATTATTAAATATGGTTGTTTATGACAGATCATAAAAAAATTACTGATTAATTCAAATATCATTTTTTCCTTAAAAAGTAGGGGATATTTTTACACACCATTCCCCCCCCCCTCGAAAAAGTGTGGGGGGGGGCCATATCCCCCATCCCCCCGGGATTTACGCCAGTGATTATTATAGAAAAATCCCAAGTATTTTTTGGATTTTGTAAACATTCCGAAGGCAGTATCTTTTTGTACTGCTTTCCCACCATTGATTTGTTCTTTAGAATCATAATGTACATTTATTTGACTTGTGACTGTTTTTTTTTTGCATGAATCTCTGGATAAATTGTCTTAGGATTAAACGAGAAAAAAATAATTAAAAAATAATTATGATAAAGAAAAAAAGACAGTTTATTAACTTATTCTTATCCACCTTTATGCCTACATGAACAAAACCCCCTTTCCTTTGTATATTGTGACTAATAACATGCTTAAAGCTGCTATTCATAGGTTTTGAATATGCTCGAATTTCATATCAAAATAAAGTTTATGGTGCACAAATCACTATGAAACCGATTGAAACTTTTGAAAAGTAAGTGGGAAACGAATATTGCCTGTCACAAATCGATAAAACGGACCCCCAATGTTGCCTGTGCATACGTTGCCCAACTCGATGCGAGATCCGTGACGTCATCGTATGGGCAATAGCCAGAGATGTGGTGTGTTGTGAATGTGGTGAATGTGATGTGTCGTGTCCGAGGGAGTGATTAAAACGACGTTTCTGCATTGTTTGTATGAATTCATTATTCTGTGAATGTTTTCAAAGTATGCTTCAACCATTCTATTTAACATTATTCATATAATAATGTCGGAGAAATTCTACAATTTAATTATGACTTTTTGCAATTAGAAAGGGGAAAAAAATCCCATAATATAATAGAACAGTCTCCCTTATACATGCTATGTAACCGTTGTGGGGCATACCATTTTAATTTTAGGGGTGTTATAATTCACGAAAGATGGAGGGATAGACGGAATACTTTTTTTTCTTGAATTTAAAATTGTTTTCTTGGCGAATAGTTTGAACTTGTGTAAAGAAAATATAGAAATGGTAATCACCTTACTTCTATTTTTTTTTCTTTTCTATTAAGTAGCAACTTATATTTACATGTGCTTATAAGCTCAAGTTAACTTTTCCATACTCGGCATTTCAGTAGTCAATTGTATGTAGTAGGTAGGTGAGGTAAAGTAGGTGATCTGAGGCGAAGGTGAGAGTAATTTGGCTTGTAATTCAATTAGGCCTTTGGTGATAGTCTTTGATCAGTTATAATTTCGTATCTGGGTCATTTTCACTGTTTATTTGCTTGAAAATCATCAGAACCTGCAATAAAAGAATAAATTTCTTGAAATAAAAATTTCGAATGAAATTCGTTATCGAAATCAGGTTTAATCAAAGTATTTCAGAAAAAAAAAATCCCTTGATAAAGACTTGAAGCTATGCTATACTAGTAATGCAATACATGTATCATGTTCATCTCTACACCGCAGCTCTACACAGACTACACTATCTGAGATCAGTGGTGACGTCCAGTCTCTCTACGCTAGCTAGCCATTCCTATCATAATAAATACGAGATTTTAGTGAAGAGGAATGTTGTAGATCAAGATAGTTTCTACAAGAAGCATCAATTTTCCTTAGACAACAATTACCTAGGGGGCAAAACCCCATTTTCAGGGTTTTTGAGACACGGAATGCTGTAAAAGGTTGTTGGGTGACAATGTGTTCAGGAGATCATACTGCACAACTTCCAGGTGGACTACCTTGAAATTACGCTGCTGAAAAGAAATGGCGACCATTTTTCCAAAATGGCTGCCTTGTAAGCTAGTATTGAACTGTTTTGAATGTAAATATTTAATAAAACATCTATTTTTCACGTATGATACATCATATTAAAGAGTATTAAATTCCCTACACAGTGATGTCACTTTCGATGGGTTTGAAGATGATTTGCATAACATTTTTTGCTCAAATATGTGAAATTGTACCTTTTTTACCCAAAATCTTAATTGCATCAAAATACATATTTCGGCGTATTTCATTAGTCATGATGACTAATAATTTCAGACTTTCTCAAAAATTGTCCATATCTATGGTCAATATCATATGCAAGTTCCAACTTCATCACTTATCTAACAAAAAAGTTGTAGGACTCTGAAGTTAACACTGTGATATTGACTAATTGCACAGAAATTGGTTGCTAAGGGCTGCCTGCTCCCTAGCAACGTTGGCATCTTGCTATGTAGAATGACATTTCCACCAGTAATTACTATTTCCATGCAGCTGATAAGTCATGTGATGTCTAATGATGCAGTTTGATCATATTTCATTCATTTATGAATCTTCATTGGTTCCCAATGAGCACTATAAAAAGCGACTGCGCCTAGAAACTGATAATGCATAGATGGAAACTAGCACAGCATTGGTCCAATGATACAGGGAACGAGTCCTTTCTTAAAGTAGTATTCATGATTTATGATTTACATTCCAACTCATAAAGATTAAAGATTGTGCGGTTCGTTCACCCCCTCTTACGCCATGTTTAGGCCCCTTCGCTCACCCCATCCTAATAAGCTGTTGATGTTGTCTGTGCCCAGCAATCTACATGTATGTCGTGTGTTCATGAACTATTATAAAACTCTAGATTATTGGTCCAATAATGCATTAAGAACAAGGACACTATGACTTTATCAAATGAAGAAATTGTTCAGATGTTGCTCCACACCACATCCTAATATCTTAATGTGTCCATACCCCCTCCCCCTCTCCCCCCCCCCCACACACACACATAAAAGCTAAAAAGCGAGAGACTTTCGTCCATTACCTTTGTTGTAATGGAGAATTATTGGCAAACAAATGAAAGAGTCTTTACAACTCATTAATAGTTAGCATATCTGCCCATTCCTTACCCTTCTTGCTCCCCCCCCCCATCTTTCACTCCCCCTTGTCATATCATTTAGCCTTAAATTTATAGTACTGTCAAGGAAACCAATTAGGATCATCGGCGAAATACAATTAGACGTGCATGCAAGTGCTAAACAAGATTTAACGAAAAAAAAAACTACCCTCTAAGAAAAGGTTTTTTTTAGGTTGGTTGAAGATCTATTCTATAATAATAAGATTTTTCTAGATGAACATTTGGTAGGTTCTTATCATGAACCAACCAAACGTTGGTTTAGAAAAAATCACTTACGTTTCATACTGTACATTTCTTTTTAAGAAAAATTGACAGGTTCATAAGCAACCGGCAATGATCTTAACCAACTTTCTGAGTGTGTAGGGTTTTCAGAACTCATTCCTTATCCCGCACACCCACTACCTCAAAAACATGCCCATTTCGAGATTCGAGCCCCTTCCCCCAAAAAAGTTGCCAAACTATTGTTTTATGAAAATTGATGGGAAGAAAATGGATATCTACAAATAAGGATTTTTCCCCCAATACCCTACTCTTTTTGCCCAGAACCTAACCTTACTACAGTTTCACCAATACAGGTAACTATGTGTACTAGCATGCTATATGGTCCAAATATATTTGCAATGGCTATCAAACAATAAAAATATAGGTACTAAAGATCAGTTGACTTTGACTCAGAAGAGATATTAACGTCGTTATTTTCTTTTGAGTTGTGAAATGTCTTACTATACAGCTGAAATGATTGTTTTCTAAGCAAAAATAAATAAATGAATAAATAAAATTGAAATAAATAAATAAAATAAAAGGTCATTGGATTTTTGCCATACCTGCAGGAAGAGATAAAAACAAATATATGAACAGAAAGGACATGAAAGCAACACTGCATAGAATTGATAACATCCCATGCAGGTAGATATGAAAATGTCAAATTTGCCCCTTTTCATCCTTGGCTGTGACACCTCATATCTAGCGAAGCTCCTACTTTGGGATCAGAACTCCTAGTCCTCCCCCTTCTTCCTCAACAGCCATGATCCTGCCCATTTTATTTTTATTTTAAAGCGAGAAATTGATCACAGTACTGCTTATGCCTTATAGGCTTTGAAGATTATGAGAGCATTCAAGGAAGAAATCTTTCCCTAGCTCAACAATTTTTTTTTGCTCCCATATTATTAGAATTTACCCCATCCAATTATTCTTATAAGATAGTTTTAATACAACTGTACAAATTTGAATTCTGGCCATGCAAATTAAGGCACTAAGGATGGTAAAACTAGGAAGCTATTGGGGATGCCTGATCATATTGAACAAGTTACACATCCTCTTCCTGGCAGTTTAAAGAAGTAATCAGATAATCAAGTTTCTCATTTGTTAGGGCGTGACCTAAAACTCTGCCTGTGTTAAACCGAGACAATGTTTTTGTAGCAGGCAGATAGATCTTCATCTTCGGAGTTTTTCTTGTGACTTGTGTGAAAGTTTGCAAGTTTATTAATTAATGGCTCCCTTTAATACTCTCCTGTTTTTCATTTTTAGTGTCTTCTTTGCGCGCATTCAAAAGATCCTTTAAAAATTGACTGTCAAGGGTCCACTTACACAAAAGAGTTCCATCCAAATCAAGCTGTACTGTAAACTTGGTGAACATGGTAAACGCAAGTCCTTGATACTCTGTCCGGGTTGGTTGAAAGTCACATTGGGTTTATTAGTATTGTTTGGTTTGTTGTTTTTTTGTAGTTGCTTTCAAATACAATTTTTTATACAAGAGGGAATAAAAGAAGTGGAAAGATTCTTAAAAGTTTTCTTAGCATGAATATGCAATTATTGGAAACCACAGTGACCTAATCAATCAATCAATGTTTGCAAGGTTTCCTCTCGTTCTCTACCAATTATCTTTTACTACTCTGTGGATACCTGCCTTACTACTTGCAAGACACTGACAGATTTCTTTTCAGATAACCATTTGACTATGAATAAAAAATTGTCAGGCCTTTTTAATTCATTGACCATTTTCCATAACTAAAAGGCATTGTACCAGTCTCTTTAAATGCCGAATAGAGAGGGGGGGGGGGGGGGGGTGAGGCGGGATGGAGAGGAGTGGAGATGTAACAGAATGCGGCGACCAAACCTTGAATTGTAATTTTTAAGAGTAGGAGTGCAAATCATGACTATCACCATCAGAAAGGACTCATTCTATATACACCAAATACACCAACAGCCTGCACTAGTTTCTATCTGTACATCAGTTGCTACATGCGCATTGTTTTTATAGCATTGGGAACTAATTAGGAGTCATAAATGAATGAAATACGATCAAACTACATCAATAGACAGCACATATCTTATCATTAAGCTGCATGGAAATAGCGATCACTAGACATAGCAAAATGCCAACGTTGCTAGGGAGCATGCAGCCCTTAGCAACCAATTTCTGTGCAATTAGTCAATATCACAGTGTTAACTTCAGAGTCCTACAACTTTTTTGTTAGATAAGTGATGAAGTTGAAACTTGCATATGATATTGACCATGGATATGGACAATTTTTGAGAAAGTCTGAAATTATCAGTCATCAGGACTATTGAAATACGCCGAAATATGTATTTTGATGCAGTTAAGATTTTGGGTAAAAAAGGTAAAATCTCACATATTTGAGCAAAAAATGTTATGCAAATCATCTTCAAACCCATCGAAAGTGACATCACTGTGTAGGGAATTTAATACTCTTTAATATGATGTATCATACGTGAAAAATAGATGTTTTATTAAATATTTACATTCAAAACAGTTCAATACTAGTTTACAAGGCAGCCATTTTGGAAAAATGGTCGCCATTTCTTTTCAGCAGCGTAATTTCAAGGTAGTCCACCTGGAAGTTGTGCAGTATGATCTCCTGAACACAATGACACCCAACAACCTTTTACAGCATTCCATGTCCCTAAAACCTGTCTTGCCCCCTAGGTAAATATTATCTCGGTAACTTTTACATACAATCATGATTTGACGAGCGGGTCTCTTAATCAGTTCTGTCTCTGAGAATTTGATGCAACGTCGTTTTGGGACGTAGTTTGACATTTGCATCCCGGCCTGGCTTGGTTTTCTTTGTCATTTTCATGTCAATTTCCTACTTTATATTCTGCTTTGACCAAAAAAAGAAAAGAAAATCGAGTCATCAATGAGGTAATTTAAATAATAAGCCACTGCAGTTTTGCCTGCTCTCTTATAACAGCTAAAATCCATCAAAATTGCATGCGATCATCTCAATGCACAATGTTTCATTACGTGCAAGCGCCTAGCTCGCCGCAGATTGCGCATTGGCCAACGTCATCATTGGGGACTCGTTTCGCTCGCAGCCACTTCCGGGTTCTGAGAATCAGAGGGGCGTTTTTGGAAATGCGTTTTTAGATAATTTCTTGGAATTTACAGGAGCAATAATGAACACCACTGTCTTCTACATACTTCCCCGTTTCGATTCATATATAATTGACCCTATTGTGTGATTTTCTTTGAATGTCACCTTTAAATTAGCATCATTAAGGGATAGGAAGAATTCTGTTGAATTGAACTGGTTCACCGAGATACATTATTGTCTAAATGGATTGTAACTTTCCCTTGGTTGGAGTGTGAATTGTGGTTTTCGAGTGTGTAATAGTGTTGGAGTGAGGGTGTGTGTGTGTGTGTGCCTGTCATTGTCTGGCAGCTATTGTGATTGCGATTCCTCTCTTCTTTTGGTTATAGCTGTTTTATTTAAAAAATTAAATTGTGTAATCATGTATAATTTGAGATTTCTCTATGATCCTTGAGTTGTAATTAAGTTGGGTTTTTTTCATCAATTAATGTATTTATATGATTAAGTGTTCACGAATGTGTCTTGTACCAATGATCTCTTTCTACATGATTTAATCTAATAATTTTATGTTTTGCGAATGTACAAACATAAGAGGAAGGAAATAAAATATCTCTTAAAAAAAAAAAAGTGATTGTATGCTTTGTTTTTTTGTGATTGTATACTTTTTTTCCCCCTCATTGATTTCTTTTTGGTGTTGCTTTGTTCTGATGACTGTGAGCTCATGTAATCTCAGATAATTTTAATCAGTGACTAAATATTTGATGACCAGTTCATTGTACCGGTTCTGTACATATTAGTGTACAAGTCAGATCCATTTTTTTTTTAATTTTAAAAATATTTTTCGTCTTTAAAGGAGCCCAATGAAAGGAAACGTGTTTTATAATGCATATTGCTGGGTATTTATGAAAAGGAAACCCCAGTTTCTTTATTAGATTGTATTGATTTGGGTCTCCTTTGCTGGTTCTTTTCTTCTTGTGAATTCGTTAAGGCCCAGCTTGGGTGTATCGCCCTCCACAAAAAGTACAAGTTGGATAGGGAAGAGTTTTTCTGTGAGGGCGGGGGAGGGGGAGTGTTAACTTAACTAAATAAGTTATATGATTCATGTTTATATAAGTAATTGAAAAAAATGAAATATGAAATTTGAAGTGTTAAATTGTTTAATTTGAAATGTTAAATTGAAATGTTAAATTTTTTTGTTTTGATGAAATCAAAATAAAACATTATGGACAAAAGTAATTGTGATTTTTAATTATTGTAATGTGCTTGTGATTGTAATTATTATAGTAATTGTGAATGTGCATCTGTTTCTGATTCTGATTCTGATTCAGATTGTTGCTTGGCTGTGTGATTGCCATTTGACTGCCAGTTGACTTTCATCATGATTATCATTTTGATTTTCCTCCGACTTTAATTTTATTGCCATTGCGATTGTTATTTGACTGTCATTGTGATTTTCATTTGATTGCCATATGACTGTCATTGTGATTGTCATAGTAATTTTGACTGTCATGGTATTTGTTATTGTGATTGTTCTTTGACTCATATTTAACTGTCATTGTGATTGTCGTTGCGATTGTCATTATGATTGTCATTTGACTTTGTTGGAAGATGCATTCAACTGATAATGTCATGTCCTTTATGCCAATCTAATCTAAGATAAACAGACAAGGAGAGATCATAGATAAAATTTGAACCAAGTGTTTTCATTATACCTATATGAGAAGACATGGATTTAATACTCTTGTTATTATACCCTCACCTCCCTCTCTCTGTCCGCAAACACACATCCTCTCCCCCTTCTCTCTCTCTCTGTCTCCCTCTCTCCCTCTCTCCGTCTCCCTCTCTCCCTCTCTCCATCTCCTTGTGCGCTTAGAAACAACAGTATTAAGCGTCTTATAAATCTTATTATTATTATTATTATTAATTATTATTATTATTATTATTATTATTATTATTATTATTATTATTATTATTATTATTATTAATTGTTATTATTATTATTTGCAAAGCCACCTTCTTTTGCGAAATGTAAATCGTCCATTATACAATATTATTTGCAAGAAAAATATATAGCACAGATAAATGGAAGATATAATCAATTTGACAAGAAATGGTGTTTATTTAAAAACATAACTAACTGAGCTTATATAATTCCCGGCAGTTTGTGATTATTATCATTGTTTCTCAAATTGAATGTATTTGATATGTCTGATTGACTTTGTGTTATCTTTGTAAGTTCACTTATATATAATTGTTATGTTGAAAATGTATCAATAAAATCCCTTTGGAGGGGGGAAAAAAAGAAGAAAAAAAATATTATTATTATTATTATTATTATTATTATTATTATTATTATTATTATTAATTGTTATTATTATTATTATTATTATTATTATTATTATTATTATTATTATTATTATTATTATTATTATTATCATCATCATTTATTATTATTACTATTATTATTATCATCATCATCATCATCTCCTCTATTATCTTCTTCCTTTAATAATTTCGCCATTTTCTCCGAGTCCAAGTAATTCAATCCTTAATATTTTAAATGGAAAACGAAATACACTTCAAAATTAACGGGTTAATAATTATTTATTTCATTGAAAAAAAAGCTAAATAAACCGAATGGATATATTAGCATCTCCTACTCATCTGTACAAAAAAATTATAACATCATGATGCTACCAAGAACTTCACAATGCAATTGTAGTCTTAACATTGGTCAGCGCCATTATCATAAGGACAAACAAAACACGATTCAGGGCCGGATATTCAATTTTTCAAAAAGGGGCCGGGGGGGGGGGGGCGTAGTCTGCTCTTTCAGGTGTCTGTTAACCAAAAAAATTTGCTGACAAGCCTCCTAGTAAACAGCCTCTTTAAAGAATAAAAATCCAAAAAGTCCATAAAACCAGACATTCAACATGTTTATTGACATGCGGTGGGTGTACCTGACCCGGTATATTGAGTCTGGGATATGCCTTCGATAAAATGTTAGCGGCTTAGCCCTATGCCGGATAAGTTTCGAGAGGATATGTAAAATGCAAATGGTTTTATTTTGTCCCTTCTATCGCTAATTTATGCCTAGTTTACATTTGCTACGGTCATTGTACGATGGATTAGTCTACGATTTTCTTTGCGATTTGGGGCGCATCGTTGGTGGCTACGGGCTACGATTTTTACGTTTACGTTATTTACGGTCATCGTGCGATTTCATGTATTGGGCATCGTAGGGGGGTCAAAGACAAAACCGTACAGAGACTCTGTGGGGGTCGTAGGGAGATCGTGCGATTTCTGCGCGGTTACATTAACACATTTACGGAAGTCGTACAGAGATCGTGCGATTCCCGTACAGAGGCTGAGCGAAGACCGCAAGGTGAAGGTATCTTTGTTGAATTTTTGAGCTCCAAACTACAAAGCCTCAAAGGGGGCTCTTTCTATATACCGGGCTTTTGCTCTTGATTTGATTTGATAACACGTTAAGCATAGACCTAAAAATTATAGAAATATAGAAGTTGGGCATTTCTTTTGGGCATATGGGTATATCTGTTGGGCAAACTGTTTTTATAAATTTTTCGCCAAGATTAGCTGAATAATTGGACAAACTCTCGATTTTGACCAACTATTGGTCGAAATGTTTTGATCAGCAGTTGGTCAAAATTTGGACCAACAATAATTTGGTAACAATTTTTGCCCAACCCTTGTTGGTCAAAATTTTTGATCAACTGTTTCGTATGTTCAGTCGAGTACGAACGTTGGTCAAAAATTGGTTTTATACAATGTTATATAATTTTTATACAATTTTATATAATTTTCAAAGATATATATGATTTATTGAGATTATATGTACAGAATGCAGGTCCATACAAACATTCCTGAAATCTGTGTTAATCTTTTTCAAAAGTTATTTTTTTTTCATGATTGTATTCGCCAAAATAAAATCTTCATATTTTGTTTTACTGAACGATGGACATCCGTCAAGGTAGAAATAGATAAACAAACACTGCAAGCTCTATTCGCAGTTTTATATTATAATTGACACCTTCCACCACAAAACAAGAATATCAAGAGCATTGCGAGTTTTAAATCAAACAGATATGAGCTTGGAGCTGAGCATTTGATTTTGCCATCCTGGTTTTATGGAGGGTCTATTAGATTTTCTGATAATTAATGCTACATATAAACTTTTATTTGAAATTTATTCACATTGGATAAAAGGCATGTTAATATATCCCGCATCAATTCTTGCATAAGCGTGTCGTTATGTCCAAGTGTGATGCGTCACATGAGCCACAGCTTCACCCAGACCGGCGTCCTGGCGTCCATGTCGGACTTCCTGTTCTTCCAAGATAACAAGACCTGCAATTATCTCCTCTTGTTCCCTTCTTCTAATTTGTCTCAACTGCAGTTGAAGCCAGAGAGGTGGTATGAATGGCATCTTTACTTCATCGGTGGCGAAAACGGAAAGATCCAATTCTGAAGATGGTCTATACATAGCTATCTAAAAAAAAAAAAAAAAAAAAAAATCATCATCACCTCAAGGCAGTCGTACAGCAATGGTAAGGAGGCCCTGCGGTTATCGTGCGATGACCGCTCAATATTACGGCTATCGAGAGATAAGCGTGTGGGAACCCTGCAATAGCTGTGCGATGATCGTGCGGGTATCATACAATCCTACGATTTCTTTACGATGCTTTTTTGCTCCCCTGTTGAAAAAAAAAATCATACGCTCGCTGCATGATCAGCGCAAGGCATCCGCACGATGACCCTGCGCTGATCGTACGATGCTACCTACGATGAGTTTAAGGGCTACGATTCTAAAATCGTAGAGGCTGCGGAGACCGTGAATCAGTACGAAAAACGTACGGTCGTCGTATGCCGCCCGAGGGAGATCGTGCGATTAGAGGGATACGATCAGTTTACGGTCACCCTACGATGACCGTAGACCAAATGCAAACTAGGCATTACTAATACAACACTTGGCTAACTATGTACACATATTTGCAGAATTCATTAGCTACTCCACTGACACAATAATGATACAAGTTACGGGAATTATATTCAATCAGAAGTTCAGAACGGCCCTATAACTTCCAATATAAGGATAAAGGGTAACATGCATGTTTGCAGGGTAAAATTTAACCGAATATGGAGTAAAATTTACACAACTTTTGGTAAGATCTTACTAAACAAATATGCAAGTTACATTTTAAACCAATATTAGGTAAAAATTTCATTGTGAGAATTGACTGTTTGTGTTTCTTGACAGCATAAAGTTAAAAACTGCTAACCATAGATTCTGTTACTCCTAAAATTTTCTCGTACTAGTAGTATCCCCCTCCCCTTCCCCTTCCGTCTTTGCAAAGGCCTTCCCGTGGTCGTGACATATTTACACGTCATCTTAAATATGCTCCGGAAAGCGGCACTTTGGTAAGTTTTTTTTTCTTTTTTTTTTTCTTTCTCTTTCTTCTAACCTTCACCTTTCATATTTTCATATTTTTATGCTAATATTTGTTTCAAACCTGTGGCAAAATGTTTGAATCTCACTGATTTTTATTTTTCAAATATCAGGAATAAAGGATAGGACTATGAACCGTGCCCGGCTTCATCTCCTAAGAAAATGGTTAGGTGTCATCTTTGGAGATACAAATATCACCAGCAAATGTAAAGAAATAGACTCGTAACCAAACAATACTACAGAGTGAGATTAGGCCCCCCCCCCCCACGGAATCCTGGACCAGCCCTTGCTTTGAATCAACCTGAACCCCGTGATTACTGAATTCTCTTACTCCCACAGACTTAATACAGGAGCCATCAGGTTCAGATGGTCGGTGGGTTAAGTTAATTCAATCGACGGTAGTATAGAAGTATTTTTTTTGGTTTTAATCGGGCTATTCAAATGCCTGTATAATCGAACATCATGCCCTTTGCATTAATCATCGTTAAACAGACTACTATTCGATAGGAGCTAGTAACTACTAGTACTGTTTCCGGAGGTTTCCTTTCCTCCTTTTAAAGGTATGGTGAGCTCGATGGTAGAGTGTAACTTTACGCCATACTCATCCAGAGTAGTTGAGCCTTCAAGCTGCTTGCTATGATAAACCAGTCGCTGTACGTTTGGGGGAATCCCGATCTTCTTCTCAACCTGCCGCTTGAGGGCGTCTGCCGTGTCAGTCAGTCGAACGTGGATGGATTGTGACTTGCCTTCGAGGTCGCGCACCCAGATCTGAAGCGTTTCCGTTGCCCCAGTTGTTTCCGTTCGCTGCCCAGACGTGGCGGAGGCTTGTTCAGCGACCAACTCTTCAATTTTCTTCATGATGGTTGCTTGCTCCTCTAGAATGCAGTTGAGCTTGTAGTTCTGCTTCAGACCGCTCAAGCCACCTGATGGAATACTGGTCTTCCTTTGACAAAGACAGCACTGTATGTTAGATGTCCAACCTTTAATAATAACAGAAGAAAAAGAAATTATAGTAGTAATAACAGCAGCAGCAACAGTCAATGATGATAAAAATAATAATGATACCAGCAATAATAACAATCAAAATTAACAATAACAATAATGTATTTTTTTCTCTTTCACCTCATACGAGGAACTTTATTAATATACATATATCCATAACAAATATTTACATATTATACATCAAAATATCTCAAATCACTGATGACATTAAGTTAAGAAATGCTGAAATACTTTTCCGACTGCTTTTGAATCATAATATCTACAAATAAATTTACAACTCGAATACTGACGTAATTCAAACTTAAAATTTATCCATAACGCTTTGGCAACAGCTGTAACTCTTGTTTCTTTCCACAACTTGTTAATATAATCTTTATAAATAACATACTGTGCAAAATTAATAATAAGATTAATCATAATATTCTTTTCATCTGCAATATTGAATCCAATCATCATATACAAATTATCAATTTTAACTTCAGTCTGAAAAATATAACAAATCATTCGTTCAATAATTTTCCAAAATACCATGACTCTTTTACATTCAAATAACACATGCATTGTCGTCTCTTGACATTTACAAACATTACATTGATTATTACCTACTATATTGCACTTGAATAGATTGTCTTTTGATGGTAATATTCTATGGAAAAGCTTAAAATTAAATTGCTTGATTCTGTTATCTTTTATGTACTTAAATTTGAAAAGCATAATTTATTCCCATCAAGATCATCTCGTAATTCAAAATAATCCATCCAAAAGTAGAAAAAATATGGCTCTGTTTGTTTCAGTTCAACGAATAGATTATTATATTGTTTGGCTTTCATAGATCTAATATTAATTAAATCACCAGAAGAAATTTCGAACAAATCTTCTGGATAATACTCAGTATACTGAATATATTTTGTTTTATTTAACCAGATTATCGGAAACGCCTTTTTCAGTTTTGAGAACTCAAAATGACTCAACAAATTTTTTGCTTCAGTAATTTTTAAAATATCACTGATTTCTTTCCAACAACCGTCTGTTATTATTTGTTTAACATTCATTATACCAAAATCAATCCATCTTTTAAAGAACAACATTTTGTTAGCATATTTGATATTACTGTTATTCCAAATGATTTGATTTCCAATGTCATGTACTTTCAAAATATCAATGAATCGAAGATTCGCCCATACACGTAAGAAATCCAAATAAAACTGTGGTAATTTCTGTTTTCTACATAAGCAAATCAGATCTTTTACATTACAATTGAATCTTAGGCATAAAGGAAATCCACCTATCTTGTTTGTCCAATAAGAAAAAAAGAGCCTTCCAAGCTCCTTCAATATCACTTAAAAATTTTACAATCCATGATAAGCGCAGAGCGTTAAATTTTGATTCAGTGTCAACCATTCCCAGTCCCCCGTTCAACATCTGGCTTATACATACTGTCCTTTTAACTCTGTCTCTCTTTGAATGCCATAAAAAGGAATACATTAGTTTGTTTAGTTCAACACTTTGATTATGTATTTGGGAACGTTTACTGCTGTAGCAATGTAAACAAATTGCGATGCAACTAAGCTTTTCAAAATTGTCACTTTTCCAAAATATGTTAAATTGCACATTTTCCATAAATTCAAAATGTGTTTACTTTCGCCGTTCTTCCTTCCCAATTTAGTCTCTCTGCTTCTTCATAGTTTTTACCTACATACACCCCTAAACATTTTACCGGTTGGTCTGTAAAGTTTACATCTTCTAACTCAATTGTATCACATAATGTCATAATATCTGACTTATTCCAGTTTACAGTCGGACCTGCTATTTCTCCAAATTTATTAACTTCAGACATTACATGTCTCATTGAAAGGGGAGATTCTACAAATATAATTGTGTCATCTGCATAACAATAATAATAACATAAACAATAATGTGATGATGATGATGATGATGATAATAATTATGAGGATGATAATGATTATAATGAAAATAATATCCATCATCATGTAAATAATTGAAAAATATGATAAATAACACTGGAAAAATTTTACCAAACATATATAAATGTTACCTTTTTACCCAAAGTGAGTGCAATTCATGTATGCTCGGTAAACTTTGACCTTTTACGTTGGCTAAAATTTCTCCATGTTGGGTTAACATTGCGGGATTATTTTTTTTTTATTTATTTTTTTTTTTTTTAACCCAGCCTATTTTTGTGCACTGACAATTCACAGAGCTAGTAAATAAAAATGACAGTGATGAGGATGATAACAGTGATGATTATGATGATGATGATGATGATAATGATGATACTGGCAATCATCATTATCATCATATTGATAAACAATGATAATAATGATAATATTCACAATAATAGTCATAATAATAATAATAATAATAATAATAATAATAATAATAATAATAATATAATAATTGAAAAATATATGATGGACCATAGACAGATAATTAGGGAGTGGAATGAGGTACAGTGCTCTTCAGTAAATGTTGCACGTAAAGTCCAGTAAATTAGGGAATTGATTTTGATGAGGGATGAAAGGGATGAATCCTTTTTAAGCCTGTGTGAATGTAAAGAACTGACTGATTTTCCTTGTCTGGGTTATTTTTTTTTCTCCTTCTTTAACTGTATCTCTGTAGGTGTACTATTTATTAATATGCTGAATACGCTTTCTTTTTATGTTTTGTTCTTTGTATGTAAATTGATGTATATATTTTTTGTTTGTAAACATGTTTAAATGTGCTGCTTTATGCGAATAAAGAATAAATTGAATTTGAAATCGAAATAATCATCATCATCATCATCATCATAATAATAATAATAATAATAATAATAATAATATAATAATAATAATAATAATAATCATAATGATAATATTGATAATAATAGTCATAATAATATTGATGAAAATAATAATAATAATAATAGTAATAATAATTATCATAATAATAATAAGAAGAAGAACTTAGGAAGAAGAAGAAAAGATGGAGAAGGTGATGATCATGATGATGAAGAAGAAGAAGGGGAAGAGGAAGAGGAAACAAGGAAGTGCTCGATCCATGAAGACCACCTTCCCTCCCTTAAAAGAGAATGAAACGCGGGGGGAAATATTTTAATGGAAAGAGAGGATAGAACCATTTTTTTAAAAGTTCCATTAAAATCTGTTGCGAAATGAGAAAGTTATGAAAGTTTGAAAAGTCTCACTTCACTTTCTTTGGCGATCCTCAATTGGCAATGTTGCTTCGAAATGGTAGGTTTGGAAGGACAACTCTCCTTATGTGTACACAAAATTTCTTTTCTTTTTCCGTATTATCTCTCAAGGTGCAGCTTGACTCCTTCTTAGCTCAAGATATATCATGGAAAATATATTTAACACAGCATATGTTGAGTTCACAAAGAGACGAGCAGCATCTTTAGAGATAATGGACAAAATATGAAATTTTGTGTACAAAGCATATTGAGAGTGGCTTCTAAACTTGCCATTTTGAAGCAACATTGCCGCTTTGAGGATCGCCATAGAAAGTACATCGAAACTTTTCAAACTTTCATAACTTTCTCATTTCGTAGCCAATTATGAATGAACTTTTTAAAAACTGCTTCTCTCTATCCTCTATTTTAATCAAAATGGATACTTCTCCAGGGTGTCATTCCCCTTTGATTGAGCGATCGATCTTCACGTACAGGTGTTATTGCGGTTCAAACAGTCACCTACCGTTAATGGCTACCAGCTCCTGCAGACATGCTAGGCAGTAGGTATGGCCACATGAGAGGTCTCTGGCGTCTTTCAAGGTACCATGACAGATCGGGCAGTTCAAGTTATCCACGAGTTTGGCATACATTGATTTTAGGTCCTCATGACTATCCATTGTGGTTGGCTGCAATTTTGTATCCTGATACTATTGATGGAATGCTGTTAGGCAGAAAGTCTTCCAAAAGTCTTCCAAATGCCGTTCTACCTGGTTGACATACCATACAGGGTAGACGTACGTATCGAACAGCTAGTATTAGGCCTAGTAAGTTTTATCTTGAAATGGTTTTCCCCATGCCTTTATGATTATTTCTCTCCATGTGGGATTCCCCATGCACATGTGTTGCGCAATGTCTCCTGTCTGTTCGTTAGATGGATGAAATAGACCCTGAACAAGGGCATTATATTATTGCCGGTTGACACAGCTAGAGTAAGAGAGATATAATTTAGCGAGAGAATAAGTGAGAGAGAGAGAGAGAGAGGGGGGGGGGGGGGGGAGAGAGACGGGGGGGAGGGATTTGTGTGGAGAAAATCAATTTGCGGGTGGCACAGTGTTGTTGGTATGCCCCCTCCTCCACGATCGACACCCAAACCAGTACCTACAATATATAGTGCATTTTGTAACTGCTGTTTTCTATGTTTTGTTGTTGTTGTTGCTGCTAAATTTCCATTGTGAATAAGCGAGACGGTTGGTTAAATGTTGGTCGATTTTTTCCCCTCATAAATAATATACTCCGAGCCCTCGCTGTAAGCTACTTTTAGAGGGATCGTGAAATCGTGAAATGACTCGATTAATTCTTCTACATGTATAATCCCTTCTAACTTCAACTTCAAAGAGGCTTTTTTCCCTCTTGTACATGTACTAGCAGATAGGGCAATTAAAATTAAACCGTGATTAATTAACCCCTACATACATAGCAAAAGTAACACACCGCATTGTAACAGACTGTACCAACGTCATTAACAATTGCTCAGAGGCGTGAAGTTTAAAAGGTCAACCTGTATGGAAAAGAGAATGTGGAAATAACAAGGGCGGCTGGGAATCCCCGATATTTGCACTTTCTCGTATAGACCAATTTCACCTCCGGTTTATGTATTTGGCCCTCTATCGGCTACGCCATTGCTGCGGTGGGCAAGCGCACTGACCGCGATTGGCTCTGTGTACAAAATGAATGTAAGATATGAGATATGCCCCGATATTGTTCCATTTACTTTATTCTAGATCAATAAAATAAAGCAAGGATACATGGGTAGATGAGGTAAGACAATGGTCATATCTGACGGATGAAGGTATGGTGTATTTTTGTGCTTTCAATGGTTTTTCTTCTTAGTTTTGTCAGTAAAAGTTCGATTGAAGCATAGAAGCCGTAGTAAACGGGAGCCCTAAATCTTACCCTGTTTACAAAGTCATGTTTTCACTCATTAAATTTTACGCCAAAGTACATAATTATAATGTTTCTTGACTTCAAAGTCCTTTCTGTTGATGTTTTTACCCACTGGCGACGAATTCCTTCACATTGCTTACGGAAACCTGTGTGGGGAGTACGGCTTCTCACACAAACAGGCTTCATGAGTCAAAAGTGAGTGAATTTCGCGCTCAGTTAGCTTCCAATTTTTAAACTTTCTCTAATTCTTGTGGCATTTGAGCACCGCACAGCTGCGACCTGAACTTCCCTGATAATTTCTCATTGCAAATATTAAAATAAATCTGCATATACCGGTCAAAATAGACAAAAATCGAACGAATGTACATAACGCGCTATTGACTTGAGTACTATAAAAGTTGGAGCGCCCACCGCAGTATGTCGAACTGTGTCGAACAGTCTGCTGCCCTCTTGCGTTGTGAAATTGGTCTATTAGACATGTATGGTGGCCCTGAAGTACGCTCGACAACAGGTCATGTGCGACGTGAATTTGGCATCCTGGGTCCTGAACTGCGCATCCGAGGTCATGAAATTCATGACCCGTGGCGCAAACTTTGCATCCCAAGTCGTGAAATTCGCGACCCGCGGTGCGAAATTCAGGACTGGGATGCAAAGTTCGCGTCACGGGTCCTGAATTTCGCATCGCGGGTCGTGCCAGTTGACACAGCTAGAGTAAGAAAGATATAATTTAGCGAGATAATAAGCGTATGTGTGTGTGTGTGTGTGTGTGTGTGTGAGAGAGAGAGAGAGAGAGAGAGAGAGAGAGAGAGACGGGGGGGGGTTTGTGTGGAGAAAATCAAATCAATGTTGGTATGCCCCCTCCCCCACGACAGACACCCTAACTAGTACCTGCAATAGTGCATTTTGTTACTGTTGTTTATGTTTTGTTGTTGTTTTTGTTGCTAAATTTCCATTGTGAATAAGAGAGAGGGTTGGTTAAATGTTGGTCGATTTTTTTTCCCTCATAAATAATATACTTCGAGTCCTCCCTGTAAGCTACTTTTAGAGGGATCGTGAAATCGTGAAATGACTCGATTTCTACTACATAATCCCTTCTAACTTCAACTTAAACCACTTGTACATGTACTAACAGGCAGTGTGGTAGTGCCTTGATCCTCGGCCTTGGCCTTAAGGCGCCTTAAGGCCTATTTTTCCAATGCCTTGGCCTTGAGCATGCCTTGGCCTGGGCCTTGAGGGTTTGAAGCCTTGAAAATCTCCAGAAAATTCAAGGCATTTTCAAGGCATTTGGAATTTTTGTACTTTTGGAAGAATAATTTTGAATGTTTTGGTTTTATTGTGCAGTAAAACTATATCATTAGTCTAATACAAGTTGTATGCAGTCATTACAGACTTGAAAATTCATGTATGGGTGTATTACAAAATTTGGGGTTAATATTAGAAGATGACGATAATTACAAAGTAACATTCTCAACAAAAAAATAATAATCATTGGCGTAAGTCCGGAGGGGGGGGGTGGGGGATATATCCCCCACTTTTGGGGGAAGGGGGGGGGATGACGTGCACAAATATGCCCCCACTTTTTAAGGAAGAAAATATATTTTAATTAATCAGTTAGTAAAAATCTTGAATATCTGTCATAAACAACTATCATATTTTAGAATTTCTATTTGGAAATGTGATTGAAAACAAAAAAGTGGTTATTTTTGGCTCGCTCACTTCGCTTGCTCGTCATATTTTAAAATTTCTATTCGAAAATGCGATTAAAAATGAGAAAAGTGGTTATTTTTGGCTCGCTCGCTTGTCACTTTTCAGGAATTCTATTCGAAAATGCGATTAAAAACCAGAAAAGTGATTATTTTTGGCTCGCTTGCTTCGCTCGCTTGCAAAATAAATTAAAATGTGTAAGGGGGTCTGTGCGGGTCAGTGAGGGTGTGTGTATATACTTAAGTGTGAGATCGACAGAAAAAAAATCATCAAAAATGTCGATCATCCCCCCCCCCCCTACTCCTCAAAGTGGATTTATGCCGGTGCTAATAATGAATAAAATAATGATAATTATGATAATGATGACAATGATGATGATATTAATAATATTACTACTAATAGAATAATAACATTAATGATAATATAATAATAATAATAATAATAATAATAATAATAATAATAATAATAATAATAATAATAATAATAAAAATAATATTACTACAAATAAAATAATAACATTAATTAAAATAATGATAATAATTATAACAATGATAATGAAAACAACATATGATGATGATGATGATGACTGATGATGATAACATTAACACCAAATGAAACAGAGGTGCAGACTGGAATCAGTGTTTAGCAGATAACTGTCACTTGCTCCCTCTTGATTGAAAGTGGTCTGTCACATGATCATTGGTCAGTCACATGGTCAGTCACATGATCTTTCACATGGTCTGCCACAACTAATTCTTGTCACAACTAATCTTTTTCTTTCTTCCTTTGTTTCTTTTGCTTGAAGAATGGGAGGGGCCATATGAGGGTATTCAGCAAAGACCAGAGAATGTTCCATTTACTTGCTTTTCAAATACAAAGTTTTTTTTTTTTTTTAACTTTAATAAAGTCTAGCAAATGTTAGATGGAGACAGAGTTTATAGTAGTTTTTGTTTCACCTTTTGTACAGTGCAGGATGTATTTTTTACTCTGGTTTCCAGGAAGGAGAAACTTTTAAAGACTGTTCCGATGTTAAAGACTTGAGCATTGAAGTTTATGTTTCATGGTATTATGCCTTCTCATGTCAAACGCTTTTATCTGTAATTATCTTAAGCCATAACTATGTAAATTCACGCATCTGCACATTGAGCATCTGCTTCTTGCTCTGAAGTGAAGTGGAACTAGGAAAAACTTTACAAAATTATTTTACAAAAAGACGTAGTTCAGACACGGCAATAGAAAACAAACAAAATAAAAATTCTTCACTGTACAGGTGTACATTTGGTATCAGTGTAAGTGCCACTTCAGGCTTGATAGTGTTATAACTTTAAAAAAAAATCACTGTCCTGTGGGAAGTCATTTCGATACATATTTGCTCTAATCCAAATACATGTTGGGTAGAGTCAAAGGTAATGCCTCTTTTGCTTGTAACAGGTACTAAATTGACTTCAGAATAAACATCACTCTTAATGCTTTTTTGTGCATGCATGATTCTCCTTCATATCTTTATTAATGCCTTGGCCTTGGCCTTGACCTTGAGGTTTCATGCCTTGGCTTGGGCCTTGAGGGTTTGGGCCTTGGCTACAACACTGCTAACAGATAAGGCAATTAAAATGAAACCGTGATTAACCCATACATACATAGCAAAACACACGGCATTGTAGCAGACTGTACACGTCATGAACAACTGTTTAGAGGTGTGAAGTTTAAAAGGTCAACATGTATGG
>CM057161.1:8363015-8373017 GCA_029962745.1 Echinometra lucunter | reverse complement strand
CAGAACTCCAGTGTAAAAAAATATATATATATATGCGCGTGCGCGCAGGGAGAGGGGGGGGGGGGGGCTCGAAGTATTTGGCCATCATGAGACGTATCATGTTCCACTATGAGACATAATCATATTCCATTAGCAGAAATATCTTGTTCCATTATGAGCTATTCATATTCCACCATGAGAAATATCATGTTCGATTATGAGCCTGAGAAATATATCTTCCATTATCATGATTATAAAAAATTATGTTGCATTATGAGACAGTATGTTCCATTATGAGACATATGATATTCCAATGGTATCATATTCCATTATGAGAGGTGTCATATTCCATATTATACCACACCTAAATAGATCCAGGTCATTTGATTGGTTGTTTGATATTGATCATTTGTCCCATTGCACTATGACGTCATCATTCGTGCAATTGTGGCTCCATTTACCGTGCAATCTCGGATCCATACGATTTGTTCCATTGCACGAATGCCGAGAGCCCGGCACGATACGTACGTAAAACGCTTGCGTTTGCAGTGTGCACCACGAACAGCGAGCTAGCGTATAGCGCTAAATTGATTTATTGCAATTGATCTATTTTAGGTGTCATATAAAACAAATAATGAATGTCTTTTCATTCGTGCAATGGAAAGAATATTTCATTCTGTGAAAGATGAAATTATTGATCCATTCCACGAGGCGCAGCTGCGCCTCATGGAATGGATCATTTCATCTTTCACCTCATGAAATATTCTGTCCATTGCACTCATAAACATTCATTATTTGTATATTATTAGACATATCATATTCTGTTAAGAGATATAACAGATGATTTATACCTGACTGCTCACGTAGTTCATTATGGCACACTAGTCACTACTTTCCATAACACGACTCATACTAGTATATTATGGAAGGCCATCCCTGCCATTAACGCCAGCTAGCTGACGTATGCTCCAGCAACATTACGTATACTGCAGCAACCTTACGTAAGCTAATCTTAATCTTACATGAGCTAATTGACGTATCAGCGAGCGCGATTCGGGTGTTAAGCACGCGCATGCTATTATCACACGTCAGGGTATCGCATACCCATGGTATTCTACTGAGCATACGTGTGCTATAAGCTGACATGGATTACCATACGCATGCTCAACTCCCGAAGTACCATACGTATCATACCTATGATGAAAGTCCGGGGGACTGGGTCCGTTCGGACATGTCAGGCGACGATGCAGAATCCGCTGCTACTCTGTCTTCGGGGTTTTCGGATCCGAAGTGCCTGTCCAAACCATGTTTGGTGGCAGATTCGGCTAACTCCTGCCATCTTTTCATTCTCTCTGCGATGGATTTGAGCCTGAAGTTCTGCGGAAGGTCCGTCATACCACCAGGGGGTAGCCTGCTCTTTCTCTGGCAGAGACAACACTCGACTGTCGTCCTCCTCCAGCCCTTGGACCCAGCGTATTCTTCCAAACAAGACAGGCAGAACGTGTGTCCACATGGCAGATCTCTAGGGTACTCATCGTGACAAATTGGACATGACAAACAGTCCTCAAGTTCTGCACAAATTGTTTTCAAGATTCCTCGGATATCCATTTTGTTTCACTATCCAGCATGTCTAATAAGTGAAAATGCATTTACTGTGCCATATATCGGGGATTCCCAGCCGCCCTTGTTATCTCCTCATTCTCTTTTCCATACATGTTGACCTTTGAAACTTCACACCTCAAAGCAATTGTTCATGACGTTGGTACAGTCTGCTACAACGCCGTGTGTTTTGCTATGTATGCATGGGTTAATCACGGTTTCATTTTAATTGCCTTTACTGAAGTACAAGATGAAAGTAAATGCCTATTTTAAGTTGAAGTAAAAAGGGCTAGTATAAAAATCGAGTCATTTCACCATTTCATTATCCCTCTGAAAGTAGCTTACAGGGAGGGCTCGAAGTATATTATTTATGGGGGTTAAAATCGACCAACATTTAACCAACAGTCTCGCTTATTCACAATGGAAATTTGGCAACAAAACAACCACAAAACATAAACAACAGTAACAAAATGCACCATTGTAGGTACTAGTTAGGGTGTCGATCGTGGGGGAGGGGGGCATCCCCACATTGATTTTCTCCACACAAATTCCCCCCCCCCCGTCTCTCTCTCTCACTTATTCTCTCGCTAAATTATATCTCTCTCTTACTCTAGCTGTGTCAACCGGCAATAATATAATGCCCCTGTTCAGGGTCTATTTCATCCATCCAACGAACAGACAGGAGACATTTCGCAACACATGTATGTGCATGGGGAATCCCACATGTAGAGAAATCATCATAAAGGCATGGGGAAAACCATTTCATTACTAGGCCTAATACTAGCTGTTCGATACGTGCATCTACCATGTATGGTATGTCAACCAGGTAGAACGGCATTTGGAAGACTTTTGGAAGACTTTCTGCCTAACAGCATTACATCAATAGTATCAGGATACAAAATTGCAGCCAACCACAATGGATAGTCATGAGGACCTAAAATCAATGTATGCCAAACTCGTGGAGAACTTGAACTGCCCGATCTGTCATGGCACCTTGAAAGACGCCAGAGACCTTTCATGTGGCCATACCTACTGCCTAGCATGTCTGCAGGAGCTGGTAGCCATTAACGGTAGGTGACTGTTTGAACCGCAATAACACCTGAACGTGAAGATCGATCGCTCAAAGGGGAATGAAACCCTGGGGAAATATCCATTTTAATGAAAAGAGAGGATAGAGAGAAGCAGTTTGTTATTTTTTAAAGTTCCATCATAATCGGCTACGAAATGAGAAAGTTATGAACGTTTGAAAAGTTTCGATGTACTTTCTATGGCGATCCTCAAAATGGCAATGTTGCTTCAAAATGGCAAGTTTAGAAGCCACTCTCAATATGTTTTATACACAAAATTTCATATTTTGTCCATTACCTCTAAAGATGCTGCTGTGTTAAATATATTTTCCCATGATATATCTTGAGCTATAAGAAAGAGACAAGCTGCACCTTGAGAGATAATACGGAAAAAGAAAAGAAATTTTGTGTACACATAAGGAGAGCTGTCCTTCCAAACCTACCATTTTGAAGTAACATTGCCAATTTGAGGATCGCCAAAGAAAGTAAAGGGAGACTTTTCAAACTTTCATAACTTTCTCATTTCGCAACTACAGATTTTAATAGAACTTTTTTTAAAAAAATTCTTCTATCCTCTCTTTTCATTAAAATATTTCCCCCCGGGTTTTATTCTCTTTTAAGGGAGGGAAGGTGGTCTTCATGGATCGAGCACTTCCTTGTTTCCTCTTCCTCTTCCCCTTCTTCTTCTTCTTCATCATCATGATCATCACCTTCTCCATCTTTTCTTCTCCTTCCTAAGTTCTTCTTCTTATTATTATTATTATGATGATTATTATTACTATTATTATTATTATCATTATTATTATTATCATTATTATTATTATCATTATTATCATTATCATTATATTACTATTATTATTATTATTATCGTTATTATTATTATTATCATTATTATTATTATTATTATCATTATTATTATTATCATTATTATCATTATTATTATTATTATTATTATTATTATTTCAATTTCAATTTCAGTTTATTCTTTATTCGCATAAAACAGCACATTTAAAAATATTTACAAACAAAAAATATATACATAAATTTACATACAAAGAACAAACCATAAAAAGAAAGCGTATTCAGCATATGAATAAATAGTACACCTACAGAGATACAGTTAAAGAAGGAGAAAAAAAATAACCCAGACAAAGAAAGTCAATCAGTTTTTTTACATTTACACAGGCTTAAAAAGGATTCATCCCTTTCATCCCTCATCAAAATCAATTTCCTAATTTGCTCGACTTTACGTGCAACATTTATTGAAGAGCACTGTACCTCATTCCACTCCCTAATTATCTGTCTATGGTCCATCATATATTTTTCAACTATTATATTATTATTATTATTATTATTATTATTATTATTATTATGACTATTATTGTGAATATTATCATTATTATTATTGTTTATCAATATGATGATGATGATTGCCAGTATTATCATTACCATCATCATCATCATCATCATCATCATCATTGTTATCATCATCACCACTGTTATTTTTATTTACTAGCTCTGTGAATTGTCAGTGCACAAAAAAATAGGCTGGGTTAAATAAAAAAAAAGTTTTAAAAATGAAAAAATAATTCCGCAATGCTTACCCAACATTGGAGAAATTTTTAACAATGTCAAAGGTCAAAGTTTACCGAGCGTACATGAATTGTACTCACTTTAAGTAAAAAGGTAACATTTATATATGTTTGGCAAAATTTTTCCGGTGTTGTTTATCATATTTTAATATTATTTACATGATGATGAATATTATTTTCATTATAATCATTATCATCCTTCATCATTATCATCATCATCATCATCATCATCATCATCATCATCATCATCACTATTATTGTTTATTTATTATTATTGTTATGCAGATGACACAATTATATTTGTAGAATCTCCCCTTTCAATGAGATATGTAATGTCTGAAGTTAATACGTTTGGACAAATAGCAGGTCCGACTGTAAACTGGAATAAATCAGATATTATGACATTATGTGATACAATTGAGTTAGAAGATGTAAACTTTACAGACCAACCGGTAAAATGTTTAGGGGTGTGTGTAGGTAAAAACTATGAAGAAGTAGAGGGACTAAATTTGAAAGGAAGAACGGCGAAAAAAAACCCACATTTTGAATTTATGGAAATGGCAATTTAACATATTTTGGAAAAGTGACAATATTGAAAAGCTTAGTTGCATCGCAATTTGTTTACATTGCTACAGTAGTAAACGTTCTCAAATATATGATCAAAGAGTTGAACAAACTAATGTATTCCTTTTTATGGCATTCAAAGAGGGACAGAGTTAAAAGGTCAGTATGTATAAACCAGGTGTTAAACGGGGGCACTGGGAATGGTTGACACTGAATCAAAATTTAACGCTCTTGTGCTTATCATGGATTGTAAATTTTTAAAGTGATATTGAGGGAGCTTGGAAGGCTGTTTTTTCTTATTGGACAAACAAGATAGGTGGATTTCCTTTATGGCTAAGATTCAATTGTAATGTACAAGATCTGATTTGCTTATGTAGAAAACAGAAATTACCACAGTTTTATTTGGATTTCTTACGTGTATGGGCGAATCTTCGATTCATTAATATTTTGAAAGTACATGACATTGGAAATCAAATCATTTGGAATAACATTAATATCAAATATGCTAACAAAATGTTGTTCTTTAAAAGATGGATTGATTTTGGTATAATGAATGTTAAACAAATAATAACAGACGGTTGTTGGAAAGAAATCAGTGATATTTTAAATATTACTGAAGCAAGAAATTTGTTAAGTCATTTTGAGTTCTCAAAACTGAAAAAGGCGTTTCCGATAATCTGGTTAAATAAAACAAAATATATTCAGTACACTGAGTATTATCCAGAAGATTTGTTCGAAATTTCTTCTGGTGATTTAATTAATATTAGATCTATGAAAGCCAAACAATATAATAATCTATTCGTTAAACTGAAACAAACAGAGCCATATTTGTCCTACTTTTGGATGGATTATTTTAAATTACGAGATGATCTTTTCATTTCATTTCATTTCATTTCATTTATTGGTTTTGCAACATTTTTCGTCTTGACTGGAATAAAATTATGCTTTTGAAATTTATGTTCATAAAAGATAACAGAATCAAGCAATTTAATTTTAAGCTTTTCCATAGTATATTACCATGAAAAGACAATCTGTTCAAGTGGAATATAGTATGTAATAATCAATGTAATGTTTGTAAATGTCAAGAGACGACAATGCATATGTTATTTGAATGTAAAAGAGTCAAGGTATTTTGGAAAATTATTGAACGAATGATTTGTTATATTTTTGAGACAGAAGTTGAAATTGATAATTTGTGTATGTTTATTAATTTTGCATAGTATGTTATTTATAAAGATTTTATTAAAAAGTTCTGGAAAGAAACAAGAGTTACAGCTGTTGCCAAAGCGTTATGGATGAATTCTAAGTTTAAATTACGTCAGTATTTGAGTTGTAAATTTATTTGTGGATATTATGATTCAAAAGCAGTCGAAAAGTATTTCAGTATTTCTTGACTTAATGTCATCAGTGATTTGAGATATTTTGATGTATAATATGTAAATATTTGTTATGGATATATGTATATTGATAAAGTTCCTCGTATGAGGTGAAAGAGAAAAAAAATTATTAGTGTTATTGTTTATTGTGATTGTAATTATTGCTGGTATCATTATTATTTTTATCATCATTGACTGTTGCTGCTGCTGTTCTTACTACTATATATATTTTTTCTGTTATTATTAAAGGTTGGACATCTAACATACAGTGCTGTCTTTGTCAAAAGAAGACCAGTATTCCATCAGGTGGCTTGAGCGGTCTGAAGCAGAACTACAAGCTCAACTGCATTCTAGAGGAGCAAGCAACCATCATGAAGAAAATAGAAGAGTTGGTCGCTGAACAAGCCTCCGCCACGCCTGGACAGCGAACGGAAACAACTGGCGCAACGGAAAAGCTCCAGATCTGGGTGCGCGACCTCGAAGGCAAGTCACAATCCATGCACGTTCGACTGACTGACACGGCAGACGCCCTCAAGCGGCAGGTTGAGAAGAAGATCGGGATTCCCCCAAACGTACAGCGACTGATTTATCATAGCAAGCAGCTTGAAGGCTCAACTACTCTGGATGAGTATGGCGTAAAGTTACACTCTACCATCGAGCTCACCATACCTTTAAAAGGAGGAAAGGAAACCTCCGGAAACAGTACTAGTAGTTACTAGCTCCTATCGAATAGTAGTCTGTTTAACGATGATTAATGCAAAGGGCATGATGTTCGATTATACAGGCATTTGAATAGCCCGATTAAAACCAAAAAAAAATACTTCTATACTACCGTCGATTGAATTAACTTAACCCACCGACCATCTGAACCTGATGGCTCCTGTATTAAGTCTGTGGGAGTAAGAGAATTCAGTAATCACGGGGTTCAGGTTGATTCAAAGCAAGGGCTGGTCCAGGATTCCGTGGGGGGGGGCCTAATCTCACTCTGTAGTATTGTTTGGTTACGAGTCTATTTCTTTACATTTGCTGGTGATATTTGTATCTCCAAAGATGACACCTAACCATTTTCTTAGGAGATGAAGCCGGGCACGGTTCATAGTCCTATCCTTTATTCCTGATATTTGAAAAATAAAAATCAGTGAGATTCAAACAACATTTTGCCACAGGTTTGAAACAAATATTAGCATAAAAATATGAAAATATGAAAGGTGAAGGTTAGAAGAAAGAGAAAGAAAAAAAAAAGAAAAAAAAACTTACCAAAGTGCCGCTTTCCGGAGCATATTTAAGATGACGTGTAAATATGTCACGACCACGGGAAGGCCTTTGCAAAGACGGAAGGGGAAGGGGAGGGGGATACTACTAGTACGAGAAAATTTTAGGAGTAACAGAATCTATGGTTAGCAGTTTTTAACTTTATGCTGTCAAGAAACACAAACAGTCAATTCTCACAATGAAATTTTTACCTAATATTGGTTTAAAATGTAACTTGCATATTTGTTTAGTAAGATCTTACCAAAAGTTGTGTAAATTTTACTCCATATTCGGTTAAATTTTACCCTGCAAACATGCATGTTACCCTTTATCCTTATATTGGAAGTTATAGGGCCGTTCTGAACTTCTGATTGAATATAATTCCCGTAACTTGTATCATTATTGTGTCAGTGGAGTAGCTAATGAATTCTGCAAATATGTGTACATAGTTAGCCAAGTGTTGTATTAGTAATGCCTAGTTTGCATTTGGTCTACGGTCATCGTAGGGTGACCGTAAACTGATCGTATCCCTCTAATCGCACGATCTCCCTCGGGCGGCATACGACGACCGTACGTTTTTCGTACTGATTCACGGTCTCCGCAGCCTCTACGATTTTAGAATCGTAGCCCTTAAACTCATCGTAGGTAGCATCGTACGATCAGCGCAGGGTCATCGTGCGGATGCCTTGCGCTGATCATGCAGCGAGCGTATGATTTTTTTTTTTTCAACAGGGGAGCAAAAAAGCATCGTAAAGAAATCGTAGGATTGTATGATACCCGCACGATCATCGCACAGCTATTGCAGGGTTCCCACACGCTTATCTCTCGATAGCCGTAATATTGAGCGGTCATCGCACGATAACCGCAGGGCCTCCTTACCATTGCTGTACGACTGCCTTGAGGTGATGATGATTTTTTTTTTTTTTTTTTTTTTAGATAGCTATGTATAGACCATCTTCAGAATTGGATCTTTCCGTTTTCGCCACCGATGAAGTAAAGATGCCATTCATACCACCTCTCTGGCTTCAACTGCAGTTGAGACAAATTAGAAGAAGGGAACAAGAGGAGATAATTGCAGGTCTTGTTATCTTGGAAGAACAGGAAGTCCGACATGGACGCCAGGACGCCGGTCTGGGTGAAGCTGTGGCTCATGTGACGCATCACACTTGGACATAACGACACGCTTATGCAAGAATTGATGCGGGATATATTAACATGCCTTTTATCCAATGTGAATAAATTTCAAATAAAAGTTTATATGTAGCATTAATTATCAGAAAATCTAATAGACCCTCCATAAAACCAGGATGGCAAAATCAAAATGCTCAGCTCCAAGCTCATATCTGTTTGATTTAAAACTCGCAATGCTCTTGATATTCTTGTTTTGTGGTGGAAGGTGTCAATTATAATATAAAACTGCGAATAGAGCTTGCAGTGTTTGTTTATCTATTTCTACCTTGACGGATGTCCATCGTTCAGTAAAACAAAATATGAAGATTTTATTTTGGCGAATACAATCATGAAAAAAAATAACTTTTGAAAAAGATTAACACAGATTTCAGGAATGTTTGTATGGACCTGCATTCTGTACATATAATCTCAATAAATCATATATATCTTTGAAAATTATATAAAATTGTATAAAAATTATATAACATTGTATAAAACCAATTTTTGACCAACGTTCGTACTCGACTGAACATACGAAACAGTTGATCAAAAATTTTGACCAACAAGGGTTGGGCAAAAATTGTTACCAAATTATTGTTGGTCCAAATTTTGACCAACTGCTGATCAAAACATTTCGACCAATAGTTGGTCAAAATCGAGAGTTTGTCCAATTATTCAGCTAATCTTGGCGAAAAATTTATAAAAAACAGTTTGCCCAACAGATATACCCATATGCCCAAAAGAAATGCCCAACTTCTATATTTCTATAATTTGTAGGTCTATGCTTAACGTGTTATCAAATCAAATCAAGAGCAAAAGCCCGGTATATAGAAAGAGCCCCCTTTGAGGCTTTGTAGTTTGGAGCTCAAAAATTCAACAAAGATACCTTCACCTTGCGGTCTTCGCTCAGCCTCTGTACGGGAATCGCACGATCTCTGTACGACTTCCGTAAATGTGTTAATGTAACCGCGCAGAAATCGCACGATCTCCCTACGACCCCCACAGAGTCTCTGTACGGTTTTGTCTTTGACCCCCCTACGATGCCCAATACATGAAATCGCACGATGACCGTAAATAACGTAAACGTAAAAATCGTAGCCCGTAGCCACCAACGATGCGCCCCAAATCGCAAGGAAAATCGTAGACTAATCCATCGTACAATGACCGTAGAAAATGTAAACTAGGCATAAATTAGCGATAGAAGGGACAAAATAAAACCATTTGCATTTTACATATCCTCTCGAAACTTGTCCGGCATAGGGCTAAGCCGCTAACATTTTATCGAAGGCATATCCCAGACTCAATATACCGGGTCAGGTACACCCACCGCATGTCAATAAACATGTTGAATGTCTGGTTTTATGGACTTTTTGGATTTTTATTCTTTAAAGAGGCTGTTTACTA
>CM057161.1:8352296-8362515 GCA_029962745.1 Echinometra lucunter | reverse complement strand
AAGGACTCCCAACGGGAGCGATCGCCCCCATCCAAATACGCAAAAAAAAAAAAAAGAGGGGGGGGGGGGGAAGAATGTGAGCAAGAAAAGAAAAAAAGTAAAATAAGGTAAGAAAAGCGAAAGAAAAAAAAAACGAAGACAAAAGCTCTGCATTTCTCCCTCCTGGCAAGCGCACTTAATTATCATTATACCCCCCCCCCCCTCATTTCTACTAAAATTATAAATGAGAGCAATAATCACTGATACATTTTAAAACAAATTTTCTTCCACAGATGGCTAACACCCGTGAAATTTTTTTCACGGGTACTGCTGCTATTGTATTCAAAGATTTATAGCTCTAGTGGAGAAATCAATGAATGTTTGAATTTTTATGTTCTGATTAATGTTCCAATGTTCTAATCACATGTTTTGATTAAAATAAAGAATGTTTTATCTGTCACGTTCTGGTTAATAGGCCTATACGATGCGACTGAGACTGCAATTTCCAATCAGTGTGCCTTGCCACTATCTGTACATTGACCATTTTAAACATATATATTTTTTTAAATGTTGCAAGTATGCCAAATATTTTAACATGAATTATCCCGCTTTAGCTGCTTTTCATGTGAAATGACTATGAACATGTTTATTCCAAATAAAACCATTTTTGATTGATCGATTGATTGATGATATAATCGCATACTGTTAGGATGTTTCTGTGAACCAAAAGTTGAAATATTCTATAACAATTAGTAGTCAGCTTTAAACCTGTAATTCATACATGCCCTGTGATGACAACTGAAAATGCATTTCTTGCACATATTACAGGCCTATACCTGTTTCCTAGATCAAAGCTCAAATTTGTGTGACTCCTTCAAGGGGGGGGGGGGGGATATTGTTACTGTCTTTGTACATTGTTTGAAACAGAATTAGTTGAGGGTCAGAGTGTCATTCACCTTTCTGTGAATTTCCTTCTCCTTCTACCTATTCTCTTTCTATCATACTTTTAATTCTCTTTCTATTTTCCTTGTTTATTTCAATCGTTTATCTTTCCTCATAGCTGTTTTTTCTTTGATTTCTCATTCATTGTTTTTCCTGTTATCTTCGTTGTTTTCCCTTTACCCTGCTCTTTTTCTTATGCATTTCTATGTTTTCCCTTTAATCTTTCACCTCTATTCTTTGATTTCCTTAATCTCTCCCCTGCAGTAGCTAGTTTGTTTTCCTTCAAGGCCGCTCTCCGTTTTCCTTTGTTTTCCCTTCAATCTCACCCCTGCTCTTTCCCTTATTTATTTATCTGTTTTTCCTTCAATCTATCACCTCTTAAATTCCTTATTTTCTTGATTTGCTTGTCGTGTAAATACTGGCTGCAGTATTTCCCTTCCCTTGTGTGTAGATTACATGTATGCTCGTACCGTGTACAAAGTCACGTTTGCTGTTCGACGTTCGAGATCAGTGTTCGCTGTACATGTGCGCTGAGGAGTTAGACTCATTAACCACCGGTTTTCTTGAATCTTATCGCAAATATGGCAGAACTCCAGTGTAAAAAAAATATGCGCTCCCTTCGCTAAGCTCATTTTAGAGGGATCGTGGAATCGTGAAATGGCACGATTTCTACTAGTCCCTTTTTACTTCACCTGCATTAAAGAGGTAGATATTTTCCCCTTGTAGTTCAGGTAAGGCAGTTAAAAAGAAACCATGATTAAACCCACCATACATAATCACATCCACACTCACAGTGCAATAGATTATACCTACGTCATGAAATTTGCTTTGACGAGTGAAGTTTTAAAGGTCAACACGTATTGAAAAAAGAATGTGGAAATAACAAGGGCGGCGGGGAATCCCCGGTATATGGCATAGTATGCATGTTCTCTTATTAGACAGTGCAACAAAATGGATACCCGAAGAGCCTTGAAAACAATCTGTGAAGAAATTGAGGACTGTTTGTCGTGCCCAATTTGTCACGATGTTATCAAAGACCCTAGAGATCTGCCATGTGGACATACATTCTGCCTGTCTTGTTTGGAAGAATACGCTGGGTTGAAGGGGTGGAGGGGGACTGTCGAATGTTGCCTCTGCCAGAGAAAGAGCAGGCTACCTCCTGGTGGTATGACGGCCCTTCCGCAGAACTTCAGGCTCAAATCCATCGCGGAGAGAATGAAAAGATGGCAGGAGTTAGCCGAATCTGCCATCAAACATGATTTAGACAGGCATTTCGGATCCGAAGACCCCGAAGACGGAGTGGCAGCGGATTCTACATCCTCTCGTGGCCTGTCTGTACGGACCCAGCCCCCCCGGACTTTTATCAAAAGGATCCTCACCACATCGACCACGTCAACGGACCACCTCCGTTCTCGAACAGGATGAGAACAATGATTATGATCCCGCTTTAGCGGCTGCCAACGAACAGTTCACAGAAGACGGGATACCAGACAAAGACATCCAGATATTTATTCACGATTTTTCACAATCGAAATCAAAAACGTACACAATACCCGTCCGTCTGAAAGACTCCGCTGAGATTATGAAGCGCAAGTTAGAACAAAGGGGGAGGTGGCTACCCGGCACCAGTCGATTACTCTTTTGTGGGAAGCACCTGAAGGGCAATATAAAACTCTGGGAGTACGGAATACAACAAAACAGCACCATCGACCTGTTCTAGTAATAGTTAAACGTGGGTGCCACAAATTTGATGAGTCGTGATGCGGAAAATAGTGTGGCATAATGAAGTACATGAACATTATATGATATATCTCATAATAGAATATTATATGTCTCATAAATGAAATACGACATCTCTCATAATGGAACGTATGTCTCACAATGGAACATGATATGTCTAAAAATGGAATATAGTATGTCAGTTTCAGTTCAGTTCAGTTTCAGTTTATTTTCATATTTCACATAAATGATGATGCATGCATGCAAGTGAGAAATAATACATAAATATACATATGAATGACATCATAAATAAGACGATTCATAATACAAAGGTGGAAATAGGAACATAAAGACACGTAGACATTAATATATTTACCATGAGCTTAAGACAAATTAATTTTAAAAAGTGAAATATGAGGGAATCTGATAAAAAGCTGAGCTTGTAATTAAAGATTCCCTGGAAGGTTTAAAGCAAAGTCTGTGATATTTGCGTGTTATTTTGAGAGATCTATTATAAAAAAAACTACACAAATGGAAAAAAAATGTCTCATTATGTCCCATAATGGAACATGATACGTCTCATAATGGTATGTGATATGTCTCATAATGGAGCATGATAGGTCTCATAATGGAACATGATACGTCTCATAATGGTATGTGATATGTCTCATAATGAAACATGATAGGTCTCATAATGGAACATGATACGTCTCATAATGGTATGTGATATGTCTCGTTAAAATGGAACATGATATGTCTCACTAAGGGAACATAATATGTCCCATGACACATGATAGAACATAATGTGTCGCAGAATGGAATATGGTATGTTTCATGAGGGAACATAATATGTCTCATAATGGAACATGATACGTCTAAAAATGGAACATGACATTTCTCATAATAGAACTTGTCTCATAACGGAATATGATATCAGTGGAATATGATATGTCTCGTAATAGAATGTAATATATCTCATAATGGAATAACGTCTCCATACACGATTATATAATCATCCGGAAATTATGAACCCGGTAGCGGCTCTCAGTGCTGTACCATCTGTATTATATTTTTGTATGGGACCGTTATGTATGCCTAAAAGCCACCGCACTGCACCTTAAAGCCCAATCACAACCACAATCCGACGCTACACGATTTTGGAAAAAACTGGTGTTTTTTTGTATTAGATATGAAAGTTTAAACAAGTAAAGTTATTTATTCATCTCATTTATCGTTTCGAAATAACGACAGGGATTAACTTAAAGCCTATATTGGCCGGATTAAAGACCAAATCGGAATATTTGCAATAACATCACTGTGATTCAGAACTGACCTCGATTTTATTTCTGCAACTTACGAGGAGGCTCGTAATAGCCCGGAATTTCGATTGAAATATTTGTACGATTGTTAAGAACTTTGATCATAAAAATTTTACATGTTTGAATGTTCTTATCTAACGCTATAACATTTTCCCCATAATCAGATTGCAGACACTTGTATAGCAAGCCGTGAGCTTTGAAGGATAATTTGAATGTTAAGGTGTTGAGGAACCGCTTCATTTACCGTGATGCTCTCACCAGCCAATGCCACATTTATGCATAATAGGCATGTCTCTGTAATCATGGTAATATCATTTTTGTTTGTTCAACCACTGAATAATAACGAACGTTGGTGTAGTAAAGGAAGGTAAAGCTTGTTTGTTTGTTTGTTGTTGCTGTTTTGTTTTTTTTTACTCCTGACACTAGCATAATTATTACTCATGTATTTTGTGATGCCTGTTCTATGGTTTTCAAATATTTTCTTTCGCTCTCATGACAACACTCTAAATGAATGAAAGTGATTAATGTTCGTACATCTGCATTTTCATATCAATGGTAAATTATTCAAAATGCACACGCTCAGGAAACGGCCACTCAGTGTACTAACAGACGTCCATGCTCCCCAAGACACAACCAATTCATATAATGGTTGCCTATACGATGTTTAATGCCTTTTCTTCAAACATATTTCGTCAAGTCACCATTCAAATTTCAAAATCCACTACAGGGGCCCGATGCATAAAACTTACTACATGTATAATAGTAACTTTGGATTTTAATTGGCTTTTGAGCATGTCATGTTGCTCAACAGCCAATCACAATCCAGTATTCCATGAAGAGTTACTATAATAGCAAAGTTACTGTTATAGTAAGTTTTATGCAACGGGCCCCAGATGTTTCAAGAGAGGGCAGAAGTACTTTGGTTTCCAAAACATGCTCCTATTAGCCCGTAATGCTTGATCTCACAGGGTTGAAATGATTAAAGGACACATGATAAAGCAAAAGACAGGATAGAGGGACGGGGGAGGGGGACCTTTTTTTTCTCTCATTTGTTTGGGGCATTATCTCCATCGGAGTAGGGGTCACTGATTAGCAAGCTTGTGCCGAATATCATTAGCAACACCCACATTAACTGAGAAAACACATTTCACATACCTTTAGAAATATGTTCATTTAATGATGAAAAAATATATATTCAGTGAAAAGATTTTGATGGTATCACCACTTACACCATTCCAAGGAAAAGTACACACATCATTATAACCAAGGAAAGCACATTCTAATTAGGTTCTAAGAATATATTCCAACATTGTTAAATCATAGATATTTTGTATATAATCATACAGTAAAGCAAAAAAAAAAAAAAAAAAGATAAATAAATATAAACCAGGCTGTACCGTAATGTCAAGAGAAAAGAAAATATACCAAAAAATTACTTCTTAATTCTTTTAAGAAACTCGTGTTGAAATATTTGTTTAACTCAAAACTGAAACATATGAAACTTTGTACGGTTTTGAATAATTTGGAAAAATGTTCCATTACTGCATACCATTATAATATAAAGACATCCCATTTCACCAAGTTTAAAAACTTCTTATATCATGATTATGAACATTTGAATCACAAGTAAAATTGCTAATTTACTTGTATTTTCGTTCAACAAAAAATGAAATATGTGAAACTTTGTACAGGTTTTGAATAATTTGGAAAAAATGTTCCATTACTGCATACCATTATGATATAAAGACATCCCATTTCGCCAAGTTGAAAAACTTCTTATATCATGATTATGAACATTTGAATCACAAGTAAAATTGCTAAGTTACTTGTATTTTCGTTCAACAAAAAATTGAAATATGTGAAATTTTGTACAGGTTTTGAATAATTTGGGGAAAAATGTCCCATTACTGCATACCATTATGATATAAAGACATCCCATTTCACCAAGTTGAAAAACTTCATATAGCATGATTATGAACATTTGAATCACAAGTAAACTTGCTAATGTACCAATTCGCATGGTGATTATTTTACCGTTAAAAGCAAACAGAAACTATACGCAGAAATGACATATTCTTTAAGAAACTCGCGTTGATATTCGTTCAAATTAAAAGTGAAACATGTGAAAATTTGTACAGGTTTTGAATAATTTGCAAAACTTTTCATTACTGCATACGATTAGAATATAAAGACATTCAAGTTCACCAAAGTTGGAAAACTTCATAAGTAATGATTATGAACATCTGAATCATAAGTAAAATTGCTAACCAGTCTGCATGTGAATTATAATGCATAGTTTACGTACTTTGTGCAATACGAGCTGACCTTTGATAAACACCAAGAACGTATAGTAATGTTTCTCTTTACGGGAGCCTTGTCATTTACAGGCTATGCTTTTTATTTAGGCACCCCTCATTTTTCATTTCCTTCTCTTGGACCAGTAGTTCATGTATCTCGAAACTTTCTACCTATTTACCGCACATGTATTGATTTCAGTTCTTTATCCATCACATTTTGAAATTGACATTTATTTTTGTAATATCTGAATGGTTTTTTATGTAAACGGTGAAACAAATAAACTTCAAACTTCAAACTTGAACATCTGCTCTTTTAGGTTCAATTAATAAATCTTACGATGTTGATTTAAATTATTCTCCACGTATTTTCCAGATCGATCTTATCCACACCAATCAATGTATTTTCTTACCTTCAAACTTTAAGCAAGCATGTGCTTCAATAGACTCTGCAGTTAAATATATATATCGTAATATGGGGTGTAAAAGGAAATGTCTTTCACATGTTTTACCCGAGAGTCACGGTGTTTCCGACTAACTGTTTGGAAGGTAGGTCGCAATTTGCTCAAATTCTAGTAAGGGTCAATATTGTCCAAGCTTACAATAAACACTGCCCAGTTGGCAAGGTTGGTAGGACACATAACTGATGTTACGCTGGGCATTTTCTAATCTTACATCTGTACATGGAGGAACGTGATTACAGACGATACCGTAAATTGAGGACGATTTCCTCATATAAATTCCTAGGTATTTTACAGCCGGTTTTTTTTTCTTTTTCTTGCTTGATTGTTACATGCTGCCTAGATATCATTTGCAATTTAACTTCAGCACCGAAAAAAGAAGTTTCCGTGGTGCAAATCTAACAGACTGCATGAAGAGATTTTATCATTGGTCATCTGCAAAGTAAATACATCTTTCGTCAGTCAACTCAGGGTTAGAATCAGGGTATTGATGCACACTTTCTTCAGCGTATAGAAAATGACAATAATAATAATAATAATAATAATAATAATAATAATGAATTATACTATCATAGCGCATAATACATAATGTCTCTATGCGCTTTACATAAGGTGATTTAAAACTACTGTGTTTTAATTACATCTGATTTTATTTACATACATGTGAATTTTTTATGAAAATACTAGTGAAAATTGATTACAAAAGTCAAATTCTTAAATTATCATAAAGAAAATGTGGAACACTTATATTTTAATACATCAAAATTACATTACCAATAATTACACATAGCAAAGCATGAAATTACATTCTAATCAAGTCTTAGATTGATACGTCTTAAGGAAAGTCTTAAAAGTCTGTAGAGTTGGTGCTGTGTGGATGGTGAGCGGGAGAGAGTTGCAAAGGGTTGGAGCGTTGAAAGCAAAGGAGCTGCGGCCGTAAAACTGGGTATTATGACGAGGAACTTGGAGAAGATGTTGACTGTGAGATCTGAGAGCACGGGAAGGGGTGTAGGTGTGAATGAGTTCAGAGAGATAAGAGGGAGCTGAACCAAAGAGAGAATTGTACGTGAGGAGGAGAATCTTGAACTGAATTCGCTTGCTAATTGGGAGCCAGTGCAGGTTACACTCAAAATGAGTTCAAGAATAGAATGGAGCCTGAAATACTTCGATGTGGAACCCGCTGGTGGACTCCTGCATTCCATTGGCAGGGATTCTGATAACACAAGAGTCCACATCATGTCGATTACACAGATAAGATTTAAACCATTCTCTTCATGCTGTATTCATAACCCATTACTTTTCATTTCTGTAAAAGATTGACATGATTTACGGTATCAAACGCTTGACAAGATTCAGTCCAACATAGGTTCTCTGAGATATCTTTTTTTCTTACATATATATATATATCAGCCAACAGGACGGTCAGGCCAAAAAAGCCGAAAGCTGAGTGGAGGCAAATACACCGCAAATGTATATACGGTCTGAATACATACATATACATGTATTAAGCTCTTTCATTTTGTTATCCATAAATGTCTTTATTTTGATATTATATGATTTGCATGTTGATTTGTTTATTTTGAAGATTTGGATAAAAACAAATTCCTCTGATGAGGCAAAGAAAAAATGTACGGGCTGAATGACTGCAGGGCTCTCTTACACTGCGAGGCAGTAACCCGCTGTGGATGTACGAATTAAAAAGAAATGCTGCAGACATATTTATCTAAGATGCATGTCATTTGAATTATGTTATTACAACTGACCAATAATTCAGATATTTGAAATGTAACTGAGCCGCAACACAACATTAAAAAAATGTATATCAGTATTCAAGCATATTTTGCCTCTTATCGGATTTCGATGCTCGTGTCCTACCACCGGTTAAAGGGGGGGGGGCGGGAATGTATGATGGCCAATGCTCTATTTAAACATTAATGATCCATTTATTTCTTTGGGGTTAGTCTCTCGCTCGCTTGCAGCACTGTCGTCTACTTTTTAATGTATTGTATCTTATCTCCGAGGCCAACCTCTTGAAGCATCCCACTCAGCTCATCCACACTGAGATATCTTTTGTTCATTGATTCTCCTAGACACGCTCGGCTTGCTCCGCGGTAATCGCCATCGTGCCTTTTGAGGATGCTCATGGCATGGTCATATTTGATGCCAATCTTGGAACAGAACTTGCTGTACTCGGTACTCGGGATATGTTTCGAAAGCTCTTCCAGTTTGTCCTCTGTCAATCTAATAACAATGGAGTTGAAAATGTTGGCAAATAATACCTTAATAATTGTCCACTCAAAGTGCAGCTTATTACCGGTCTAATAATGCCTAATTTGAATGGGTGTTGATTTGTATTCGTGGTGCGGTGGGGGGGGGGGGGGGGGGGGGGTGTGACTGGTGCCGAATATCCTCGGCGAGGGAGTGAAGAGATCAAACGGGGAAAGGGTGTGGGAGGGGGTATCCCACGGTATTGGGACTTTCAAAATTACCATCAATAAATATCACATTTCATTAGGAGCATTTGAGAGTGGTTTCTCGGGAATTACTAACGTGCTTAATTCCATAAATTTTCTTTTATTTCTTGATTTTGGTCATCATTGCATGTTTTAAAGTGATTTATTGGGGAGGGGTGATAATACAGGCCACACCACCTGAAATACTGGGTGATATATCCCCATCCCCCCCCCCCCCCCCAGGATCGACACCCACGGCATGATAAGTTGGTAGTTGTTAAATTTTCCCTCGGTCTTGGGTGATATTCGGGAATGTAATGAATTTCAGACAAAATCTTTGGTCAGTGAAGTAAAAATGCTCTTTAGAAACGCTTATTTTTTTTTTTTAAATTCGACTAGCTTGAAAATAATTTTACCAGATGTTATCATATCTAAGGCCAATTTATTACGTAATAAGCAATACCATCAACATCATGATCACCACCTATAACCATGATAACTACTGCTCTTATGATGCATTATCAGAATTAACATTTTCTTACACGACATACGTATTTCAAGGCCTTTTTTTTACTATCCATGCTTTAAAAAAAAAGACTTACCTTTCTTGAGATGGTAACAAAGCTGCAGCTGCTGCCTCACCTCCTTCTCCACTTCCTGTAACAGAGAAATTAGTTGAACAATGACAATTTTTGTTTCCATAAACGACTGGCGAATTTGGGAGATGAAGTGAACAGAAGTTAAATTATGTTAAATTTAAGCAGCGCATTATTAGATACAGATGTTGATGTGTCAACTTTGTACATAAAAACAAAGTAGAAAATAGGTCTGTTATTCTGAGGAACGTTTCATGAAGAGTCTTGTCGGTGATTTTCACTGAATAACTTGCTCTCAGCAACTTAATGATGCGAGGATTTTCAGTAGCGTACAAGAGTTGTCAATGAAAATCACTGACAAGACTCTTCATGAAACGCTCCCCAGATTTAGGAATTTTTAAGGAAAAAACAGAGTTAAAATCATCACTGAACTCATGAGAAGAAAAATGATAAAAA
>CM057161.1:8298796-8351796 GCA_029962745.1 Echinometra lucunter | reverse complement strand
ATGCTTTGGTTTCCGGCGAGAAGGAGCCATGATGGTCTGTTATCAAAATGAAAAAAAAAAAAAAAATGAAGTCATGTATACAGGCATGTCAATAATGGAATTGATCTGAACAAGTAAATATGAGGGGATTTAGTCGGAATGATTCTTCCTATGAAGAACACAAGGCTTCGTCCTAATTTCAGTATGATGCTTGTAGTAGTATTATAGAGGAGCAATTTCTTGAATCGTAGAGATTCGGTTCTACAATAGAGTAAATGCATGCTACTATTTGCCTACTTGAAAGCAGCGTTTATGTTAATCTCATATCCTTCATATTTGACTTTGTTTTTCATGGATCACAGTGATAAAATTTGATAAAACGGAGTAAGTCTTAGGCTACTCCTAATGAACTCTTCACAGATTCAGACTGACCATGGGGAGTTTAGGAAGTTTTCCACCACGGGCCGCTCGATAATTAGACTTGACGGACAGTCGATTTGTGTTTTATTGGAAGAGAGCAGGTCACATCGAAATTCCCTAACCAAATTGTTGTCCTTGAAGAAGGGGTTAAATTTCCCTAAACACCAATCATCAAATGTCAGAAGAAATATGAATGTATATGCCACATGTGTATTTGTAAATATATACAGTGTGTCCCAGAAAAAGGATACCGGATTTTGACGGCAGAAATTTTCTATATAGTAAATAATTTCCTTGATGAGAGTATGAAAAGCTCACTTCTCTTCTTTTATTATTTTGACGCATAACTTATCATTCAAATCACGCATGGTTGAATCAAACCAACGAGAACTGGTGGTACCAAAATTTCATTTGCACGCACAAATTGTAGCTTTTAAGTTAGGTTCTAGTAAATCATTTTAGAAAAAGAAACAGAACACGTAAGATTTGACAATTTTCTCTTTTTATGATCCCTTAAAAAATATATAAAAAATGGAATTATGTATGCTAGAGAACAAGTAAAATGAAAAGATGCCCTATTTCTCCCAAATGAGTCGATAGTCGAGTAGAAAGCCTGATCTAGCAGCTGACAATGGATCTGATGCTTGAGTGAATTTACATAAAAACATGAAAGGAAAGGAACATTAGAGATGGTTAGGGTATAAAAAGGCTGAAAATTAAGCAAAGCATCATTAACTTGAATGACGATCCAGGTGACCACAGATCAACGGGTGATTATCATAACTGAATTGGCTCACACTGGGAGCTTGCAGCAAGCTGTTGCAGCCTTCCATGAGAGATTTCCAGATCGCCAAGTTCCTGCAAAGTCTACGTTATGGAAAAAAAGGAAAATACCAGCAGGAAGCGACAGGCCTCAATGTTAACATGGTTCACAAGGTCTGGTCGAAGAAGAACTTGTAGTGATTCAACATCAGCTGATATGATGTTAATAATCTTTTTGTAAATAAAACTCAAAATGTTCGTTATCCTGTCCTTTCCAAAGAATCGTATTGTCGCCGCAGTCAATTTGTAAACATTCTTCTTTCCTAGCAGCCACGTGCTTCACTTGTTTTCCTCCGGTCCGCAATTTTCGGAACCACTTGGTTCTTACTCCTGCTACTCTCAGTAGCTGCATTGTGGTACCATTCTTCGGTGTGCTTAATCAGTTTTTAAAGGTACCTTTTATGCTTTTTATTCAATTAACATTTAATTACAATGGAAAGTATTTCAATGGTTATAAATATTTTATGTACTTAGTTGATAATCATATTTTAATAATAATGTGGTTGTCAGATATTTCTTATATAAATAGAATTTTAAGCTCAATCTAACACATACTTGTCCTACTCGGACAGTTTTCCTCCCTTAGTGGGTTAGCTGCTATTGGTCAGTTTTGCTCTTTTTCTTATTAGTGCGTTAAAGGACAATTCCATTGGGCAAAAGTTTTTTCTCCTTTTGTGGGAAAAACCTTATACTCGTCTTTTTTATTCTCTCGATTCATTAATCACTTGGCCTTTGGGGAGTCCGGACCGCCTTAATGTCCGGTACTTCCTGCATTATTTCTTACGTGATTCATCTTTGTATTCATCTTGCGTTTTTTATGTTCTATGTCGATTGTTAGAAACTGCTGTTTCCATCTGAACAATCTTCAGAATTCTTTTTATTCTATACCATCAACATTCATTTGACTTTGAGGTGAACTTTATCATATCGTCATGGTTTCATTCGCCGACTCCATCATCAAGATTAGCCTCGTCATCGTCAACTTGAACTGAACTTTATCCATTCGTTATCGTATTTATCCACATCGTCGAGTTTACCCTCACTATCGACTTCTCTCATTGATCAACATGATTGTTCTTTATCAGCGAACGACTCACTGTTTCGCTACGTTTTGGAACTGTGTTCATCGGCAGGGGCGTTGCTATACATTTTTCAATGGGAGGGGGGGGGGGGGTGTAGAGGCCATGATTGCCGACAACAATGCCACCGATTGCCGATGACCAACGTCGGTAAATTAGACCGTACAAAGCCCACGAGGCATGTTCAATTGTGTGCCTCTATCGTATTTCCTTCTAAATTTTTTTTTTTACATTTGTTCAACGGATTAAAGGGATTAAAAGTTTTTAAAAATTCGCCGCTTGGTCGCTTCGCTCCCTTGCTCGTACCATAAAGTAGTTACGTTTGGGCACTCGGGAGAGGGGGGTGGGGGACGAAATTTCACTGTTTGCCCTGGGCGCCATAATGCCTAGATACGCCACTGTGTGTTCATCATTCCTTTCATCATCTTCAGCTCAGCAGCATGATCTTTCCTCCTCAACGGCGATCGACTTACTGTTTCGCCATGCATTTTGGGACTCGTGCTAACAGTTAGCTCTTCATCATTTCGTCACAACATCCTCATCAACATCCTCTCAACATCGACATTCATCGCCACCACCGAGTCTCCGTCGTCGAGCACCATTTGCTACTCATCCAAGTCTTCGCAGCTAGCTATAACGCCGTTTCTAGCGTAAGTCATAGCCAGCTATTTAGACTTTTATTCCGAACTTTAATCGAACTCTAATTAAGCAGTTAACTCTTCAATCTTTCGTGGACCTTTCAGAATTTTTTCTTTTTTTTAAAGTTAAGAACGGCGGTCTTTCGCTATAAATAGACCACTCTTCATTTGTTTTGGGTTTTTTTTATAAACAGATGCGTGCCTGTATCTAAAGTTTGTAGATTTTTTTATCACGCTTAATTGTTGAATTTCTTTTTATTAATAAAAAAAATATATATATTGAGATGGACATGAATTTCTTGGACTGATACTTTTCTTCTTTACCAGGTCTTGATAGGCTTTTATATTTTTCATACATTTTTTTTGAATCATGCAAATTTCATTAGATTATATACCTTCATATTTTTAATCATTTCTAAACACAAAAGATTTCCTCCACCAAATCTAAAAACTGCCAGGTCGGAAGAGAATGTGGAAGTACAGAAGTAATGATGCTTTGCTTAATTTTCAGCCTTTGTATGCCCTAACCACGTCTAATGTTCCTTTTTATTCTCTATATTTGTGTAAATTCACTAAATCATTAGGCCCAATGTCAGGTGCTAGATTGAGAAAACTGAATGGTTTCCTTTACTCATTTGGGAGAAATCAAGCATCTTTTCATTTTGCTTGTTCTCTCGCATACATGAAGCATCATTTATTTTTACGCATGAGGTGTCATATAAAAGAGGAAATTGTTTCTCTTTTCCAAGATCATTAAGTTTATCACCGTATAAAACTCAAAGTTGTAATTTGTACATGCAAATGAAACTTTGGTAGCACCTGTTTCCTTTGTTTTATCTCAGTCATCCGTGAAATATGAATGATAAGTTACGCATCAAATTAAAGAAGAGACATGTATATCTCATTAAGGAAATTATTTATGTATTTGTGTAATGTTCAAACTCGACTGTTCGGAAATTTTCCAACATGTAAATAGACACGAAAGACTTGTTCAAATATGACGCGACCATAGAGATCCTATATAAATAGCCGTAACAAATCCCTGAGACATTTTTAAGGGGTGTTCAGATATAAGACGACATGTCCCAGCCCACAACAAATCCCCGTCAACTTTCAAATAAAAAAGAACTTTGTTAAAACTTGCGCAAACTCATGACATTATATTTTGCGCGAACTTTTTAGGAATTTGATCGGTGGAAAAAAAAATTTTCAGCCAGACAGAAAAAAAATGTGTCCTGCCTCGGCGACATTTTTTTTATCGCCTCATACCCCACTGACTTGTACACTAAAATGTAGCGGGGATTTGTTGTAAGGACATGTCGCCTTATCTGAACACCCCTTTAGCGTTCAGATATGGCACAACAAATTCAACCCATTCGTAGAAAGGGTTTACGGTTCACCATGTGGTAAGTCCTAAAGGACTATAGGTAAAGTGGATAGATATGGAGGGGAAATGGAGAGGCGAGAAAGTAGGAAAGTTTGAGGGTAGAGTATTCTTTCTGGAGACCCGGTGTGGTCCTGAAAAGGACTGTAAACCATACGAGGAGGTGGGAGGATTGAGGTGTCGAAGAGGTGAGAAGACTTGGATTGAGTCGGCGAGGAGAATTAAGGCTGACGGAGGAAGGAGAGAAGACTCGACGTTCCGCAGCTTGACTGTCCGTCTTCAGGAGTGAGTATTCGCTAGGCGTGCTGGGGTACTTGTGGTGAACATGCGGACATAGAGGAGTGAGGCGGCCGGCGGGGTCGGCGGCGTGGTGAGCGGCCGTCAGTGGTGGCGCTCTGTAGCGGAAGTGTGGCGGGTCGGCGGTGGCGGGATTGGCGGGAAATTGTGGGCGGGTTGGAATCCGATTGTGGTGGCGTTTCGTCGGCGGAGGTAGTAGCGGGATGTGCGTGTCGGCGGCGTGGTGGGTTGGTTCTGTGGCGGATGGAGGGTGTGGAGGTGACGGGCTGTGCAGTCTGTGTGGTGTGGGCGATGGTGGTGGCGTCGGTGCTGGTCTTGTCTTGGGTCGCTAAAGTGGCAGTTGTCGGCGTCGCTGGGCTGGGTGGAGTGGTCTGGTGATGTAGGATTGGGTGCCAGATGTTGTTGATGTGAAGTCCGGGGTCTTGAGGTACGGGATCCCCACTCTCACCCATCATCGCTAACATCTTCATGGAACCCTTCGAACACCAAGCACTCAAGACCGCTGACAAACGCCCCTCTCTCTGGCTCCAATACGTCGAAGACATCTGACCCATCGTCATCTGACCCCACAGCACATTAGATCTCCACCAATTCCTCGACCACATCAACGACCAACATCCGAACATCAAATTCACCATGGAAACCCAACGAGACGACTCAATCCCTTTCCTAGACGTCCTCATCTCCGGATTCCCTTCTCATCAAGTCTACTGAAACCAACCCACACCGACCGATACCTCAACATCCGCTCGCACCACCACCCCTCCATCCACCAGTCAGTCTCGGACACCCTCATCAGAAGAGCTCACCAACTCAGCGACAAGGAATACCTCCACCAGGAACTCAGACATGTTACCCACGCTCTCACGACCATCATCCAATACCCCAGAAGGAGAAGCAACACCCAACCTCCTCACAGCCGCACCACCACCAGCACCGCTGACGACCAACCCACCAACAAGACGACTACCACCACAGTACTCCCCTACATCGACAAGACCTCCCAACGACTACAACGCATCCTCCGATCAGTGAACATCCTAGTCAGACACCAATCCTCCCGCAAGTTCCACTCCATCCTCCATCCTCCATTCGCACAAGGACAAGCATCCACCCAACAAGCAACCAGGCGTCTACAAGATTCTCTGTCACTGCGGCAAGTTCTACATCGGAGAAACCGGCCGCGACTTTGACACCAGACTCAAGGAACACAAGACCTATCAGCGACACAGCGACTGGGACAAATCCGCCATCGTCAAGCACGCACAACAAGAAGATCACCGCATAGACTGGGACAACAGTCAACTCATCACTACCATCCGACACTGGACACCAGGCGAGTTCGAGAAGCCAACGAGATTCACCGACACAACACCCAGGACTTCACATCAACAACAGCTGGCACCAAATCCTACATCACCAGACCACTCTATCCCGCCCAGCAACGCCGACCACTGCCACTTCAGCGACCCAAGATAAGACCAGCACCGACGCCACCACCATCGCCCACACCACACAGCCTGCACAACCCGTCACCTCCACCACCCTCCATCCGCCACAGAACCAACCCACCACGCAGCCGACACGCACATCCCGCTACTACCTCCGCCGACGAAACGCCACCACAATCGGATTCCAACCCGCCCACAATTTCCCGCCAATCCCGCCACCGCCGACCCGCCCACACGTCCGCTACAGAGCGCCACCACCGACGCGACGGCCGCTCACCACGCCGCCGACCCCGCCGGCCGCCTCACTCCTCTATGTCCGCATGTTCACCACAAGTACCCCAGCACGCCTAGCGAATACTCACTCCTGAAGACGGACAGTCAAGCTGCCCGGAACGTCGAGTCTTCTCTCCTTCCTCCGTCAGCCTTAATTCTCCTCGCCGACTCAATCCAAGTCTTCTCACCTCTTCGACACCTCAATCCTCCCACCTCCTCGTATGGTTTACAGTCCTTTTCAGGACCGCACCGGGTCTCAAGAAAGAATATTCTACCCTCAAACTTTCCTACTTTCTCGCCTCTCCATTTCCCCTCCATCTCTATCCACTTTACCTATAGTCCTTTAGGACTCACCACATGGTGAACCGTAAACCCTTTCTACGAATATCAGTACCACCATGCAAACCTTCAAACATCATCAAATTCAACCCACTTATGTTAATGAATGTACATTAACGCGTCAACTCTCAAATAAAGGAGAGTTTTGTCAAAAGTTACGCAGACTCGTGAAAACATATCTTGCACTAACTTTTCAAGAGTTTGATTGGTCCACAGCTTTTTGCAGCCAGGCGACAAAAAATAATGGGGGTCCAGACTAAACAAGAATTTTAGTCCACACTTCTGTGGAATGCTATTTTTCATCTTCCTCCTTCATTATTCATCACAAAGATAATGTACCAAAGACTTTATTGAAATTCAGTTCATACTCACATTATGTTTTTCTTCCCATTTCATGGCAAAAATAATTTTTTGGACACTTTTCATTGCAGGATTAAATAATCTTTACAGGGTAAATGAGTAGGCAACAGGCACTCCATAAAAGTGAGGCCTGGCTTAACTTAGTACGCGAAATCGGAATACCGCCCAATGTCTCCTGCCTCGGCGTCGTTTTGTCCCCTCATAGCTCACAGACCTATAGACTAAACGTTGCGAGGATATTTGTTGCGGGGATTTGTCGCCTCACATCTTAACGAGTCTTAATAGACAACTCCGCTGGGACGGATTTTGGGTAATTTTTGCCCTATTTAAAGGGCAAAATATGTTCTTATGAGTGTGACTGCGCAACAACTCTCTTTTATTTGGGAGTTGACGAGTTAATGCGCATTCATATAAATTTTAGTAAGGTTTGTCGCGTCATATATGAACACTAAAAATGTTGCTGGGATTTTTCTCGGGGGGTTTGTCGCGTCATATCTGACCAAGCCTTTAAGGTTTTAAAATATGAAATGAAACATCAATACATAAAAACAAAATACATCATGTATCCACATGCGCAGGAAAGAGAACGCATAATCTCGCTTTCTTGCGTTCTCTTTCCCCGGTGTCTTCTCATTATAATTATATATGTATATATATTTTAATTTTTGACGTATATGTATTTGCTTCCTCTTTCATGGGCTCAAGAGCAGATGAGGATGCCCGTGTGAATGCACGAGGCATCTTTGTTATGAATGGGCTTTGATGTTTCATTTGAAATATTCATTTTGCTCGATAAAGCTCCAAGGGAGAAATTTCTTTATCCATATTGCCGTAAAAGTCCGCCCAGACTCTTAATTAATACGTCTATGCTCATACCTGTTCAAGAACAGGGTCTTCATCTAGCTGGCAATTGATGAACAGATATTCATCTTTGACATCCATCACGTCGTCATCACTTTTAGCAGGCTGATGGGTGGCGTCCTTTGCAATGTCGTGTACATCTCTCTGTTAGAGTAAAGCGACAAGGAACGTTTTTTTTTTTTTTTTTTTTTTAAATCCATATTGTCTTTTACGTTTAACATGTTAAAAAGACGTATGTATAAAGATCGTAAACAAACGCAACAGATTTTTTTTCTTTTCTTTTCGCTTTTAGTGGTCGTTTCTGTATTTTTTCCCCTTTTTTCCATTTGTTGGTTTGAGGGAGGGAGTGGGAAGATGATTCGGGTTTAACAAATGTTTATGGGCCATTAGAACTAGAAGATAGTTCTCCTTTTTTTATCTATTTTTTCATATACAGTATGCACATTGTGTTTGCATTATTGTAGGGTCAAACCCATCCGGTTTAGATTTTAGATGTATAGGTTTTGCTACATTTTCATTTTTAAAATTATCAGTTGTACAACAAAAATTCAAATATGAAAAGGCTGAAGGAGATAGGATAGAAACCAATGTGCAAAAACGAATTTCGAGCACAAAAATCAAAATTACATTATTTTAGAATTAAATCTAAAAACAAGCAAAGAGCCATAATGTGTCTCGCCACATATGTACCCGACAATTATCACTAGCCCAGGACAACTACTCCCACCCAGACAATAACAATAACCCCAAGACAATTACCTGTTTCCCTCCAACCTTGACGCAGTGTACCTTCCTAAATTTCATATAATTCCATCTAATTTTCCTTATTTTCTGCAAAAAATTTATTCGATACAACGCCCTTTCCTTGGAGTTACAAAAGGTTACACGTTGCTCCATATGGATTCCCCTGGACAATTACCTCCGGACAAGAACTTCCGGACATTTACCCCCAAGAGAAATTGGTCTTAAAACAATAATTACAAATGAAAATTACACCCCTTACCTCGACACAATTATCTGTTTTTTTTGTGTGTGTTTGTTTTGTTGTTGTTGTTGTTTTTTTTTTTTTTTTGGGGGGGGGAAGGATTGTCCTTGGGTAATTGCTCTCGGAATTCATTATCTGAGGTAATAGTCCTTGGGTAATTGTCGTCGGGAGTAATATCGGGAGGGGGAGGGTACTTGCCCTGGGCTTATTGTCCATGTGGCTATTGCCATAGATTTCATTTGGAGTAATGTTTGTAACCTTCGTAAATTCGGGAAAAAGGTTTTATATTCAGATACCTTTTTCGTCATGGATCTGATCGCAAATATATATATGTTACTTAGGCCCTACCCAGGATATTCCATGGGGCTTGTTGACCATACGGAGCTCCAACACCATTTTACGTGACGGTGGCATTATCCTTGGAAGAAACGGCATGAAGGACACTTGTTTGGCCCGCATAAACCACCTCGAGAAATAATCTATCACGAATGCAAGAATTCCTCCAGAAAAGTGTTCCAAGAAGATTTCGACATGATGAGCAGTAACCCGACAGTTTTCTGATGTTAGTAAGGTACGCCCAGGTTTGTCTTCTTTAGTGCCTTCAGTTCAAAATATTAAAATTATTGCCAATACAGACGCAGGCATTAGAACTTTATTAAAGGAGAAGTCCAGACGATTTCATTAAAATTACACTATATAATAAAGCTTAAAATTCACGCTAACAGATCATGCTACTTTCATTTATCAAAGTGATTTCTGTGATTTTTAAATACCGATTAAGTGTCGGCTTTTTGTTAAAACTCCGAATAAATGAATTTCCCACCGAAACCAAAATATGGTCATTGGTCATGTGACGTAGGCGATGCGTTTGCACTGCGCATGCGCACTTATTCTCTGCACTTTCTTTGCAAAATGCCGACATGTCTAGCTTTGGCGTGTACAAATCACACCGATTCTGTTCCAGAGAGAAGTTTTTTTGCAATCCCGAATCCCCTGACGGACAGGGAAAGGCAGTCAGGACCATATTCGATTTTCCACTAAGGAAAAATTAGTGTTGAAACGTTCATGGCTCACTTATGCCCATAGAGGGATTTCGATCGGCGTCGGCGTCTCTATCGATACGCTCTGTGCGATCGAAAAAACTAGCATTTTCACAGCCGTTTTCTCAAATGCGAAACATTCTACGATCTCGCATCGGCGTAACTCCCGTGTGCATGGTGTGTATGAGTATGAGAGTACATTGTGTACCCGTCTGCTCGTACCGTCTTGTATACACGAAAGATTATCCGCTTCTCTTTCCCTCTCACGCTCTCTCTCTCCCTCTCTTCTATATCCTCTCTTCCAGCCCATGGAAAAATCACATGGGTAGCCTAGCTTAGCTAAGCATTTGTAAAATAAGCGCATAACTATGATTATTAAACCACAGGAGTTCATGTATCCTACCTTAAAATGAAATCCATTGCTAACCTGCCATTAGAACAGCGATACTTCACAGAAAATTATGTTATTCCAAATTAGAGTATTCCACGCTTGTCCATAATGAGTCAATCACTGAGAAATGCATTTCATTAAGTTGTTCCAACAAATAACAAATGGCACATTTATCTTCGATCGTCCCAGTTTGGGACCAATCGCTTCCACAGTCATTGGTGATAAACCCAAAAAATAATACATGTATGGTTAATGAAAGTTAATCTCTCCATATAGCCCCTGTTCATGAAAGCACACACAGCAAATATGGCACAGGAACACCAACCGAAGAGCAGCAGATGGAAATGTTGGCGGGAGTTTTATACTCTGGCATATCTGGGGTCTGTTGCATAAAACTCCAACCTGCCAACCGATTTTCAGGTTGGAATCCCCAAATTCTGATTGGAGCCCAGCCTCCATATTACCAGTTGCTCTCAGAGTACTGCCAAACTAAGCAGCTGATTCGACCCGAAAAAAAAACTAAATTGCAGTTTATGTAACAGACTCTTCTCTTATCCGTAGATTGGTAGTCTTACCATTGAAACATCTTATCTTATGTTTATGAATTAATAGTTGAAGTGAAAGATTTAATGCTTTGAGTAGTTACAGAGCTGAAATTGTATAAACATGTACTTATCAAGAGAAAGTGGATTATGATTACAGTGTGAAAGGGGCCCTGTACCCCTAGGTTGTGTGTTTCTCATCAGTTTGATATTGAATGTGAACGCAGCCTAATTGATTTTAGAATTGTGTGAACGCATCTGTTGTGATTCTCATGTATAGTAGTAAAGGTGTCATGCAGGAGTAAAGACGTGAATGAATTTCACATGTAAACTGGGTACACACCACTGTTGCTTAATGAGAAAGAGATAGTGTAGAGATAAGGAGCCTGTGCTTGGGCCTCCTGGAGACCACTAATCTCCTCTCTGGTAGAGTTTGTCTAATTAATCAGACCCATTTAGACTGTGTTGACTATTTTGTACAGTAACTTTTACCTTTAGAACCATATGTCAAGTAGGACAGAAAACTAGGTTTTGAAAGACTAGAATTTAGAAAGAGTCTGAGAAGTAGAATAGTGGTGAGTAGAAAGTGATAACTTTGTTTTGGAGAACAGGTTTTCCTTTGTGTCTTCTACTACATGTACATGTATTCTAATCATGGCCTGGAAGAGAGTATTTTCCCCCCTCCCTTTTGGAAGAGGCTTCTAATTTATTTTTTGCTGAGCTGATAAATTTTGACTGGATTTTTCAGGAGGGCAGCCATGTTGTTTTCCTCTAGGAACTGCCACAAAAGCAGAGGTTGACAAATTGAGGTGTATTATATCTATTGCAAAATGTTTTATAACTGCTATGTAATACTGTTAATGGTATTTTACCGTGTTTCACTGATTTAGTTAGCTTATTAATATTTCAAAAGCGAACTGATTTTTCACTCGGATTAATAAGCTGATGCTAGATTTATTTTCATAACTTTGTTATTCACCTAAAATTAGTATCAGAAATGAAATAACTCTTACTTTTAAGTCAACTAAAATAAACCATTGCTATTATAATGTTGATTGCCAACTAATGTACGTTTTAGATTAATAGTATTATCATGAGGGGATAGACAGAGATATTTAGATGTCATCACAATGCTTCATGATAGTAGGGTTGAGTTATTTCTTTATTCCTTTATACTTTAAATATTATACAGACAAGGATTAAATTGGAAACTTGATCATGGATAAAGATAATATTGCTTGGATATTTCCTATGAATATGTTATGCATTGTTTATTGCTATTGTTTTGATATTTATTATATGAGTAATAAATGTGCCATTCTACTTTTGACACCATCACCATCACTCTACATCACTTGTCTCTCCTCGTGTTTTATTACAGCACTCTATACCCCCTGTAGGGGTGCTACATTTTCTACAATATTCTACAATATTGACAGTCCGAACTTACGACTGTCCTTCCGAGACTAGTGTACGAACAACCGTTGAGGATTTCTTAGCCAAAAAACAAACTTGTTGTTTCGACGCGAATTTCGCCCAATGTACAGGTTGGTTTATTCTGAAAAATTCTGAACCGCTAGTTCATTTATTCATCTTCCAACACAGGGAACAAGAAAATAAACCAACTTGTACATAGCGCGAAATAATTTTTTGTTTCATCGAATGTCAAAACCGGAGGTCGGTTTCCCATAGCTATAGCACAGCGGCCAAAGTATTGCGCAATGTTGCATAACAGGTTGAACCTCGAAACTAACGTTTTCGCATTAACATTCTCGTTAGTGGTATATCGAATATGGTCCTGACTGGAAAGGTGTGCCTGATGGATTAAAGATAACAGAGCGGACAAATTCGACTTCAAAACTTATACATTTTCGAAGTTAAAGAAAGTGTACGAAGACCACTTCGAGCCGGAATGTCGTACACGCATATCGCTTGCATCACCTGGCCTGCCTGCGGTGCATCAGCTACGTCACTGGGCCCGGGTGCGAGCTGTATTGTGGATGAAAATGGGCTCGTACTAGAACTACTGTTTATACAAGCTAATTATTGATTACTCGGTAATCCTAGGGTATGTCGTGTAAAGTAAAACATTTTCTAGCTGCTGATTTTTTTCTCTTTATGAGAGAAATCGCCTAGACTTCTCCTTTAAAGGAGAATGAAACCTTGGGGAAATATCCATTTAAATGTAAAGAGAGGATTGAGAGAAACAATTTTTAAAAGTTCCATCTAATAATAATCACAATAATAATAATAATAATACTAATAATAATTGCTATTTGCATAGGGCTCATATCCATCACGCTGTGACCCTCATGGCGCTTATTTATATTTATATTCATAATCATGTAACTTCATAGTCGAGCTGAGAATTCGACAACCCAAGCTGTGTTTTCTTGGACCCATTTTTTTTCTTCATCTAGGCTAGATTGTTTTATTTTTTAATTCACCTTCATGCATTTAACCATGAATTCCACTGCAATCTCATAGGCCATGTGTCCCGAAGTAGTCATCCCATTTTTACTTTTTCACGTATTTTGACCCGTTAAAGTTACTTAGACCATCTACATCATTTTTAAAAAATGCTTGTCGGCCTGTACCTAGCTGCCGGGATAGCCCCTAGGGTCCCCCTAAAGGACCCCAAAGTCGGGTTGATGTCACCCCATCTGATATAATTATGTATAAAACTCCTATGAACAGGATGAATATTTTATGAAAGTCGTACCAAATGGCATTTGGTCTTCTGATTTAGGAAGTTTGACAAGGTCAAGATTATTTTAATCGTAATGCTTACCATGATCCCAATAGTACAGTACTACCTCCATCTTCTTCGGATTAATCAGGTTGACGCAATGGGGCATCGTCAGTTTTACAGGTTTCGCCGTTGCAAATTGCAATCCAGACGGACGACACTGAAAGCCATGAGTAACAAGCATATCATAACCTTTCGCAGTGATTTCCTCTGGGATGTCTCTAAGAACATCAAGGGAGATCCTTTCAGTAATTCCTTCTCCTAGTGCCCCAGGAGGGATAGACAGAGTGACCCCTTGCGACGGGACGGTTAGTTCTCCTCCACGTTTGTTAAATGTCCCCTCGGAATGATATAGATCTATGGTCATAAAAATTGACACTCAGGGTCAAAACAGGGTTTGATTCCAACTAAAATATAAATAAATGAATCAGTAAAGTGCATCAAAATTTTCTAGAACAACTTTCAGTGGAGTTTGACGACGGGAATAACATTCTAAAAAAATCGGACTACGGAAAGTGGCTACTTTCAATATGGCGTCCTAGATAGCCGCCGGTGCCTAAAATTGCTATAAATCAGGACATTTAAATCTTAGAGATGTAATTTTGGTGTCTATACCTAGATATGGGGTCTAGAAATCCTTTGGGACCACTAAACAATGTGTCAACTTCGTCGGGAAACCTGAAATCCAATATGGCGTCAAAAATGGCCGCAAATATCTAAAATATGACCGGTAGTGAATACCATTTACAGTATGGAGATTTAATTATAACGTTTTAAAAGTACGTTTCCGGAAATAGGATGTTTGCTGATACTGGTGACAGCATCGTGCACTACGGCAGTAGCCTTATTTTTAATATGGCACTTTAGACATATTAGATGGCCGCTACTTTTTAATCCAAGACTGCCAAAATATAGCCATTAATCATGAAATATCCGCCCTGCATGGAGATGGAATTTTGGTGTCTATTTTTGCACGCCCCCTTCAAAGAAATCCATACAGATCTCTTTGAATTTCTGTGGTGGTCAGGAAATCTGAAAATTTAACATGGCGTCTTAAATTGCAGCTAATATCTAGGGTAGAAATGATGGAAAGAGAACATATCTATTTTCACGTTTAAAAAGTGTTTTTTTTTTTCGTCCCAAATGTTTGCCTGTACCTAGGAAGAGAGAAAAAATGATGAAATACCCACACCAGAATTTTGATTATGATGTCAACTTTTAGGTCTTGGGGGCCAATAAATTCTTTTTCTTTTTCCACTTAAAAATGCATTGTGGTATTCAGAAGAACCAGGAAATCTAAGGTGGTGTCCAAACTGGCTGCTTAGTTTCTCAAAATAACCGGAAGTGCAGTATACAATTCACTAAATGTGTAAGTGCTAAGTTCAACTTTCTTTTTCAGAAGTCACTATTCCATAATACACTAAACTAGGGGTGGCTAACCTGCGGCCCTCAAGCTCTTTTGGTGCGGTCCGTGGAGCACTGAAAAGATGATTTTAAAAATAGCCCTTATGTGAAATGCAGCCCACGTAACAGTGATATAGAATTTGGTAAAAAAAAAATCAACACAGTTTTTTTTCACCTCTTTCTACATTTGTTTTCATCATTCACGATAAAATATAACATCGACCAGTTGCGTGGTATAGACCATTGATATAAAGCTCCTTCCATTCCCATTGTGACGTAAAATTGTTTATTATTGTGACGTAAAATTGTTTATTATTGTGACGTAAAATTGTTTATTATTGTGACGTAGAGTCAGCCAAGTTAATACACAGTTCAATGAGCATAGTAACAGTGGCTGTTGTGGGCTATTTTTAGAACAGAGCAAAACCCAAGGTTCTGTATGTGGGACTGGGGGGGGGGGGGGGGGGGGGGGTCCAGTGTCGCACTCGGCGATGTGTGGGGACGGATTATTTTTTAAGCTCTCACTTACCTCGTAAATGTTTGCATAACTAGCTGCTTGATGCCATGTATTTCTCATTTTTGATAATGTGATTTTCTTTGTGGTTATATTTTAGTAAATATGAGTGTATGATACCTCCTGGAAATGGTCCAGTCGGCATTCAGGACTTCGCGCATGATGACGTAGTAAACTTTCGTCCAATTATAGTGGAGGGCTGCGGGTTCCCTGCAGGCGATACCAGGGGAGTATAAAAGGGCAGGAAAAAGAACAAATTCTCATCTTGCAAGATTTTTCATCCCTGGCTTGGGGCGTTCATCTTATTCTTTATCCCCTCTTCTACTCGTTTTGTGCAAGTCATCTCATCTTACAGATAACCGTGAGTTTAAAAACTTATATTTATTCATTATTAAGAGATTATGTAATATTACATGTATTTCTATTTGTAGGGAGAATTATTCAGTTTATGAGGAATTTTGATGATAAATCTTTCTCGGGGTTAACCCTGAGTCACTGTGTAACTGTTAGTGTCAGTAAATCTTGTGAATTGGCTGATGAAATAACTGTTAATCTGTATTGAAAATTAATTATTATTTGCTCCCACTGCGAAGTATGCGGTACACTGAGGAAATAAGTACACTTTGTTTTGTTTCTTTTCTCTTTGATTTTATTCAGTCGACCATGAAGCACTGTGACATAATCAGGGAGGCTGGGGTGACGTAGATTGTAAAAATGCAAGGGTACCTCATCGTAGATAATTGTAAATAATAATTGTAAATAAATACTGTACCATATGAGTTGTAAATAAATCTAGGATTTAAGTTATATAGATTAAGGAATTGTAAGTACAGTCTACTCATAACTTTGTTCATTTGTCATACACTACTTATTATAGAAACCATAGGTTGTTCTAAGTCTTTAACGTTAACGTTAAAGCAAACTATTGTAAGATGTAATTATTTTGATGCTGATAATGCTCGTAAATTGATCATGCACGTGAAAAGTTAGGTGTTGTATTGTGCCCGGTTAAAACATCCTTATCATGCTGCCCGTGAGATGGAATGTTAGTTAGAGAGGGAGTCAGGTGTTTGTGACGTGACTGGGTGTTTGTATAGTTGTTGAACGGCGAGGTGTTCAGTGACAGTGTACAAGGTTGGTGTATGAACACACACACGTGTGACGTGAGGGTGATGAGGTGGAAGGAAGTCCTGGGCTATGTAAGGTACAATAAAAGGCCACTGTGTCTGTATGTACGTGCAAGCGTTCGGGCTGCCGCAGTACCTGTGCAAGGTGAATGAGGGGGACTTCGATCATACAGAAAAAAATGCAATCATACCTGTCGTAAGCCAGAAATCCAGTCATTTGTCCTACGTCTGATTCATCCGACCGTACGTGTACAAAGACTGACAATAAAACTGATGGAAATGGGTCTACGCCTACATGCAACCTGATGAATACACGAGGCATGCACGCTGCTAGATAGAAACTAGCAGCGCCTCGACCAGATTAGGATTCGGGGCCATGATCATGATCCGGGGTAACTCGGTCTTGGGGCTGACTTTTGTCCCGGGCTCCGGGCATTCTCTATCACCTAGCTTCAACCTTAACCCTAATCCTAAACCCTACCCTAACCCTAACCCTAAAAACTTCATGAATATTTTCAGTCATGCTTGGACAACTCGGTCAGCGTGTTCACAGTAGGGCCGAGTTGTCCCCTTGTCTGAGTTGTTGATAACCCGACTCGCGTCGAGTGCAGCGACGCTACCACCACCACCACCGCCACACGTGCACAGAATGATAAATGAGATGATGGAGTGTTCCATGAAGAGTCACGTCAGTGATTTTCACCGACTAATTTCCTCTCAGCCAATCAGATGCAAGGATTTTTAGTAGCTTATAACAGTTGTCAATAAAAATCACTGACAAAACTCTTCGTGGAACGCTTATCTAGTTTGAATTAATCTCATGTCGTTTATCATGATTACTGTTATTGATAATGATAATTATCAATAGCAATAATATTGATAATGATATTGAATAATTAATAATAGGCCTATCAATCAATTGATTAATATGCTTATCATTAATTACTGATGATTATTGTTATTGAAAATGATTTTTATTTTTGATTATTATTGGACAAGCCATAAGAAATTGGTAACAATATAATGGATGTTAAAAATAACGTAAAGAACACTTCATATTGTGGTCTTTAAGAAGCTGTTAAAAAGTGGGAAATAATTGACGTAAAATACCCGTCTTATTCTGGTCTTAGAGAAGACGTAATAAAGTGGTAAATAGTCGACGTAAAATATACATCATATTATATGGTCAAATAAAGGTAGGGAAATACTGGTCATAAAAAGACGTTATACTGCCGTCGCAAAATAGTCGTCTATACGACGTATGACGTGTGGACCAGTTTGAGACCATTTTATGACGTCTTAAAGACGTAGTCTGCTATCAGGAAGTCTATCTGTCGGTTGCTTTGTGATTTCAAGAGGTGCATAACATTGATTGAATTAATTTGCACCTGAAAGACACACTGCAGTATTTCTCGTAAGTATAGTAATAAAGGGCGATTGGGTTGACAGTCAATGAATGCATGAACAATGTCTTCTTCTGCGTTACAATATAAACACATGCTGTCGCTTGACAGATTCCATTTAAAGAAATTCTTTCGTATAGGCAAAAGATTATACAACACTAGTTTAAAATTAAATTCTCTAAGTTTATTTTCTTTAATGTATACGGGGTTCCTATTGAAAACATCTGCCCAGTCAATCTGGGAATCTACCCGACTTTCTCAATATAAAGAGCATTTATTGGAATACAAAACTCTTGGAATAATCAGTTTGTAAAAATATCTATTCCCAAGATTTACAATATTGTTCGCCTTATTTGCGATACAAAAAAATGGTATATCAAGAATTCGCTTTTGTCTATGTGGCTCTAAACCAATTATGTTTGCATTGTCAGTCCATATGGGAGGTGTTGCTTTTTTCAGTCGCATATAATCAAACATTGCACTATTTTAGTTGTTTAGTTACTTACTTCTTGACAGATGAGTCTCGAGGAGCTCCTCAAAAACTGATTTTCTGTAAAGGAAATGGGAAACATTTTTCAATTAAAGGATAATCAAATAATTACATATGCACTGAGATATTACCACGATCGCGGTTGAAATTATGGATTCTCTGAGGTGACTTTTTTGAGGTGACTTTTTTTCATTTTGGATATAAAAGCTGTTCGCCAAAAATGTCAATATTGTAGCTCAATTTTAATAAATAAACCAGGCTTGAACTACAGAGGTCTGTTTTCGTGTGTTATATAGGTTGTCCCTGAAAAGAAGGAAACCGAATTGACACAATAATTTGAAAAATAAAATATTATCTAAAGTACACAAGAGAAATTGATTTTATCTGCTTTCATTTGACACAAAAAACATGATTAATTAACATCGCATGATCAAATTCAGATTGTCCAAAGTGGCAGTGTCAGAAACTAAGTCTTTTTTTTTAAAGATAGGAAATAGTTTGCGATTATTAATTACCAAGAATACACATCATTCCAAAACCCGCATTTATAAGACCCATAATGGAAGAAACACGCGTGACCGAGCAGGCAAAGTTTGAATTGGTGAGGCACATTTATATTTTGTTCAGGACTTCAGGTACCTCATCCAAGTTCCTCAAACAAAATTTAGTGAGCCTTACAAAGTGCGAATTGTGCTGTCTGATCGGTCATGTGTGATCTTTTTCATCATAATCATGGCATAATGTCAAAGAAGTTACTTTTAGCTTTTCAGTAAAGGGTGTTTTCAGTCATGGTAATTAATAATCTTATATCATTTCCTGTCTTGTTGAAATCTTAACGAACCAAATTAAGCAGCCATCCACTTATTTCTGACAAATGGGTTTCTACACGGCCACGTCAGCTGTCTGAATTAAAAAAAACCCGCGTACTTTATTGATCATGCTTTTGGTGTCAAACAGGGAAAAAAATGAAAATGAGCTTTCAAATAACTTTTACATGAACCAAAAGCTACTTGTAATTATCGACTTATTTACCCATAAACTGTGGGTTTATTTTTTTCATAAATACCCTGTATACTGTGTTGACGCACACGTTCGGCAGTACGGTGCTTAAGAGAGAATGAAACCTTGGGGAAATATCCATTTTAATGAGAAGAGAGGACAGAGAGAAGCAATTTTCAAAAAAATATTCCATTAAAATCGGTTACGAAATGAGAAAGTTATAACAGCTTGAAAAGTCTCATTTTACTTTTCATGGCGATCCTCAAATTGAAAATGTTGCTTCAAAATTGCAGGTTTAGAAGGACAATTCTTAATATGTTTTGTACACAAAATTTTATATTTTCTCATTATCTCTAAAGGTGCAGCTCGTCTCCTTCTTAGATCAATAATCATGGGAAAATTTATTTGACCCAATATAATTATGTTGAGTTCACAAAGAGACAAGCAGCATCTTCGAAGATTATGGCGGAAAGATGAAATTTCGTGTACAAAACATATTGAGAGTTGTCCTTCTAAACCTGCCATTTTTGAAGCAACATTGCCAATTTGAGGATCGCTATAGACAGTAAATGGAGAATCTTCAAACTTTCATAACTTTCTCATTTCGTGACCGCTTTTAATTGAACTTTTTAAAATGTTTTTCTCTATCCTCTCTTCTTATAAATGGATATTTCCCCAGGGATTCATTCTCCTTTAATGTAAAGGTTGGTGTCTGGTAGTGGTTCATGTAGAAACTTGGAATCAAGATTTGCTACTTCCAGATGCAGTAAGTGTAATTTATTTTGGTAATTGAGTATCTAAGTACTAATTAATTGGCCGATTGTTTGGAGATTCACACGTTGTGAGGGATAACTTATTGTTAGAACCCTCGCCGGGGTGAATTTGAATTCTACCGTGTGTCCCCCAAAAAACTTTACACTTTTGAAATGGCTGCCAAATAAAAAATACATGATTCTGGAGGAATCATAAAATTTGGATTTAATAAAGCATAAAATTCACTCAGCAAACCTAAACTGATTGCAAGTGATCATGAATTCATCATATCACCCTCAATTTTGTAACCTCCAAAGGACTTACCTCTCACAAAGTGAAAGGTGCAATTCCTGTGCAACCTAATTTTCATACCCTTTACAAAAGTGAGCAGTGCTCACCCAAGCATGAATTGTTTTCGGCCATTTTGGTCTCATATAAAAGTTGAGTCCATGGGCTATCCATAAATATAAACCTTTTCCTCCAGAATAATGTATTTTTCATTTGGCAGCCATTTCAAAAGTGTAAAGTTTTTTTGGGGGACGTACGGTATAATATGGGGCATTTTTGGTCCTGACTGCCGAGAGTCAGAATGCAAGGCAAAAATATTCAAATTATCAATATTCGAGAGCAAACCCAGCAAGCGAGCAAAAATTTGGGCAAATTATACTAAATAATGTATAGTCTATAGTTCGTTATTGGCTACTATAAATGGATACTAGTTAGTCAACAGCGAAATCCTTTTCACAATGGGAAAAGGAGCAATGCCTCTGGGAAGCCCTCCTCCCATATATCCCTTTATTGATTTTTTATTCCTGCATTTTATTTTCTTAATATGGCAGAAGAAGTGTCCATTAATTTTGTATGAATTAAATAAAGAAACATTGCTGATTCAAATCTCTAGAAATTACAGGCTTTGGTCTATGTATATTCCTATTTCTAAGTCATTGTTTTGATTTGGAAGGGATAAAATGTTACTTTCAACATAATAGTTACATGCATTTCTCTTATTTATTGATAAATAGTGCAACGTGATTACATAGGCATAATTTTCTCATGTATTCTGTAGTTCCAGGCTACAGATAAATAATGGATTTGAAAATATATTATCAGATGCAAGAGATATGAAAATGATATTGGTTCGTAGCTGTAATGATATTATTTTTTTCATTCCCCTGTGTTTCTTTTGTTAGCCTCCCATCGACAAAGGGTACACGAGTCGGTAATCATAGTTGGTCTGCACTTCCACTGCTTGTCATATATTTTTTATTCGTCTTTCTTAAGACAGTCATTGATTTTTCCATAGATTTCATGCTTTGATATTCACATGAGATGGGAGTCGAATGTGTCAAGTCATTTATTCATTTTAGAATACATGTTTATATAGGGATTGTAGTAGCCTAGCCTCTAACGCTCTCATTCCTCGTCAGATAAAGGATAAGTTCTCCTACGTTAAAAGTAATGGACAAATATAACGAGAGTTTTGCCTACTTTCACCTATTGGAACTTTATATGGAGCTCTATACCAAGAATTGGTGCGCCCCAGGACCGATCATGCAGTATGCATGGCTTACTGGGGCGCCCCAGATTTTGAGCACCCCTAATAGCGACCCATTGCAATATCGTTTGAATGTACTATCTTTGTGTGTGTTGTTATATAAATGAAGAATATTCAGAGCAGTTCTTTAAAGTTGTCTTCATATATTTGTATACTTCAGAAATTTCTAGAAGAGATATCATTACTGCTAGTTTGCTGCAATAAATAAAACACAAAGAATCATAGCAATCTTTATACTACGCATGTAGAAAAAGAACTCTCTAGATTATTTCATAAGTCTTGTTATAACATTTCATTTATGTGAGTTGTAACATTATCTCAGTAGTTTGGCTGCATTTTAATGAGCTAGATAAAAGAAAAAAAATTGTGGTATTTTTGGAAACTTGTCAGTTGCAACTGACCTTACAAGTGAACTCAGCAGACAATGCCCAAAATGCGTGGCACTCTGCCAGGCGGGAAATAGGAAAATAGCAAAGATATACATTAATTGAGTTACGCTTGGTGTAATCATTCAAGAATCCTGTACATTTTGCTTTTACTAAAATAGACAAGAAAGTTCTGAATGAGTCATGGTTTCTTATAAAATGGCTTGGATTTCTCTCAGGGAATTACAATTTTATCTTAAAGCTTACAGCAGCTATTTACCATCTTCAAGAGGAAATTCTCCTTGCTTACCAATACTACCAACCTGTGGAGATAAACTTTCAACTCCGACTGGGATATTAATGTAGATACCATTTGTCATCGACTGCGTCTGCATTATTATTGTGAAATTTAGTCTAGTATAGTTCAATTCAGAGGTCACTAATCCCACTTCATCGACATCTTCATGAGCCGTGGACTTTAATACATGGATTAACATCAGTATATTTTGCCAGGATTACCAAGGAATTAATTCAACATCAGGGCCGTACGCAGAAATTTTTTTTTCGCGGGGGGGGGGGGGGGGGCAAGACGCGTAAAATTTTTCGAAGAAGCTCAAAGGCGAGGGAGCGAAGTGACCCAGGTGGTCACGAGGGCGCTTTTGCATTTTTAAAAGTGAAATTCAAGGATTTAGTGCACACTCCTTTTTGTGGATTTTGTGAAAATTTTCAGTAAGAAAATATAAGTTTTCACAATTTCTGGAGGAGGCAACTGCCCCCTGCCCCCCCCCCCCCCCCCCCCCCCCCCCCGCTGCGTACATGCGTACGGCCATGTTCAACATATCACCGATAGGACACTAAATCTCCCAGGCATCTTTTGTAATTTTTGTTGTTTCTCTGTAAAATACTGCAATAAATAATTCAGTTTTTGTATTATTCGTAATCTTTATGTGTCCATGGTGAGTCTTTGATAGGTCTCATTATCGTAAAAAGCCTTTAGACTATCTTGTAAAAGTTCATTTTGAGGTATACGTTCGTGTAATTTTACTATTATGGATTTAATCAACGTTATATGAACACCCTAAATCCAAAAGTCTGTATCCAATTCAACTGAAAATCGTTGAGGAGTTTTGTAATAAATACGACTATGGCCATTATATAATGATGCATATATTTATCTATTCAGTTATTGTTAAAATGCTAGTGCCCCCATTGTTTCTTGTAGGAAAGTTTCTCAGGTACAACATATCCGAAGCTCAACGAAAATTAAGCATAAATAAGGGACATATTGCTGTAAGAAAACGGAAAGGTAGAATCAAGATTTGAGAACAAGCTAAAGGCGATATTGTGTCTCGCCCACTTGCGAAAATAACTAGCCCAAGTGCATCTATCACCCAAGTTTGGTTGCTATTGCAGCAACAGTTGAAAAGTTATGCGTCATAAGAGAGTCTTGCAGGTAACGATAGCTGGCCCCTGCATTTTTATTCATTTCTTCATTAAATTAACCAACTCCATTATTTTAATATTATGTAAGTATACATGTTCTTTCTTTTTATATTTGTCACACTTTATTTGTATCAATTTGATTTGTATCGTTATATTTTCCAGTGTTTGTATTTATTCTTTAATAAATGCAGAAACTTCTGCTTAAAAAAAAACAACCTCCGACAGCACCATTACATGCAAGTCCCCTTACTGCATCTATAACCCAAGTTTGCTTAAAAAGTGAGGGACGGTTGCAAAGTTGTCTGTCATAAGAGTCTGGCAGGTAAACTTTAACGTTTGATGTGAAATGGTCTTTGATCTTATCACGTGACCTCCGACAGCACCATTACATGCAGGTCCCCTTACTGCATCTTTAACCCAAATTTGGTTGAAAAGTGAGGAACGGTTGCAAAGTTATCTGTCATAAGAGAGTCTTGCAAGTAAACTTTAACGTTTGACATGAAATGACCTTTGACCTTACCATGTGATCTCCAAAGGCGTCATGACATGAATGTACCTCAGGTGCATCTATCACCCAAGTTTGGTTGCCATTGCAGCAACAGTTGCCAAGTTATGCGTCATAAAGGCCCCGTCACATATTAGCGAACAGGGCTAACGAATGCTTAGCGAACAGCTTTTGGGGGGAAAAGTCCAGATACGCTCCAATACGCTCAGATTCTTGGCCACAATAGGGATCTAAATGTTTGAACATGTCAAAAATAGAAAATCGGCGGCAGCGTATCTCTGCGAACACCTACGAACAGCTAACAAATACCACGTACGTCAAACGTGTCACGAACGAATGGCAACGAACACGAACGCATGTCCAAATTTGCGAACACGTTAGACATTCGTTGGCTCGATTCGCTAATATGTGACGGGGCCTTTAGAGAGTCTTTCAGGTAAACTTTAACATTTGTGACGAACCGACGACGGACGACGGACTGACGGACGGACGCCATTTGGGTCCCTAAGTCTCGCCTTCACCTCTTGTGGGCGAGACAAAAAGTCATGTCCCATAGAGAATACACGTAAAATGTGAAAAATTGATATGCTTCAATTTATGGCAAAATAAAACCATAATGCTGTTGACAAAACAAACACTAACGCATAGATCTTGTAGAAGATTGTCTCGGCTACAACATACCAAAGTCCTGGCAAAAATCGACAAACAATAGGCAAGATAGTCTCATTTAAAGGCAGAAAATATGACGTCACAAATTAAAGGTGCCGATATGATGACGTCATAGCATCGACAAAGCTAGAACACATTCGAAATAGAGGATGTATAATTGTTCCGATAAGACTTGAATGTAGAATCAAGATCTGAGAAAGAGTTCCGTCCCATTGAGAATACACGCAAAATTGGACAGATTTAAATGTATCCAATTAATGCAGAATTGGACCATGATAACGCTGTCAAAATCAAGTAAACGTAAATACCTTGCGGAGTATTGTCTCAGCTACAGCATATAAAAATTCTGGAGAAAATCAACCAATCAAAAGCAAAATATCGTCGATTGAATACAGGAAATATGACGTCATAAATTTAAAATCGAATTTTGACTTGAGATGAGGATATGATGGCTTTCTAATTATGAAAGGATCTTTTTTCTTGATTAATTCAAATCTAGAAGTCATAAGCTTTCAGAAAATTTGGAAAATTGGGGTCTCTCCACCCTTTCAAGGAGCTATGGCGGAATATAAAAAGGCTCGTTTTTGCGCGATTTTTTTGCATTATTGTCAACATAGACACACGCACAGATTTTAAACTTTGGCGCGCGCGTACAGCCATGTCAGCTGTGGAAATTGATTCTAAATTAATTACAAATTGTCCCCCCCCCAAAAAAAAAAAAAAGTATCGGAGATGAACATCAAGTGGAAAAACGGCGTTTTTACGTTTTATATGGGCTGCGCGCGCAAAATATGGCGGGCGCGGACGCGGATGCACGCAATTTTTCGAAATGCTTAAAATGGCCCGAAACGTGTGCAAAACGAGTTTGAGTCGATTCTGAGCATTTTTTAACATTTTCGCGCGGGTTGCAGTTGACAGTTTTTGGCCTGATGTGAACTTTCATCATGCCAAACATGAATGAGTAATGACCTTCCGTTATGAAGATATAGACATGATTCGATTTTCACAAAATGGCACCTTTGCTGACGTCACGATGACCCGATGACCCTGAAAACCTTAGGAGCAAGTGTACATAATAGGCCTGATAACTGTCGAAAATTTGACGAAAATTGAATGGGCCAATTTTGAGTTATCACGCCCACAAAAAGGGAAGAATAATAAATAATAAATGATAAAATAATAAATAAATAAAAATGTGACGAAATCAAAGACATTGGTTAACATTGTTATGATCTTTAAAACTCTAATTTTGTTACTTTAAAATGGGATAAACATGAGGGTTATAGTGCAAAAATAACAGTCTGAATGTTCCAGAGTATAATATCCACGGGAAGTATTTTTAAATATTAGAAATGTGAACCAATGTTTGAAAAATATACGAGGGTCGGTTGCACAGACCAAACGTAAGGAGTGCGCATGCGCGCATGACTCAACGGACCGCACTGTGTGTATTGACATATCACGCGGCGGAAGGCAGGTAACGGTATTTTTTAATTCGTGCAAACGGTCCTCTTAGTTCAGTGTCTCTCGAGTCGAAAGCTAATAAAATCGCGGTTTGCGTCTAACTTACAGCTTTTCCTTCCAAATTATGGTTGGTTTCAGGGTTTTTGAGTACAAATACAAGTATTCATACACATGTTTCATCTTAGCTTGAGAATTTTTTTAATCAGCTGCTCACAAAGTTAGCCAATGCCTTTAAGAAGTGATCAGTCATAGATGACAGACCACCTAAATATATAAAAATCTGACGAAATTAAAAGGTGATCTGTCAAAGATGACAGACCACCTAATAAGGCGTAGGGCCTACACTAAGAATATACCCCCCCCCCCCCCGATAATTAAAGTAAGACTAAGTTTTCAGTCGTTTTTAGATAGTGAAGTTGACATTTCCTTGATTTTTAGTTCTAAACCTTGGCCTGCAATTGATTGCAGAAATACGTTTAAAATTTATTCTACAACACCATAAAACACTATTTATGGAATTATCACACATCAGTGTACCTAGTTTCGTTTTATCGCAGGTTGAATTCAGGAGATGGACAGCACTATTAAAGTTCCATATCACTGCGCACACACAATTAGCATGCGGAGATCAGTTTACACATTCTGTGTAGAATATAGAACTAAATAATCATAGCCTATCTATACGACACATAAGTTGTGTTTCCACAGGGAAGTCTTCTTGATCCCTTATTATTCATCATATAAAAATAAATCATCAAATGCACTTTCATTTATTCTATTTGCAGATGATTCAAATCTATTCAATTCTAATTCTAACTCTAATGTCCTTTCAACAATAAAAAGAGAAATTAAATGTGTAGTAGAATGGGTAAAAGTAAACAAGTTATCACTGAACGTTCTAAGGACTGATTTTAAGCTGTTTATTTAGTAACCCCTCGCAAAACTTACCTGGTAATATTCTTTTGGATGACACACCCCCTGATAGGGTAACATCAACAAAATTCTTAGGGCTCACGACTGACGATAAATTAACTGGGATGCACGTACAAAATTTATCCAGAATTATTTCCCTGAATACTGGAATAATGAAGAGACTAAAAATTTCTTCCCAAGGACTACACTTTTCATATCATATTTTTTAAAAATTTAACCGTATCTTTATTATGGAAATATGGTCTGGGGTAACGCCAACAAATATTGATAAAATTGCTATTTTAATACAAAATGAAATCATAAGGATAATGCATAATGCCCCCACTCGTTCACATACCTATTCTTCATACACATACCAATTTTTCTAAACTTAAAAAAGTAACTCCCCCCTAATTCAAAATAGCATAACTTTTAAGCGAAGAAATTTTGAGCAAAGTAATTTGACAGGAGTGTTCCTACACGTATTGCCTAACTTCTTTGTGAAAATGAGGTTGATCCATCAAGTCATGCATGAGTGAGCAGGGGTCTATCAAACAAGCTTTTTCTGGTGTATGTTTAAGTGCTGTTGATGTTTATCATGGTGGTGTTGTTATTGTGTGACCACATTTTTAACGATGAGCAAGAAATGCTAGAAATTTACTTTTTAATGCCGGAAAACGACACTCGGGTAGTTTCAAATATGTACTGACTTATGCTGGTTGATGCTAATTCTTTCCATAAACTGAAAGGATTTCTAGTTTTAGAAGGACTGAACATCACTTTTTTGCAAAAAAAAAAATGTGTTCGCCTAACTCTGATAAACATGAAAAGCGTCAGGGTCAAGCAATGGAATAAACCAAAATCGCCAAAGTTTTGTTTCACAGAACCCCCAAAATGACTCTTGCGACTTTTGAAAAGTGACAATTTTGCCTTTAATGTCTGCTCACTCATGCATGACTTGACAAATCAATCTCAGTTTCACACAGAAGTTAGTCAATAATTTAGGAGCACTCCTGTCATATTACTTTGTTCAAAACATTTTGGTTAAGAGGTTATGATATTTTGCATTAGGGGAGAGTTACTTTTTTGATGTGTTTATTTTACGAATCAAAAATTCTAAAATTTCCTCATTTATTTTTCAAACAGGAAAATTCATGTATAAACTGAACAAAGACGAACTGCAACACGCTTTGATAAGTACGTATTATTGAATACCCAACCAGACATTCCAACCGTTTCCACCTTCCCCGTACCCGCAGTCTTTTTGCACACAAAACCGTCTCCTTCCACGGACCGAAATACTGGAACTCAGCAATGAAATAATGAGCTCCCAAAGTGTTTCAAAAGTAAGGTGAAAAACATTCCCAAACATATGAAGTGAACTCAAACTGAGCGAGCAGGACCCAACTCTCCCTATTTCTCGAGTTCAGTGGCGGATGGGGGGGGGGGGCATTTCCGACCTGTGCCCCCCCCCCCCCCCTTGAGGCAAATGTATGCATTGTGCCCCTCCTTTTTTTTTTTTTAATTGCCCCCATTTTTCGAGGCGAGAACCTTTTTTTTTCAAGTTGTTCGTCAGAGAATTTTGTAAAGAAAAGTGTACGTAAAAATGTGATGACCATTTTTTTTGGGGGGGGGGGGCGGGGTGGGGGTTTGCTCATCGGATTTTTTTTTTCTTTTGCTAGTCAGTTTTTTTTTTCTCTTTGCTTGTCAGAATTTTCGAAGATTTGTGTGCCCCATCTTTCACGAAATCCTGGATCCGCCCTTGCGTGCTTCCATAGAGATTTATGCAAATTAAGCAAATTGCTCAAAGTTGTTGTTTGGGCCACAAAGCTGAAAATGTTTATAAACCACATAGGAACCAAAATCAATGAAAGAACTTCAACAGAAAAAAAAACTTTGTAGCTTTTTAAATCGTCTAGCCGACTAATATGGAATAACGCAGGGTCCTGTGAAAGCTCAGATATACTGGATGATTTTTAAAAATGAGACATGGGAACACAAAGCAGAACTCATCTTTTCAAAGGATTTGAGACTAGCAGTACGCATGCATGTAGATTATACCCACATTCGTTACATCAGCCAAAACTTGATTAAGGCAGATTTTGATGACGCTTTTTAAAAGCCCAGTGCTCAGTCATCCGTGACAGAAGAATTATGAATATAGTGTCATTAAACAGAAAATAAGATACTCTTAATTATGAAATTGTATCAAGGGCATACTCATTGTGACTTTTTAATTAGAGTCTTTCAAAGTTGCGTATACCCTTTTTCATGTTCATGCAATGTACATTCGAAATCAACGAAAAGGTATTTACTTATTTAGATACAGTGATATGAGTTTTGTAGAGGCTGCATTTTCATAATATTTGGATTTCTAAGTATGATAGTTAAAACCTCTTATTTCAACTTGATTAAGAATGTATTTGTGATGTAAGGGGGTATATTCCCCCTATTTTTTCAGTTAGGGGATGGCTAGCATTATCCCCCCCTCCAAAAATGATAATAACGAGACATTTGAATTTGTCACATGACAAATTAGGTGGTCTGTCGGCATCTTTTAGGTTTCGACGTGGATTGTGATAAATTCGTTGGTAAGACTTTTGATAACACTTTAACGTCTCGATAGGAGACTAACGTCATAGAAATTGGATGATTTGATTTTTCGAAGAATACTTAAAAGGTGATCCAAAGCTTTAATTCACCTGAACTAATCAGATTTCTATAGAGTTGTACATAAACTACAGTGCACTGCAATGCAATTGTCATAACGGGCGAAAATCAGCAGTTTATTTCATTGACTGTGACCGTATATGTAATTATATAGTTAAAGAGGATAGTAATATAACATGTAAAAAGAAAGCAAAAGGAAAAATTTGCCCCCCTTCCGTCCGGGGCTCGAAGCAGGGACCTTGAGCATGTGAGAAAGTGCTTTGAAGGTATACCTGAAAACAGCTCATAGAGATAACACGTAGATTCAAACGAAATTCTAATATCAGGTTTTCCAGTCAAAATTTCGACATGTTTTCGACACTTGCTTAAAAAAGATATGAATGCATAAGACAGAGAATTTTCTCAGCTGCAACATGCTTAAAGATGGGCGAAAATCAATCAGAAATAAGGGAAATCTTGATCAAAGAAGACGAGAATGTAGAATCGAGAATTACGTAAAGGTTATGTCCCATAGAGAATACACGTAAAATGAGAAAAATTGACATGGTACCTTTTATCGTGAATTTAGACCATGATAACGTCATCAAAATGAGTAACACTGACAAAATTATTTGTAGAGAATTGTCTCAGCTACAACATATCGAAATCTCAGCGAAAATCGATGAATAAATAGCGAGATAGTCTCGGTTAAAGGAAAAAAATATAACGTCAAAAATTAAAAATCAAAATTTTTAGTTCACATAAGAATAGGATGACGTCATAGCATCGATAAGATAAATTTTTGTCATGGATTCACATCTACAACTCATAAGCTTTCAGAATATGTAAAAAAAATTGGGGGTCTCCACGCATTCTAAGGAGCTATGACGGATTTTAAAGGGGCATGTTTTTGCGTGTTTTTACATTATTTGCACAATAGGCGCCCGCACGAATTTTGAAATTTGACGCGCGCGTGCGACCTTATGGTTAGTCAAAATCAGTTCTAAATTGATGGAAATTGTTAAGAAAAGTATCAGGAATGCAAATCAAGTGAAAAAAACGGGCGTTTTAACGTTATTTGGGATGTGCGCGCGCATATGACGCGCATCCGGACGCGAACGCGCGCAAATTTTTGAACTGCTTAAAATGGCCTGAAACGTGTGCAAAATGAATATGAGTCGATTCTGAGCATTTTTAATTTTTGCGCGCACGTTGACGCGCGGACGTACGCGTACGCGCGCGTCTAAATAGATGAAAATGTTTGGACTGATATGAACATTCATCATGCCAAATATGAATAAAAAATGACTTTCCGTTATGAAGATATGACCCTAAGTTGATTTTCATAAAATGGCGCCTGGATGACGTCACGATGACCAGATGAGCATGAAAATATATGGAACGGCGAAATCTTATTAAGACTAATAACTGACGAAAATTTCATGAAATTTGACCCAGCCGATTCTGAGATTTCGAGTGCACAAAAATGGTGGGTTGAAGAAATAAAAATAAAGAAAGAAAATTCTGACGAAATTAAGAGGTGATCTGTCAAAGATGACAGACCACCTAATAATTCACCGTCAAAACAATGCTACGGCGACCAAAATCAAGAATTCAAAGAAAACTTTGGAGTTTCGCACGTTAGTAATTGCTTTAAAACCGCTATCAAATGCTCTGAAATGTGTGTGGGTGTGTGAGTGTGTGGGTGTGTTTTACTAAGAGTATAAGTTTAAAAGTTCCTATCGTGATGGAGGGGGGGGGGGGGGGGGGGATACCGTCCCAACCCACACCCTTCCCCCGCCAGGTCGCTTTTCTCCCTAGCCGAGGATATTCGACATCAATCACCCCCCCCCCCCCCCTCCTCCCACCACCACCACCACCACGAACACAAATCGGCACACGTGCATATATAATCCAATCATTTGCTGTTTCTAAGAGACAAGAGCAAAAAAAAATAAATAAATAAATACATGTAGAGTCAATGGCTGTTTGGTACTAGCATGTAACGAAATGAGAGAATGAAGAGTTTTAGTAATACTTATCAGCGGATGGATCTGGCGTACGGAGCGAGCTTTCCAAACTATCTGACGGCCGAGGAGAAGTCTTTAGGAGAGATCAAAGTAATTTCATGTGAGAAAAATCGTCTTTAGTTTTGTGTAACACTGGGAGAACGAAATATTTAAAAAGGATTATAATCAGGAAAATGAAGGGTTCCCAAAACTACATTTGCCATCCCTTCTGAATTGTTTTAGTCTCAAGCCATAATCATAATAGACTATTCTTTTGCATGGCAGTTGATAACTTTTTATGCACATGCTGCTTCAGCTGTCAGTTTCTCATTCTTGTACATTTCATTGTAGTCCAGTTGATTGGTGCTGAATATGCTGAAAATGGAAGGAATTGTGAACCTTTTTATGATGGTAGAGTTGTGTATGCTGAATAATTCAGGAAATGGGGCCACCTAAAATTTGGGTCCTAGAGCCGTTTTGTCCATTTTCCTGAAGTATGACCCTCTTAAGATAATTTATTTCCCTTCATAATTGATTTCATCATATTTGGCATTATCTAAGATTTCTGGGCCTCTCAGTGTAGATTTCCTTTGATGATTAGGCTAAGTTCATCCACTGCTGGATGTAGCCCTCTTCATGATTCCTCCACATCCTTTGTTCTGGGCCAGTCTTGTCCACTAGCTACCCACATATGTTGTAATATCGTCTCACCATCGACGTCTCCCTCTAGATCTTTTCCCATATCTTGGTGTCCATTCTGTAGCCCTCTTTGACCACCTATTATCTTTTCTTCTAATTAGATGTCTTGCCCATCTCCATTTTGCCTCTTTCACTTTTTCCATGATATCTTTGACTTGTGTATGTTTTCTAATTTCTGTATTTCTAATTTTGTCCCTCAGTGAGATGTTTAACATTCTTCTCTTCATTGACCTCTGTGTTGTACTCAACTTCTGCTCCAGTTGTTTAGTAGTTGTCCACGTTTCAGTTCCATATGTCATTGTAGGGATGATACAAGGAATGAACAGTTTCTTTCTCAGTGTCATTGGCAACTTCTTGTCACAAATAATATCCTTGTATCTCCCGAAGCAATTCCACCCCTCCTTAACTCTGGCTAGAATTTCCTCCTTTGAGTGTGCCTCCATCTCTACATTTTGTCCTAAGTATTTGTAGATAGAGATTCTTTCACTACTCTCCCCATCGATGATTACCCTTTCATCTGACTTGAAATTTGTCATGTATTTTGTCTTCCCTTTGTGTAAGTTGAGTCCAATCTTGCTAATTTCTCTGTCCAGGTTGTTTAGCTGTTTCTCCATACCACTTACTGATGTTGAGAATAGAGCTACATCGCCCGCAAATCTTAGATTTCTTAACTGTTCTCCATCAATGTTTATTCCATCTCCCTGTGTGGACGCATTTTTGAATACCTCTTCCAGTTCTGCTGTGAATATTTTTGGAGATGATGTGTCCCCTTGACGTACGCCTCTCCCAACCCGGACTACTTTGGAGATATCGTTTTCCAAATGAATTCTGGCTGTGGCATTTTCATAGATGTCCTCTATAATTTGAACATAAGCTTCATTTATGCCCACTGAGCGAAGTGCTGTGAAAAGGTCATCATGTTCAGCAGAATCGAATGCTTTTTCATAGTCGATGAAACCTATACACAGATCAATATTATATTCCTGTGTCCTTTCAGTTACTTGATTTAAAGCATGAAGGTGGTCTGTCGTTGAGAATTCACTTCGGAAACGTGTCTGTTCTCTTGGCTGGTTCTCATCTAGTATGTCCTTGATCCTTCTTAATAGGATCCTTGTGAAAATCTTGTATACATGTGAAAGCAAGCTTATAGCTCTGTAGTTTTTGTTGTCTATTTTTTTTCTCCCTTTTTGAAAAGAAGGATAACTTTTGCCTCTTTCCAACATACTGGTATTTGTTTCTTCTTCAATATCTGATTACAGAGTGTGGTTAGTTGCCCACCTATTTCAGTTTTTAAAATGTCACTTGTAATGCCCATGTCCTTTAGGTGCCCATTTATCACTTAAAGGATCGACCTTTCTTAATTATATCAACGCACATGAATCACTGATTTGTTGAATACTAAACTGTGCACAAAAATAATCCCCCCTGAAACAAACCGCGATTATTTTCTAACCAGGAGGAGTTACTTCCTAGCTACCCTTTGTGTGAAAAAATTATGGTGAGTCGTCATGTAATGCTCCAGTGACCACAGTCAGAACACAAAATGGCCAATTTGGAAAGTTCGCAAGGTTCATAATGTAACTTTAACTTGTTGATGCTTGAACAAACTCTAGATTTCCGTCACTTTAGGGTATGTGTTATGATCTATGGTTGCTTCCATACATGTTATGTGACTTATATGCGTCATTTCACGGTTGACTAAGCACACAACCAAAAAAGAAACTAGTGGGTTTTTCGCAGGCTTTTCAGTTAAATTTTGATAAATTTCTTGCAAAACATGTTTTAAGAGGTGTCAATGACTTTCTGAAATGGTATTTAATATTACATGGTAGAGTGAGCACGGAATAAAGACGAAAATAACCATGCTGAAATTTCCCTGCCTTCTAAGGGGGAGACAGTAGCAAGGAAACTTCTACGCGATTTCAAGCGTTGAGGTGTCGAAGGGTGGCCATAGATGGGTGTCTCTCATCCTCTGATTGCCTAAAGCGTTCCTGTTGACTGGCTACTGTCCGTCTTACCACGGGGGGAGCAATGCCAGAGAGAAGATAGAGGTCGTCTCCTTGGTGGGTTTCATGCAGCCAGTGATGCAGCGACAGCTTGTGTTCAGCACAGGATCTATCTTCTTTGCATGAGCTGAACGTCCCCACACTGCGCATTTAGCGTACTCAGCAGCAGAGAAACAGACAGCCAAAGTTGTTGATCTGATAATAGCAGGATTTGCTCCCCAGCTTGATGTGCTAAGCTTGTGAAGTACGGCATTCCTGGCGCTTATTTTCCCTTTCAGCTTGTTGACATGAGCTTTGTAGGTTAGAGATCGATCGAGGGTGACGCCAACATGGCCAAGATAAACTGGGTTTTCACAGTGCTCGAGAACAGTGACATTCCAAGACATCTCTAGCCTTCTGTTGGAATGTTTGTTCTTCAGGTGGAAAGCACATACGTGAGTTTTGGAAGGGGTGGCTCTCAGGTGGTTTTCGTTGTAGTAGGACAAGTTGTCAAGTGCCTCACTTAAGATGGTTTCTGCCTCAGCAAAGTCCACTGTTTGAGTGGTGATACATAGGTCATCTGCATAAATCGTCGCTGAATACACGAAGTGGCACAAACCCCTAAAATTCCTTCCAAAGTCAAATATTTTCAGTTTTATCATTCTCTGGCCATGGTCTTTCATTTTAGAACCCAATTCTCTCTCATTAAAGAGATAATTAAAGTGCAAAAACGACACGAGCCTGAAAATCTACATATCAGAAACTCGGGGTCGGATGTCATCTTGGCAACGATGTGTCTCTTGTATACAGAGTCCTTGACACTGCTTCCGGACACAAATGTCAGCAAGTAGTTCCTGCTTGGCTGTTGAAATTCATTTAACGTTGAAAGTCAAAACTGACATGACTGGTCCTGAAAAGGGCCTCCTATCTTGTACTTCTTCAAGATCTTCTTGTGGTAGCATGGTTTCTGGTTGATAGGGAAGCGGCACTTATTGGTGAAGACGATGAAAAAACGGTGTGAGATATAGCAGGATTCGCAGGGTCTTGGAAGAACCTGGCAGGTACGTGAACTCTCCTACTATTGCCCCATGAATCTATATGAATACAGGGGTGACACGACATATTAGGTTCCGCCGACGACTGCTCCGAAAAGTGCGACAAGTGCTCTGCGACAAATGCTCCGAGACAATTGATCCGCCGATATTTGCTCCGCCGACATTTGCTCCGCCGACAATTGCTCCGCCGACCTACGCTCCGAAATGCCGGCTTTTGCTCTGCCGACATTTGCTCCGTCGACGAAAATATTGCTCCACCGACATTTGCTCTGCCGACATATGCTCCGAAACTACGACAATTTCTCAGCCGAAATATATTCACTTGAACCGGTGACCATTGCTCCATCGGCGCCATGGAGTTAATACAATAGTATAAATAAAATAGTATTTGAGTAATCAGAGTAAACTGCAAAGGGGAATGTACGCGCGTGTGTGTATGTGCGGTTCCATGACAATTGCTCCCAAGGAAACCTAACACTAAGATTAATCCTTATTCTCATATAATTCTAAACCAAAACCTCTACAACCCTAACCCTATGTCTACGGAGAAATTAAGAGAGGAGCAATTATCGCAGAAGCAAATGTAGCATCATCGTATGTGCATGTGTGCTTCCATAAGTTTTACAGAAGGTCGCAGGAAGGGGAGTGGGGGTGGGCCTGGTCTGGCCAGGGGCAGCGGAGTGTCTTTCAAAGTTGGGGAGCACCAGCGAAAAGGTGCACTTAAAAAAGAAGAAAAGCATACCCTACATTCTATGCAAAACACTTTTAAGGGGCATTTTGACATACCGCAGTATTTTGATCTTAATTTGCAAACTACTTTGCATTTTACTCTGATTTACTCTGATTACTCTGATTACTCAAATAATAACTGTTTTTCCTAGATGCCATGGTATTTGTATTTACAGTGACCTACAGTGGCGTAATGAGCCAAAATATTTGGGGGGGCTCAATCTTTGCGAGGAGCGAAGCGACCAACCCTGAGGGAGTGTAGCGACCGAGCCGGGGTACCCCCCCCCCCCCTCACGATACGGAGCTTTTTCATTTTTTCGACTTAAATTCCAACTTCATTTCAGTTCAATTATTATTTCCTCTCATTTCCAACAAAAGGATTTCATTTTAGTGGGGCGGTAGTGAGCACACGAAGTGTGTGAATCACTTAATGAGCGCGCTCCCTAGGGGGGCGGGTGCAGGGAGGGGGGAGTTTCCCCCCTCCCGCGCGAAGCGCGGAAGCTCCGACGTTTGATGACATGTTTGATGACATGTTCTGTTATGGATAAACGTGTCATGAATCTACCGACCGGAAAAGGATATTTTTTCATGAACCTGGAAACATGATTATGAAAACATGCAGCCCAAATAATCTTCTTAAGTTTCAAACAAATGCCAGGGTTACACAAAATACTTTATTACTTATGATAATAATACAGACAAAGACACTATGAAATAAACGAGCATGGAGAGGGTGTGATGCGGTGGGGTACCAAGGTTTCACTCCCACAGTGGCGTAGCCAGGATTTCATTTTAGTGGGGCGGTTGTGAGCGCGCCAAGCGCGCTCCCTAGGGGGGAGGGTGCAGGGAGGGGGGAGATTTCCCCCTCCCGCGCGAAGCGCGGAAGCTCCGACGTTTCTTTGAATTGTTCCTTGTCTGCTCCCGCTCTTCTTAAGTTCTCTTACCTTTTTTCTTTTCTCACTCCTGCTTTTTTTCCTTCTACTTTTTCTTTCTTTTTTGTTGGCGTTTTGGATCGGGGGGACCGCCCCCATCGTCCCCCCCCCCCTGGCTGCGCAAGTGCACTCCCATGGTAAAGGAGTTTTTTGCAGTATTGATGGTTTGCAACTCTGTAAAAGAACACTATTTGGGACTGCAAACTTAAAGCCCGTGTCTAGTTTTGGTAAATCTAAGAATATTCATTATCAAAGTTTGAATCCATTGTCAGATAAACAGATAAAACCAAGTGTTATATCATAAAACACATTAGTATTGATATTATGCGTGTTTTCTGCCTTGCTATTCATGCTATTTGGGATATTCTGAATGCGTTACTTAACAGTAGAAAGGGAGTCTAGGGAGAAGTAATGAAATTCGTGCGATAACACTAATATAAAATTGAAAATAAACCATGGTTGAAATTTATTTGGGGGGGCTGGCGCCCCCCCCCCCCAAGCCCCCCCCTCCAGTACGCCAGTGGTGACCTATAATGATAAAAGCAAGCCCTTAAATTCATTTTGTGGTGTCGATGAAGCAACTTTCACCGGTGCAAGTGTCGTGTCTTCGGAATATATTTCGGCGGAGAAATTGTCGGCGAGGAAATTGTCACATGATCAATTGTCGGAGTAGAGTCGAATTATTATTAATTCGGCGGGGCAAATGTCGAGGAGCAAGTGTCGGCGGAGCAAATGTTGGCGGAGCAAATGTCGTAATTTCGGAGCATATTTCGGCGGAGCAATTATCGGTGGACCAAATGTCGGAGGAGCAAATGTCGTAGTTTTGGAGCATATGTCGGCGGAGCAGTTGTCGGCGGAGCATATGTCGGCGGAGCAAATGTTGGCGGAGCAAATGTCGGCGGAGCAAATGTCGGCTGAGCAATTATCCCGGAGCATTTGTCGCGGAGCACTTGTCGCACTTTTTGGAGCAGTTGTCGGCGGAGCATATGTCGGCGGAGCATATGTCATGGAACCGGATACAGGATATCCCACCCATGACAACTTCCAAAGAATATGTAAACTGAACTACGTACTAATTGTGTATGTGCGGTGATATGGAACTTTAATAGCGTTGTCAATCTCATGAATTCAAGTTCGGATGAAACGAAACGGGGTAGACTGATGTGTGATACTTCCATAAAACAGGGGTTTTGTAGGGATGCAGAATAAAGTTTAGACATATTTTTGCAATTACAGGTCAAGGTTTAGTACTGAGAATTCAGTCAAGGAATGACGATCCCTTTTTTCTATTTATGATTTTATGTGATTATGCATGCTGAAAGATTGTTATAATTTGTTATGTATATGGAAAAATAAATGAATATCAAATCAAATCAAATCAAATGGTTGAAAACTTAGTCTTACATACATTAAGAATGTACTAACAGCGATATATTCTTTGTTTAAGCCCATCTTTAAAAAAATGTTTACTGCAGCCATATTCTAGTCGGACTTAAGTAGCGTTCACGCACAGAATCACATATCAGTGGTTGAAAATATTTGGACTCTAGCATTTTAACAAAATACAACAAACAATACAAGAAGGTGCCTACCTGCTAGCGCTAGCGATTCATTTGGAGGAGCCAACTCTTATTCTAGGTGCAAAAAAGTACCCAAAGTTGTTTACAGATAAGGAAGTTGAAATATATATGATTCTTAGTACTAAAACGTGATTTCTAATTGTAAAAATAACACTGAAAAGATTTCAATGTCCCACAAATATCTAGTTGGATGTGCATCCATGTTTGTATTAAGGTCTTTTCTTTTTATCACAGGTTGCAATCACGAGATGGGCAACGCTATTAGAGTTCCGTATCAGCGCACTTAGCAGGGACTTAGCACGTACAGTAGTTCCGTATCAGCGCACAATTAGCACGTACAGTAGTTCATTTGAACATTCTGTGTAAGTGGTCTTTGCGCTGTGTAACCTGTATGCATACTGATTTATGCAAATTTACTCAAAGTTTTTCTAGGTTCAACTGTTAGTTAATTAGGACAGTCAACAGTCAGGGAGATTACCCTTTTAGAGGGAACGTTGAGTTCCTTCGTTTTAGGGAACACAGACTCCTTGAAATTCCCCCTGACTGTGAAGACCGCTGTGAAACGTGTACAAAGTCAATCGCTTTCACTTGACTGCTGTCTTTATATATATAAAAAAAATCATATAGCCTCCCCTCCCATTGTTTGTGAATGTTGAAATTCTTACTCAATGTAGGATCGATAATGAAACTAACTCTATGCGAAAAATAAATATTAACAACCTATGGGTTTTTTTTAATGAATTTCTTTTTTCTAAATTTATTTTGTGATTCGGCGAGCCGCAGAAAATGACCCAGGTGTTCTATATTGTTATCTGTGTAAACTTGTGTAATCGAGGTGAAGCACTGGCCACACACGCGCCATACATTATGTACGGTGACAGATGAGGAGAGTGAGAGAGAGGGGGGAGAGAGAGAAATGGGAGAGCGCAAGAGAGATTATGTAATTCTCCCTTCGCACTTTGCTCGTTGAATTAGGCCTAAATCGCAACGGCTGGAATTAGAATTTTGTAACGGCTGACCCCGTGTTTTCGTATGGGGTTAATAAGTCACCTCCGCTGGCCAATAAATATATAAGTAAACAATTCAATCTTCTCTCAAAACAGGAGTCTCCCTGAGTGGTCAACCCGACTATTGACTTTTTGCCGGATGCATATGCATGTTGACAATTTTATGCCCTTTAATACAGGTTTCCACGCTTGACTGAGCACATAAGACTGAAAAGTTTTATCCACAGACCTGCATTAGATATCTTTGATGGAGTTTAACGCTGTAAATAATGTTTCGCAAGCTTAGCTTATTCCATTCCACTGCCAATCCCATAACGTCATGCTTGAGTGACCACGCAGTACAGAAAAATAGCAAAAATGACAAGAAATAAAGTTTAGGGCCGTGTCCTTGGTTCCATTCATGCAGGAAATTGATTTTGTATTAACAAAAGCTAAATGCCTTTAAACCTCTGTTTCAACAGTGCCAAAGGATACCGCACGGCTGGAACTTTGCACATCTGTGCCCTCCATACTAGTGGTAGAAGGAATGAAGCTTGTGTTTGACGAGCTGGACATGCGCTAGAAAGGGTATGATTCATTTGACTGAACAAGGAACAAAAAGATATTTTTGTTCCTTCTACCAATAGTTTGGAGGGCACAGATGTACTGTGCAAAGTTTCAGCCTCGAAGTATCGATTGGCACTGTAAGTGTCAACAGAGGTTTAAAGGCCCATTTTTTTGCCCCTTAATCTGTGAAATATGGGATGAAATTTTGGACACCTCTTTTGATGGTCTTGAACAAGCTTTTGTTTATACAAAATTTATTCCCTACATGAATGGAGCCGATGCCATAGCCCTACACTTTCACTGCTTGCTCACTCAACCCTGACGTTACGGGTTTGGCAGTGGTATAGCATTAGCTAAGCTTGTTAAACATTATTTACAGCGTTAAACCTCATCAAAGATATCTAATGTAGGTTTGTGGATGAACAAAAAAATCTTATGTGCTCAGTCAAGCGTAAAAACCTGCTCAAAGGGCATAAATTTATCAACATGCATGCATCCGGCAAAACGTCAATGACAATCATAGTTTACCTCTGTGTCAATGCACGGAGTGAGTACATTTCTTTTGACGAAATTTCAACATGGTTATTTTCGTCTTTATTCCGTGCTCACTCAACCATGTAGTATTGAATACCATTTCAGAAAGTCATTGACATCTCTTAAAACATGTTTCGCAAGAAATTTATTAAAATTCATCTGAAGAGCCTGCAAAAACCCCCTGGTTGTTTCTTTTTTGTTTGGTTGTGTGCTCAGTCGACCGTGAAATAACGCATATAAGGCACACAATATGTATGGAAGCAACCATAAAACGTAACGATACCATAAAGCGATGGAAATACAGAATTTGGCCAAGCATCAGTAAGTTACAACATGAACCTTGCCAACTTTCAAAAGTGGACATTTTGTGTTCTGACTGTGCTCACTGAAGCATAACATGACGACTCTCCATAATTTTTACAAACACGGTAATTGGGAAGTTAAGGTTAAGTTAAGGATGTACGATAAGATTTTTCTAACTCCTTCTGGTTTAAAAATAATCGCAGTTTGTTTTAGGGGGATTTATGTGCGCAGTCTCTATATATGCGATGGTTAAATACTGTGCCTTTCAAAGGAAAAAAAATCTATATACGGCGCAGGTGCCCATTATGACCAAAAAGGGCCCTAAAGGCCCACAATATATTTATGTGCAATAAAGGAGAGACTTTTAAATCGTAGATATTGTTTGTATTGGTAGACAACAATACTGAAGTGAGAGTACATGAACGTGGGGCATGGTTCCATCGATGGCCCACTGAAGACAACTCATGTTGAATTTGGTGTATTTTCCGCATTTTCAGAGCCAAAGCTAAAGGATATATGCAAGCAGGCCACCCTATTGCAAGGGAATGAATTAGAAAAAAAGAACTTAACAAGAGTTGCCTTCAATGGTCCTTTAATACGCCCACATGACCCTTCATGTGTGCTTTCCACATGACCTTGATTTCAATACTGATATCTATCTGTAAAGAATTAAAAGTAAAAAAGAACCTATAACTGTGCTTTTGCACATAAATATATTACGGGCCTTTGGGCCTTTTGGGACCATTAGTAATAATGGCACTTGCGCAATATATCTTATTGATTTCGAAGGTGCAATGTTTGACTGATCACATTTAAAAGCATTTTGCTTATAATAAACAATCATTGACTTTATCTGTAAAATGGGCACCTATTAATTCTCTCACGTATTGTGACCGGAAATCTTACGTTATGCATATCACAACTAGATAAAATCACTTATGAAAGAAATCATACATGGATAGGGCCATACTTCAGGATAATGTCCACAGCGGGATCCTGGACCCAAATTTTATGAGCCCCATCATGCCCATTATCAGAATTATTCGGCATCAAAACCTCTACCATGCATACCGTTCTACCAACATGACAAATTATATGGTTTTTTATAAAAGAGTGGACAATTATTTCACCTGTCCGCTGGACTAATGATTATTTTGAATGTGATGCGTGATTACAAGTTTTATATTTTACACACACACAAACACACACACACACACACACACACTAAACAGTCAACACAAAAAACTAAAAAAAAAAAACATCGGCCTTATTACTTTGAACAGATGTCAGCTAAAGTGTACCTGAAATTTGTTGGAAGGGAGAGGATATTCGCTTCTCGGCAAATCTGCGATTTTGCTCGGTAGTGAAGAGGCACCTTGAGATAGAAAAAAAGACGACATTTATGAATACTAAAAAAGGAATAAAAAAACCAACTTACACCATCTTTTAATTTCATAAACAGGGAAACAATAACATATCATAATATCATGTCAGTAATCGTTGTTCGATTTTCATTACAATTTAGGCCACGGAGGTGCCGTGGCTCGAGGATCGGGGGTTTGATCCTCGACATGGGACTTGTGCCCTTGAGCAAGGTCTTTTATCTACATTGCTCTTTCATCGTACTTCAAATACAAGAAAATGCTATAGGCATATTGATACCAACGCGTGCACATGTGTTTCGAAAAAAAAGAAGAAAATTTAATTGCAAGAACGAAACCAAATCTGAAATGTCTGTGATAAGAAAAAAAAAGGTTTTTGACCGAAATTGTGACCATTTTATTAACAGAAAGAAAACATTTTAATTCTTTTAATCCTGTTGATTTGGTATGGCAGCAATCAAAACTTTATCGCCAGTTTTATGATCTTTAACAAGTGAATATTTTCCGTCAAATTTTCCATTTTCCCTTTTTATAGAAATCAATACTAAATGGTAAAAGAATGACTAAAATTGTCAAAGGGAATTAGAAAAAAAAATCCAACGAATGAATTGTTCAGGTATCATCCAACTCAGTGGCGTAACTACGGGGGGGGGGGGGGTCAGGGGGCACGTGCCCCCCCCCCCCGCCATCGGTTGGCCGAAAAAAATGTACATACATACAACCACATTCAAACACACCCACTTTTTCACTCGGCGCCCCCCCCCCCCCCCCCCGCCGTTGGCTGATTCATGGTCGCCACTGATATTTGTGGGACATTGAAATCTTTTCAGTGTTATTTTTTACAATTAAAAATCACGTTTTTGTACTAAGAATCATATATATTTCAACTTCCTTATCTGTAAACTTTGGGTACTTTTTTGCACCTAGAATAAGAGTTGGCTCCTCCCATTGAATCGCTACTGATCAAACATAATTTATGTTAGAATGGCTAAAATTAACAATTTACTTTTGAATTCGGAAAAAAAAATAAAAATGCAATAAGTGCTCATTTTAGGTAAAAGTGACCAGATTAACCAAATCGAATGTATGGGGCCAAGATATATTTGGAATCAGTACAAGATTTAACGTAGTACAGTACATGACAAGCTTATCAAACCTTTTTCATTGGAACTCTTATTTCGGTGAGGAAGCCTTTTAAGAACCTCGCTGCTCTGTAAATTGAAGTTTCTTATAAAAAAAAAAAAAAAAAAATATGCAAATGGGCCATCGTGCGTCAAAAATGTAAACATGATTGAAATAGTCAAAACGATTAAACTACTACTTTCAGTGAAGGAATGTCATGAAAACAATGCACTTTTTGGTTTTTAGCATTAAATCTGGGATCTGATGCTGAATGAAAAAGAAAGAAGTATGGACAACAAAATATTACAAATAATGTCATTTTTCCCCTTAAAGGGGATTATTTGAGGCTACCCCACCTCCATCTTGTAGTTACTCACCACCACCTCTTAGTGATACCATAAGATCCAGGGTTGACTGGTCTCTAATGTTGTAGAATGCCAGAGATTTCTGACTTTCGAGTATACGACCATAGCACTGCAAAATCTGTTGCGATGGATCAATCTTGATAACTTTCATGACTGCCACTTTGAGGTGGAACACTAGAGCATCTTCTTCGATCTTAATGGTGAATGTCTTGCCGTGATATCTTACAAATAAGGCTATAGTTTTGTCTGACATCTTTTTAAAGAAGCTGCTCGACGCACTTGTAAGATTACTCATGACAGATAGATCTGTCATAAGAAATAAGACATGAAAGAAAGCGAAAATCAAAGACACGCTGATCGAAATTTAGAATACACATTCAAAGAAAATCACAAATATGGCAAATAATGTATCAGTAGAAACTGGCAAGCTAACATAGCAACCATATCAGTTTTACGATATCAGGTAATCAAACAAACGATATCAGGTAATTAAACAAATAATAAAAATAAAACCACCTCCTAGCATCTGTCATATACGAGCTATTCGCCAGAAAATAACGATGTTTTAATGTCGTCATAGCAGGCACCAATCCTGCCCAAGCAAACGACGTCCAGTAAAGAATAAACATAATTGCAGTGTATTTTTTTTTCATTTCATTATTTTTTTTTCTCATTTATTTTATTTCATTCACCATAAAAAATACAGAAATATGACAAATGTACATGAGATGGAAATGATAACATAAAATAATTATAAAGTAAGAGGTTAAAAGAAAACATTTACATAAGAGACATTTTCTGGGAATTGGGGTCAACAAAAAGAGCTATTAGCCTTATAAGTCGCTGACCCCTATGTACGAAAAATCAAGAGCAAATATATCTTGTACACAAAAAGTGGACAGAAAGAAAGAAGTACATATACAAAGAACAAAAAATCAATCAAAATCATGCATGCTCACAAGACTTAAAATGTTTTTTTTTTTAACTTTTCAAAGAAGGGATGTTTCTTAAAGTGGTTGGGATATTGTTCCAAACTATGAGACCTTTAACATATATCGAATTTTTTGAGACATTGGTTCTAATCTTGGGTAAAGGAAAATTTGTGGCATTACGAGTGTTATACTCTCAATATATGAAGAATTTTGTGTATTCAAACGTGCCCATATTTCAAATCATTCTAAAAGGGAAATGAAACTGATTCTGATAACTGAAATCTTTTGTTTGCACTGTATATTTACAATCAAAGAAACCATACTTTCAAATTGAAAAGTTTGCTGAATGATTGCATGGACGTTATGCGTTCCCTCTTGAAACACCGAGAATACCGCGGCGTATCCAGCTAAAAAAGCAATGGCGTCTATTTTGCTTACAATTGGCTGATTCCTTTATTCTTTTAACGCTTCATTTTCCATCCACATAATACCGTACTCGGGGTTTAGAGTGAGGCAATAGATTAAACTTTTAGACTGATAATAGTGGAGTGAGAGATATAACGGAAGAGAAGACTACAACACAGAAACTGAAAATGTGAGATGTTGTCTGTGGGACATCGTCTGCTTGTGCAATTAACATCTCTCCTGTGACGTAATACATCTCGGAGGCGTTCATAGGGTGATTTCAAGTTCGGTGTGCGGTGTTGGTGTTGGTGTTGAGAGCGTGGAAAGGCTGCTAAACCAAGCTCCAACACCGACGGTCAGTTTAAAGGGACGATACCGATCTGATCCGATCACCTTATCGATAGCTCAAAACCGAGTGACGTCATACGCTATAGCGAAAAATCTCGACGATAAAATCTTTTCCCCTCAGAATTTCTAATAAATCTACATCTTATTGGATTCGAATTGCATAATCATTTGAAGAATCCAAGAGGAAAATTATCACATTTCCAAAGAAAATATATGGTTTTGATTATTCCAAGTTTTTTTTTGTTGTTTTTTTTTACTCCGAAATGGGTTTAACCACCAACATGTCACGAGTGGCCGTGGCAAAGAGTGCCGCTGTTCCGCGAGGGACAAGCAGCAATAACAATATGATTACAACACCAACACCAACACTGTACTTGAAATCATGAATTTCCCAATTCGTAGGGGCTGGTGTTGGTGAATGGGGAAATTACACGTAAACCGTCAACACGAATCGTGATACTCGGTTCAGCAGACGATATTCAACACCAGAAAGCAACACTATCTACCAGAAATACGTCAGATCTTGCGAGGTCAATCCCAACACCAGCCTGATTTCAAAACCGGTGTTAAGGCTGGTGACCAACACCAGCCTCCAACACCGTACTTGAAATCACCTACAGAGCTCTTCAGGTTCTATGTCGGGGCTGTATTTTAGCACTTTGTAATTCATAAGGCCATGCACTTTGAACTGGGCCAGTAAATAGACCAATTTCACAAAGCAAGAGGGCAGCAGACTGTTCGACACGGTTCGACATACTGCGGTGGGTGCTCCAGCTTTTATAGTACACAAGTCAATAGCGCGTTATGTACATTCGTTCGATTTCTTGTCTATTTTGACCAGTATATGCAAATTTATTTTAATATTTGCAATGAGAAATTATCAGGGAAGTTCAGGTCGCAGCTCTGCGGTGCTCAAATGCCACAAGAATTAGAGAAAGATTAAAAATTGGAAGCTAACTGAATGCAAAATTCACTCGCTTTTCACTCATGAAGCCTGTTTGTGTGACAAGCCGTACTCTCTACACAGGTTTCCGTAAGCAATGTGAAGGAATTCGTCGCCAGTGGGTAAAACATCAACAGAGAGGACTTTGAAGTCAAGAAACATTATCATTATGTTCTTTGGCGTAAAATTTAATGAGTGAAAACATGACTTTGTAAACAGGGTAAGATTTAGGGCTCCCGTTTACTACGGCTTCTATGCTGCAATCGAACTTTTACTGACAAAACAAAGTTGAAAAACCATCGAAAATACAAAAATACATCATACCTTCATCCGTCAAATATGACCATTGTCTTACCTCATCTACCCATGTATCCATGCTTTATTTTATTGATCTAGAATAAAGTAAATGGAACAATATCGGGGCATATCTCATATCTTATATTCATTTTGTACACAGAGCCAATCGCGGTCAGCGCGCTTGCCCACCGCAGCAATGGCGTCGCCGATAGAGGGCCAAATACGTAAAACGGAGGTGAAATTGGTCTATAGGTGGATTTGTGACATCTGTTCGACAGTTTGGCACCTATTTTTGTAATTTTCTCAATAAATACTTCACCTATCTAGCTAAATTTAGTATCAAATCAAAGCTCTTAGAAAGGTCATCATGTACCATGCAGCGATTTGTTCCAATATCCATTTACACTGTACTAATTAACCTCTGATTAACGAACTATGCGGGATGGAGGATGATCAGGAGGATGATCAAGAGGAGCAAAATCACTAAATATCATTAAGACTAGTTGTATTCTTGTGTAAAAGTATTTATTATGGCTTCTTTCAATCAAACAACTTTAGAACAACACTATCAACTTTGCCTTTATTTACAAATAAATAATCCTTGTAATTTTAGGCATAATTAATTGTTCATAATTAAAAGAGTTAACAAGGTGCTCATGAGTTTTTATCTGTATTACCCCTAAGGTATGCCATTTATCAGTGTTTATGCTTATTTTTTAATTGTTTAATTATCTGAAATTCATCATTCTAATGTGATTTTGAAACAGCTAATGAAGAAACTAGCTACTAATTAAACCTAATTAGTGGGAACAAAGGGATGAGCAATACCCGTTTACATGACAGACCTGCAATACTATGTGATGAGTTGGGGTTCTTTTTGAGCGTGCTTTGGAGCTACATGTATATCTGGACAAGTTTTTAATATTTCATTGTTAGTCAACTATTAACATGATTAATGGCTTTATTGCATCAACTTTTAGTCATTGTAGACAATGAATTTTGTACTCCAAACAAAGTACACTGTCCTGTAGGGAATATTTAGATTTGTTGTGAATTACATCTGGTAGAGAGGTACTAGCTTCAGCTATAAAAGAAAGAGGAAATTGGGGGTAATTACCTGATATCATTTTTTATTTGTACCAGATAATGTGGTAATTCATTATTTGCTTCAGTTAAGACATTTTAAGGAGGATACATAAAGGTTCATTACTGACACTTTCAAATATGTTGAAAATATTGGTGCGTAAAAATGATTCATACAAAGGCTCGCGCAAAATTAATTTTATTTGATTGAACCCTATGATGTTATATATGTATAATTGAATTTTAGATAGTTCAGTTTTAACTTAAATGCTAGCTGTATATTGTGGGGGAAACCTTGGAAAGCGGAGCTTGTAATTCAGGTTCCCCAAAATAATATTACAGTATCATTAATTAATGAAAAGGGCATAAAAATATACAAACTAGACGGGACGATACAAGACTGCACTAAACGGGACAAGTACATCAGAAAAACTCAAGCACAAACATGGGACAATGAACAGCCTCCTGCAAGAAAATCATAGTGTAACATTATAGCTATTTATCTGTGTAGTCTTAAGCTTATGTTTGAACGAAAATAAGCTTGGTGTCAGTTTTAAAGATTCATCTAGAGAATTCCAAAAATGGGGACCAGTATAAACAATAGTCTTCTGTTTTTTAAAAGTTCTGAGCTTCGGAAGATGGAAAGATGACGATAATCTGGTGGGGTAGCTGTGCAAAATCTCGTTTCTTAAAAATAGTAAACTTAAGGAAGTTGGCAGCTCTCCTTGGTTTAACTGAAACATAAAGCAGCCCAGGCGAAGAGAGTATAAATCCTGTATTTTTAAACTTTATTGGAGAAGAACAACTGATCTGAGTGAGCTAAGCTGTGTTCATGACAAATGATTCTCATTATTCTTTTTTGTGTAAGTAGTAGTCTATCCAATTGATTTCTAGAGGAACTGCCCAAAGCTAATATCCCATAATTTAAGTAAGGAAGAATAAGGGTATTATACAAATTTGATAAAACGTTTGGAGGCAAAAAAGTTTTTAGTTTGTTTATGACGCCAACATTTGTAGATAATGGTTTGGATAATTACGTAATGTGGGCTTCCATGAAAATTTGTTATCTATGTATAGACCAAGAAATTTCGTTGAATCGACAATATCGATTAAAGTATTATTAAGAAAGACGTTCCTGGGTAGAGCTGTGATTGAACTACTAAAAAGCTTGCACTGGGTCTTTGCAACATTTAAAGAAAGTTTGTTGCAACAGATCCATTCATGAATACATCTGAGTTCAGTATTTACTATGTTTACAAGAGTATCAGGATTTTTATGTGAAAAGAAAATACTAGTGTCATCTGCATATAATATGAAAGACAAGGCCTTTGATGAATCCTAAAAATCGTTAATATATAAAATGAATAATAATGGCCCCAAAAGCGAACCCTGGGGTACTCCACAAATCATGTCATTATAATCTGAATTAGAATTGTTTATTGAGACAAACTGTTTCCTTCCGGTAAGATAACTTCTGTACCACTCCAAGGCCTTCCCCCTAATTCCATAATGTGATAGTTTAGACAATAAGATTTCATGGTCAATGGTGTCAAAGGCCTTGGAGAGGTCCCGAAAGATACCAAGAGTGTGAAGGTGGCAGTGGCGTAACAGCCGGGGGGCAGGGGGGCAGAGTGCCCCCCCCCCCCCTGAAGGATTTCAGTGGAAAAATCCACCAAACCACCGGGAAAAAATGAAAGGGAGGGAAAGGAAGAAAAAGGAAGGGAGAAAGGGAAAGGAAGAAGAAGAAAGGAAAAGAAAGAAGAAGAAAGGAAAAGAAAGAAGGAGAAAGGGAAAGAAGGAAGGAGAAAGGGAAAGGAAGAAGGAGAACAGGAAAGAAAAAAAGGAAAAAGGGGAGAAAGAAGAAGAGAGAGAGGGAAAAGAGGGAAAGGGGAAAAAGAAAAAAGCAAAGGGAAACAAAAGAAATGAGGGAAAATTTAGTACCAAAACCCCGGAGTTTCCCGGTGCACCACTCCCTTGACCCCCGCCGTAGACCCCCATCAAGGGCCCTCAGCCAGAACCCTGGGCCCCGCCCGGTAAGGACTTCGCAACAAGCAACTCGCGGTGCAGGCTCACCTCTGCATATTCTATTTCTAGACTTAGATACCGGGAAATTTTCGGCTCGCCCCCCCCCCCCCCCGATAACAGGCAGAGAATGTAAGAGGCCGGGAACAGTCAACGAACAATTCAAAGAAAATCACCATCCCTGCACCCTCCCCCTAGCATGCCTAGGGAGCGCGCTTTGCACTACCATCATCCTAAAATGAAATCCTAGCTACACCACTGATTCCAGACTTAATTACCGGGAAATCTTTGGCTATGCGTATGCCCCATCCCCCCCCCCCCCCCCCGATAACAGGCAGAAAGCGTAAGAAGAGCGGGAACTGACAGCGAAAAAACGTCGGAGCTTCCTGCACCCTCCCCCTTGGGAGCACTACCATCTCCCTAAAATGAAATCCTAGTTACGTCGCAGAAGATAGATTTAATTACCGACAACTAACAATTCAAAGGAACGTCGGAGCTTCCGCGCGCACCCTCCCCTCTAGGGAGCACTACATTGGCGTAAATTCCGGGAGTTGGAGATCTATCATCCCCACTTGGGGAAGAGGGGGGATGGTGTGTACAAATTTCCCCCATGCAGACACACTTTTTAAGGAAGAAAATATATTTCAATTAATCAGTTAGTAAAATTCTGAATATCTTTCATAAACAACCATTATATTTTAGCATTTCTGTTTGAAAATGCTACTGAAAACAAAAAAGTGGTTATTTTCGGCTCGCTCGCTTCGCTCCATCGTCAAAATCTTAGGATTTTCATCCGAAAATGCGATTAAAATCGAGAAAAGTGGTTATGTTTGGCTCGCTCGCTTCGCTCTTTCATCATATTTTAGAATTCCTATTTGAAAATGCGATTCAAAACCGGAAAAGTGGTTATTTTTTGCTCGCTCGCTTCGCTCGCTCACAAAATAGATATCAAAATGTGTGTGAGAGGGAAAATATCGTTAAAAAAGTTTTTCATCCCCTACTCCTCAAATTGCATTTACACCGGTGGAGCACTACCGTCCTCCTAAAATGCAGTCGTAGCTACGCCACAGGTTCTAGACATAGACTAGTTACCGGGAAATTTTGGGCTCTGCCCCCCCCCCCCCCCCCCCCCCCCCCCCCCCCCCCCCCGATAACAGGTACCTGTTACGCCCCTGGAAGGTGGTCGTCAACAGCAGTCGCTATATGATTAATGAAATATAAGATTGCATGTGTTGTTGAGTGCTTTTTCCTAAAGCCAAATTGTGATTCTGATAAAAGACCAAAACTCCTTACAAATTTTATTGTACGATTGTATATAATTTTAAGACTTTGGAAATAGAAGACAAGAGAGATATAGGTCTATAATTACTTGTATCGGACGGATCTCCCTTTTTGTAAATAGGAACTACCTTCGCAATTTTCATTCGGTCGGGAACTATACCATTAACAAGAGATTAATTCATGACGTGTTCTAAAGGAATAACAATTTCGTTAATGATATCTTTTAACAAGTCATTACTTATTTCATCATAGCCTGGACTTTTTTTTACTTTTAAGTTCTTTTACTATCTTTATGATTTCATTAGCATCGGTTGGAATAAAACATAGTGAATGTGGATTTTGGTTCTTTAGAAAGCATTCAAAGATTTTATCTGTGTGTGGTATTTCGTTGGCAAGATTTGGACCAATGCCTGAGAAATAATTATCAAAGTCCGTAGCTATATCAAAATTATCATCAATGACTGAATTGTTAATCTTCACATGTTTTATAGTATTGCGATGTTTTTTCTTATTTAAGACATCATTGATTACTTTCCATGTATCTTTTATATTATTTGAACTCGATGCAAATTTAGAACAATAACTTTTTTTTTCCAGATCTCAAAAGAGTTGTCAAGGTGTTTTTATATTTCACGTATTTTTCACGACCAGCATCTGTCGGGTTTGCACGATACTTGTAATAAAGGTTATTTTTTCTATTGATAGATCTTAAAAGTGATTTACTAACCCAGGGGTTTCGTGGTGCCGTTTGTTGTTTGGTTTATATTTTACAAGAGGGATACATTCATTAAAATAATCGAGGAGGATAGTCATGAAATTATCATATGATTCGTTAACATCGTTTGTAACTAATACTTCGTTCCATTTGAGTGAACTTAGCTTATCCTTGAGTTTGGCAATCTTTTCAGGGGTAATTTTCCTAACCATTTTTACATGAGAAGAGTGCGAGTTGTTATCAAGGAAAGATAGTATCCTAGCGAAAATAAGAAAATGGTCAGAAATGTCAGACAGAATGACACCAGAATCAATTTCTCTCTCAACGTTTGAAAAAATATTGTCAACTAAAGTTCCTGAATGAGAAGAAAATCTCGTGGGTCTGGTAATCAATGGAATAAATGCAAACGATAATAAAGTGTTTAGAAAATCTTGAGAGAAATTATCCTCTCTGCATTTTAAGAGGTCAACGTTAAAATCGCCCATCAAAAAAGCAATGTTTATTTTGAAGCAAAGGATTAGGAAGCAGTTGTTGTAATTCATTTAGAAAAGTATTATGATCGGAAGAAGGTGGACGATAAACTGTACCTATAACTACGTTTTTTCTTCTGGATAATGTTATTTCGATAAAAAGCGTCTCCATCGTTTCATTCATCAGATTTAAGTCATGAAGTACAATGTAATGCAGGTGTATTGGAACGTACAGTGCTACTCCACCACCTCGCCTATTTACTCTATTATTAAATATAAGGTTATGTTGAGACAAGGAATGTATAGTGTGAGGAACATCCGTAAACCAGGTTTCGGTCAGGCCAATCACAAAAGAATCTACTTTAATATCATCTAATAATAAGCTCAGTTGTTC
>CM057161.1:8212007-8298296 GCA_029962745.1 Echinometra lucunter | reverse complement strand
ATCCCATTTGGCACTACCATATTCAAGTCGTTCGTGAAGTCATACGTAACTTTCCCGAACATCTTATGAAACACCCAGCGGGAGCCAGAGGAGGTTAACCTAGCACAAAAGCCAGACAAAATAAAACAAAAACAAAACAAAACAACAACAACAACAAAACCCCTTTTGTTCACGTCATACTAGCATAGCAATGATTTAAGGACAAAACCCATACTATGGAAAAAAAATCGTCTGCCGTGTAAAAAGTGGTGGGGCGGGCCAGGAGGACCCTCCAAAGAGGGCTAAAAAAAAGATGGCTTCTCATATCCACTCGGCTTTTGTTCACAAATGAACGCTGCTCTTGCTTTATTTATAGTCTAAACTGTAAACATGTTTCTTCTGCTCTGCTTCAGTATTGATTTAGCATTAATAAACAATCGAAAAATATAACAATAAACCTCAGCGTCCCAATATAATCGAAAAGCCAAGGCCATCTGCAGCGATGCTGTAACTAAAGCAACGAACGAAGTAAAAATGGCATATTCCTCACGCAGAATCATTCACAGCAAAACATCCAGCTTATTTTATTTTTCATTTCAAATGCAGACGTTCTCGATTTCTCTTGATTCTATATAGCTCTTCCTATACTAAGGTCACACCACCAAAAGCCTCCGCTTCATTTATGTGGCCCTTAGTTATAAATAGCTTATAAAACGAGAAAAAGATTTTTCTTCTGCACCACTTTCAGAATAGATTTTGCATGAATAAAAAAAATCGAAAATTTAATAAACTTTACCTTACATAACACATCGAAAAAGCCAAAGGCCATCTGCAGCTACGCTATATTTCTTTGATATTAAGCAATTAAGAGGCTCAAACAATGTGAAAATGAATGGTATTGATGATTTTTTGTGACCTCTTTGTTCTAGATGTACTCAGATTAAAATATATTCATTTGAGAACAAAAATAACAAAATGATAAAAGAATTTAGGCTCACCGAAAAAGGGAACGAGGAGTCGAGAAAACTAGGAATTAGTTTTATTTGGACTTAGTGCAGTGTGATGATGTCGGTGCTGTTGGTGTATAAGGGATAAATATGATTACTTTTTTTCCAAATTCACCTCTTGCACACATAGGGTATATGCAATTAAAGAGTTTAGGTTTTAAGTGGATTTCATGTGGGGAATTCGAGGGGCTCGTACATCTTTTAAAACATTTCTTCTCCCCAAAACCTTGATCTTTTTTCATTCATTCATTTATTTGTTCATTTATTGATTGATTTTCCGGCATTGTTATTCATTTATTTATTATTTGTTATTCTTTTTAAAAAGTAATGTATGTATGTATGCATTCATTCATTCATTTTGATTGGGGTGGTATGATCCCAGACCATTGTTTTGCCATTCTATAAACTGGAGGCTTGATCCTGGACACAGGATTAGGCCCTATCATTAATCTGCATTTCCTTTGTTTTATTATCATGACAATTTGTGTGACACTGTTTCCTCCCCATAATTTTTCTTTTTCATGTCTGCTTTGATCGCACATGATATCCATTTTCATACGAGGTATTATTTGCTAACTTATTTTCCTTCTTACTATTGATCTGGTTTTGTTTTGTGGGATATTTTTTTACTCGCCATTAACCCAACGTAATGCCAGTAGCGGTTAGCACTGTCGAATGCGTACAATGCAGCCGTCAATAATAGGCCTGTTACATTTTTTGAATAGCTAAAATAAATACTACTACTACATGTACTACTCTACGTACCTGAATCTGGGTCATGTTAACCATGTCTTTTCCACGGTTTGTGCGGGAATGTCCAGCTGGGGTTTCGTAATGGTTCGTAAAGTCATCGTTATCGTTCTCGACGCTGAGTGGGTTCGGAAGAAATGCCGCCGGTCTTTGCTGCTATTGCCACCCTCTGTCACGGTAAACCGGCGGCTTAAAAGTTTTCTTCTGTAGATCACAGTGTTTTGGGAATTGAAACCCAGAGTGCAGAAGATAAGGAGGCAAGATATGGACGACACAACCAGAGCAAGGAAATACACAAAACGACCTCCCCGAGGCATGATGAAAAAAGATGGAAACCCCTTGGTCGAATATTTCAAGATCACAAGTATTCATCAATATTCAAGGGGTATGACGGTTTTTTGAACGATTAGTAGACACTGGTTTAAAATTCAGTTTCGCTTTCTTGGTAGTCCACTTCTCTTCTTCTAAAATTTCTAATTTAATCAGGAATAGGATATAATATCAAAATGATAAAACACATGCACAATACGTATTCGAGTTTGCTATTGCTGAGGCTGCCCGTCAGGTAACGACTGTAAACTCCTTATCACACACTTGGGACTAGGAAGGACCTGCAGTTTATTTAAACGCGTTTCTTTTGCCACATCGTCAACAACTTTCCGATATTTTAAGGGCGCAGTACATGTCGACATCTTTACCTCGTTATGGTAAAGATAGATTGGGCCGTCTTCGGATGAAGATTCTCCTTGGAAGAATTGTGTCAGCACGTCATCTAGTTTAGCTGAGACCTCGGGGTCACGCATCACCCTCATCATGCTCTCATGAAATGATACCAAGATGAGAGAGAGAGAGAAAAAAAAGAAGTGATGTCAAGACAACTGGGACAATTTATTCTCCCCAGTCTGCTCGGTCACACGAGAAACAATAGCGTAATTGGGCTCGATGGGTTACTTGGCACGACACAACGCGCCTACCATACCTGGTGTCGATCCTTATACGTTGACATAAGCAAGCCCCGTTTATGTTGACATTGAAGTCACTTGACTTGCAACAACGGTGTTACCTGAAGGCTAAACACGTTGATATGAAAATAGAACAGACCAAACGTAGGCGGAAACGACACTTATCCGACAGCACAAAACAGGACAGCAGAACGGTCAAGGATTACTCCGGTAGTAGAACTAGAACATGAAATCCACTGAAGACAGAATGAGGAACCATCACAAAGTGAATTTGTATGAATGCTTTTCAAAGGCGTAACATTGGTTTTAAGATGAGTAATTCCAGCGTTATGCATTACATGATACTAAGTTGGTAAAGACAGTGTTCTAAACTTCCAAGTGAGCAAATCAGTGGAAAAGTCTAGGGTTTCTGATATTCTAAACTTGGCGCGGTTGAGAAGTTACCATTATGTACTACATCAAGGCAATCTTCCAATTCAAATTAACATTGACAGACGACATACAAACAATTTCAAAGTAGGCTATGTCTTACAATACACGTTCATAGTTAATAGTTTCCTCTCCAGTATACAGCAATGCATAGACGCGAATGATTAATGCCGTTAACCAATTCCGTTAACCAATTTAGAAGCAAATGTATAAAGAACTCGTACACAATATTGACCTTTAGGGCTCAGTGTCACAAATCGACGTATCGCTTTTGAGATAAAGCACTGTCCTATAAAATGGACTAACATGAGTTATGTAAACGTACTGACATCCGCTGAACATACCAGGCGTGAACAATGCGGAGAACGAGGAAAACTTGAATGGCCGCTCAGTCAAGTTGTTATTTCCCCATGGTGTCTGCATGTCCTTCCTTCCTTGGTCGGTAATAGTTGAGCACATTCTCTCACAGTCACATTCAACATGTCTGCGAGATGTCTAAAGTCAATGTGATCAAAGTATTGGGGGGGGGGGGGGTAGGAAGAGAACCACAGCACGGCGTGATTATATTCCTTGATTTCAAAGTTGCAGACGGGAATAAGTTTCCGATTAGTCAGCAAAGTCTAGCTCTACAGATAGAGAGAGCGGGAGAAAAAAACCTCGGCTGATAAAACGGGCACTTCGATTGCCAAGAGCCGCCAGCTGCGAGCGCCCCAAGGAGTTGAGTGCCCCTCTGCAGGCATCGTCGTCATCCACTCGGCTTATGAGAGAAACATATGGATGCAGGAGCGAAACTTGCGCGACTGGTGGTAGATAGAGAGGTAGTGGTGGTGATGATGATGGAACTAGGATTGGTATCACGAGGGAAGTGTTTATCGTCGTTCGTTCGTTCGCAGTCTCCGAGTTCCAGAATCCATGTGATATCCGAAACAAGCGTTCGAAACAAGCTCCAACACTGACCGACTGGTCTCGAACGCAGAGAGCTTAGCACTTCCCGAATGACGTGGAATCTCAATAGTGGTGTAGCGTACATGTAGGTCAAGTGTTTCGGGGGGGGGGGGGGAGGGGGAAGCAGTTTTCAAGTTACAAGAAATAAAACAAGTGGGTCTGGGAGGGGGTTTATCAATCACTCGAATTATTTCACTATTCCCCCAATATACTCCTGGGATATATATGTATAGACATTCCTTTATATAAGATTAAAGGAAAACCTCCCCAGCCCCCTATAGGGCTGCATTCAAGCTTACGCTAAACAGGCTTTAAACAAGGCTGTGATGTTCTTAAGATTACCAGATATCATCAGAATTAGATGGACCATACCCATCATCCATTTCTGCCCATTCACGATATCAAACCTCAAATCCTAGTAAACCATACTCGGCAATCAACATCAATCATCGATCAATTCCTCTATAAAAAAATAATTATGCAAAGTAACACTTTTATGGACAGGACAACCAACAGCCACAAAACAAAAACAAAATCAAAAACAAAACAAAAACAAAAACAAACAAAAAACAATATCAAAAACTACAAAAATGACAAAAGTTGGTAAATGTCGAAAACAGCCGAAAATTGCATTTCAGCTTTGAAAAGGATAAAGAATGCAGAAAACTTGGCGATGCGTTTTCAATAGCACATAAAGTTTTATTTCAACTCCACTGATCTTCCAAGAAAATAATTTCAAGTCTGATATATAGACTAAGGAGGACTCATACCAAACTGTTATACTGCTGTATAACTCCAGGCCAAATGAAGAGAGAGAGAGAGAGAGAGAGAGAGAGAGAGAGAGAGAGAGAGAGAGAGAGCGTGAGAGAAGGAGAAGAGGACAAGGGGGCGTGGCCCAGGGACGATGCCCATAAAAGAGTGTAGCTGTTAGAGCCTGGACTGCGAACGCAAGGTCAATGCCGACTACAAGCAGCACGGTCCGAGTTAAGAAATCAAGGTCTTCCTTTGAAAGCTGTAAGTGTATATCACAACCAATCTGTGGAAATCACACTATATAGGGAGGTGATGGGGCCATCTCGCTCTCCCTACACTTCGGTATCAAAATCATTCTCAATAGGAGTGGAATCTACTCTCCGAGGAGTCATTGGAGGGATTGCTAAAGACAGGGCGGTGATATAAGGGGTCAGGGGGCGACCGCTCTCCCTATGATTTTTCAAGAGATTAAAAAAAAAAAAGGAGGAGGAAGAAGAAAGAAGAGTATGGGGAAAGAGAGGGCTGGGTCATGTGACTATATAATACCCTCTCTGTTCATTTAAGACGTAAATAAACAAGAAGAGCTTGTGTTTTGGATCTCATTATTTTAATGTTAGCTATGACGAATATAAAGCATATCAGGATCCCGGGGAACGATTTCCCTTGAAATGCAATTAATAAAGTTCCGAAAATTCATACCGCATATCTATGTGGTCCCACGTACTCAAGTCCGAGTACATGTGCCTGTTGGGATAATTTCTTACCAATACGGTGATTTCAAAGCCTCACACAAGACACCTGCTTTCTTGTATAAAATACGCTATCTAGCTTTCCCAGTTGCTTTCAGACAGTTTCTTGTTAAGTAACTGCAGAACATAACTCAATTTTTCAGAAGAACACCGGCTACCAAAACAGGATCAAAAAAAAAATAAATAAAAAGAGAGAGAGAGAGAGAGAAATAATAATAATTTAAAACAATGTTCGGGAGTGGTTTCCACTCAAAGGTGGAGTGGATTTAGTTAAAAAACGAATTGATCCCTAACAAGACTCCTAAAGACTGGCTCTCTACTCCTCTGATGGGATTTATCTACTGTATACTACAGACATTACCCAGGTGCGCCTCCATCACTTTTGCAGGGGCGGTTTTAGCGTTTAGAATAAATGGGGCGCCCCACGACCCCTATCTTATTTCATCCAAACATTACATGATATAATTTTTTACGACGCTTAACCATAGCTTCATATTAAAAGTTATTGATGTTTTCTTATTTCATATAATTTGCTCTTCTTCCAGATCAAATTTCGTGCATAAACACGCATCCTACTGAGAGATATGTTAGGTAAGGCATGACGATATTACATTGACGTCAGTACAAATGACAGACAAATTTTGCTCTTTTTTTTTTTTTTACAGAAAATGTCACTTTTGTCACTTGCTTCCTTTTGCCGAAGTAGGACAGTATAATAGTACAGGGATGTACATGTATGTTAGCCTACTAATATCATAGTCTAGACGTTCTATAATGACACGTTTCGACTGACCAGGGTTTCAGCCTACAAACTATGGCCCGTCGGAGGTTGAAAAGATAAAGTGAGGGGCGAATCCCATAGAGTTTATAATTGAGTTACACACGTTGAAGTGTTAATGATTAGACAGGTATCATCTGCAGAGACCACTTATTCAAACAAAAGATGTAGCGATATCGTTCCTCTGATGTGATCGAAATGCGTCACTCTATTGTTGTTTGCTATCCTTCCCCAAAGTAATGAATAATATCCGTAATGTGATATAATCTAACTACCACCAAACTGGTACATAAACATTTTGATCGATGAGGACAGAGATAGTGGGCCTGATCTTACATCTGAATTGTTGATTTTACTTCTTCTTCTTCTTCTTCTTCTTAATTATCATTATCATCAATATTATCATCATCATCATTATCATCATTATTATTATTATTATCATTATTATTATTATTATTATTATTATTATCATTATTATCATTATTATTATTATTATAATTATTATTATTATTATTATTATCATTATTATTATTATTATCATTATTATTATTATTATTATTATTATTATCATTATTATTATTATCATTATTATTATTATTATTATTATCATTATTATCATTATTATTATTATTATAATTATGACTATTATTATTATTATCATTGATAAAAGTAACAATTATAGTATTTAATGAGAAGAAAAAGAAGAGAAGAGAAGAGAAGAAGAAGAAGAAGAAGAAAAGGAAAAAGAAGGGGAGGAAGCCGAGGAGGCCGAGGAGAAAAAAAAAGATCATTACTAATAGTGAACAATTTTTTCAAAAATATTCATGTCCCTTTAAAACTGGGGACTATTGTGTCTTGGATAAACAAACGTCTGGTAACCTCGCAATGGGAGCACCTCAAAAGGGCACCTTGTACTAGTTTGCAGGTATAATCTCTTATCAGTCATAACGCCAACATTCTAAATTTCTTCATCTGAAAATTCGATTGAAAATGCATGTATTAATCTAATAGATTTAGAAATCAGTCTTATTGATTATAACTTCTTGATCATTAGAGAAAATGATAATTAGCCTAAGTGCGTATTAGACCAAGTGATGATTGGACCAAACTGCAATTAGACCAAATTGGTAGTAGACCAAATGGGTTTAGCCATAGTGGTGTTAGACGATCTGTAAATTAGGCCAACTGGTATTACACCTAGTGGCTGTAAACCGTCAGACTCGGCCAGAGACACTGAAAGTACTTTATGCCATATTAAACATAATTTCGTATAAAGTTTGGATCAAAATAAAAGCTTTATACGGAATCGTGTTTCAGTGTCTCACCAAGAAGATGGACGTGGAGACCATCTCCCTGGTCTCACAGACTTACTGAAGAACAGCCGGAACAACTTCCGGCTGAAGTTTGATGACTCTTGAAAGAAATTAATGAAATGAAGAATGAAAATGAAATAGAGTCTGTTCCTGCAGACTAGTGTTGCTCTTCTCTAGGTGACAAGGGTCGATTTATTCACCAAGCGTTCATTCCACAATACATCTTCACCTCGCTTGGTGGTAGAAGTCATCATCGACAATAACAAATGAAAACACATTCATAGCTTGATGACAATCGTGCTATTATGAGTACATTTTCAAATGAATGCGAGCTCGTTTATTGTCACAATAAAAGGATATTCATCATATTGTTTGTTTATAGGTAAGGAATTCAGCCATTATATTTTATCTACAAGGAAGTCGGAATGAGATTCTAAGATCCTTTTGCGCGTGCAAGACTTGACGAAGCTATTCAGAATGAACCAGAGTACAATCCGTCGCAGCAATGTTATGGAATTCCGTTGAACTTGTAATTTATGTCGGTGATTCGGTTTTAGAGTTATCTTTTACCACTGCACAAATATAATTGTATGAAATCAGTCTGAAATTTTCATTGTTTATCATATTAAGTAACACTTTTCCATAAAGGCCTTTACGTTTGCAAATCCTTTCGCTTTGCATTCTGAAGACAAATGAAGTGTAATAACAAAAATATTACTCTTACGACCGTACAAGATTTTTAGCGAAATCGTGAGGACTACACTGAACTTGACTGAAGGTTATTGGTTTGTAGGTGACCGACGGATTTTAGTCCTCTCCGAGGATCCTGGCAATGAGGATAAATGCCTAACCAAAGAGCAGTAACGCAGTTTCAAGCCCGAGTCACCGGATTACGATACCGGTGCTCTACTATCACGCCTCCTCCATATGGACGTTGATCAGGTTGTCGATCAATATCCACTTAAAACTTATCGGAAAGTTTCACTTCCAGTAGTGCCATTAAATTAGCTTTCCCCTCGACCCCTCCCCATCCTGAAAACGGCTTACAGCCCCTACGTTCTATGGTTTGTGATATTTGTTGTTAGCAATATTCACATCATTATGTACATGTAATTTCTTGGGGTCGGAGTTTCCTAACAGAAATATGCCTTTATAAACGCCAAGAACGAGTGTTTACACAAAAATCCCGGATGAATGCCTATTTATTATTGTTCTACAGCACGCCGCATCCTTCCTCTTTCAAAAATGAAAATAATCTAAGCGTAATCACGTTGGTACCATATCTGGTCCGATACAACGCTATTTCCTTGATCATGAATGTTCAATAATTTTCCAGTAACTTCTACGCTACAGATTTTTTCATCATTCTTAATCATCATTTTTATGTTTAAAATTACTTATTCTCCCTCTCTCTTCTTCTCTTATCTGTATCTCCCTCTCTCTTCTTCTCTTCTCTGTATCTGTCTGTCCGCCTGCCTGCCACCTGTCAGTGCCTCTCTTTCTCTCTCCATAAGTTCTACCACGTAGAAGGTACTACAAGGTCCATGGTTCTACCATTTACACGTGCACGCTTCGATGTACTGTCTGTGGAAACACTGAGCACATGTTCAGTAGAATTGGAAGCGCCATATGGGTTCCAAGAATTTACCAACCACTTCCGGTTCACTGTCAGACTTTATTGCCACCCAGCACCCGTTAGAAAACACTTGAGGGGTACCTGACACGTTCATCAAAAGGGTCTCTGTTTTACCGCTTTCGGGGCTTATACTTGGTCCGAATAGACCTGTTTACTAATCTTATGCATATACTAAATTGTAGAAAAAGAGTTTCCCTTGACAACTTAGAAGGTTGTCAGAGGCTTGTCCGACACAGCAAAATAATGTATGCAAACTTATATGTAACAGGAGAACTGAATAGTTGTTAACCAAGGGTCTGAAGCGAAACGTGCATTAATTTGAATAAGTAAACAGGTCTACCAGAATTCAGATAGGTGGTTAGAAAATGTCTGAAGCCAGCTTATCTCATATCTAAGAATGCCTTCCAGTCGCAAAATGGGCCGGTAAAATATAACTTCATGGCTACACATTTCTGATCATTCAGAAATGACACTAGTCAAATTCATACTTTATAAAAGTTGATCTGTTAGCTCACGGCCAAACTTAGATTTCAGGAAAATTTCATTATTTTGTCCCCCTTAATCTTAGAAATGGGCAAAAAGTAAAATGTATACTGACAAGGTGACAGATACAAGAACTTTTGGTAAACAGGTGTGATATTAAAACATCATACACAAAGCCCTTATGATTATGTACTATGACAAATTAATGAACAGAAATAGGGAGAGTGCAGAGCAGTTAGCTGATTCACATTGATCAGGCAGATACACTGACGTTGACTCAGCTCAAAAAACATGGGGAGGTTTCCGCACAAAATAATATAAATAATAATAACGCAAGGGGGCGCTACTGTACATCGACTTGAAAGCGACACTGAGTTCTTGGAATGAGTGCGTGCCTAGCTTTCCCAGCTTATTACGTCCTTTTTTCCCTCCGGTCTTTTCCTTCTCCTTATTCTTTCATCCTCCTCTCTATATTGCCTATTGTGTTCGCCATCGGAACTTGTATCTGCCATACTAGTTTCAATAAATATACCATTCAATTTAATACAGACTCCATGTACAGTACAGGAAGTAGTAATTTGGAAGAATGCACAGCTATCTTTTCTTAGTTTAATCAGGCACAGCAAAAGTTATCTTACGCATTATGGTATGTGATTGGCATATATTGGCGCTCTGAGAGAATATTATTTGGTTCTTTCGGATATTTCCTTACGATTATATGACAGGCCTGGGGAAAGCTGTAGAATCTATGGTTGTTAAAATACATAAACTTTGGGTATGCTCTGAAGTTTATGAAGATCTCACCCATGTTAGTGCCAAACTTGTGAACCTTATTCTTCACTGTTTTATCACGCTGCCCCACTTATTTTCACCTTATCCCACTTTGAAATCATTGTCAGCTGAAGACGAAGGAGAAAAACCCATCCTTCACCTTGCACACAGAATTTCGAATGCCAACGTGACTGAGAAGTCGCGGGCATTTCCGCCGGGCACCAATCAGACATGGGCGTTAATCGGGGGGGGGGGGGGGGGGGCAAGGGGACACGCCCCCCAAAATTTAAGGGTAGCGGGACACAACAGGGCATCCTCTCCCCATTTTAAGCTGAGGACTATAATTTCTTCCTTATCAACAATATTTTTTAGTATGCCCCCCCCCCGAAAAGAAAAAAGCTGGGAATTTTTTTTAAGAGAGAGAGAGAGAGAGAGAGAGAGAGAGAGAGAGAGAGATAGAGAGAGTGTGTCCTCCCTCACAAGACCATTCGTAGGCAGTAGGTAGCCTCCACTGGGCATAATTCGAGTCATTCTCTTCCGGACGATCAGAGCATGCTCATCAAAACATCGAGAATCAGAGCTCTTAGTGGAGCTTTGAAAAAAGCTAAAGACGATGGTCCAACCCTGAAAACTTGCAATGAACTTGCAATTCTACGGTTTGAAAGTCATGCCTTTTAAAGGGGGTACCAAGAGCTGAAACAATGTTAGCTCATTTAAAAGAGCATGATTTTATTAGCAGAAAATCATCTGCCTAAAGTTTTTTAAACAGTCGTGTTGCCAAGGAAACCCCCAAATGTGGTAGGATTTCAGGATATTTTTGACCCCTCAGCTGTGACCCAGTTTCAACTGGGTACCCACTTTGACGTCAAAATGACGTCAAAGTGGGTACCTTGTCGCGCACTTCTAGCAAAATGCGCGCAAGGTATAATACATGTTGTACAGTCTAGCGCGCAGCACAACTGCAATGCGCGAAGCTGGGTATACCCACTTTTACGTCATAACTCATACTCATTTTTTTTGGTCAGCTCATAACTTTTCATGAGAAAATTAGCCAAAATGCATTGATTTCGATTGAGAATCATCAAATTTTTAATGTCATTGTGTAATCACTTTAAATTGAGAGGTGTCTTTGGACAGTATGATGTAGTCACTAGTCAACCACATGTATTTTCTTGTATAACCGCTAGACAATGTATACATCGTCTGGCTCAAGGGTTGTCATGTTTCGCATTTGAAATTACCACATCACTGTTTTGAATAACAGTTTTTCTTTCCATAATACTTGTATAATGGAATCAAGATCAAGCCGGATAATAGAAAACAAACATAAAAGTGTTTTACAAAGGGTGACAAAATTTACAAAATCGCGCACTGAAAAAATGTTATCACTGTCACTATGAGGATTTACAACTTTAAAGGGGGTACCCAATGCTGAAACAATGTTAGTTCATTTAAAAGAGCATGATTTCATTAGCAGAAAATCATCTGCCTAAAGTTTATTAAAAAGTCATGTTGCCAAGGAAACCCCCAAATGTGGTAAGATTTCAGGATATTTTTGACCCCTCAGCTGTGACCCAGTTTCAACTGGGTACACACTTTGACGTCAAAATGACGTCAAAGTGGGTACTTTGTCGCGCACTTCTAGCAAAATGCGCGCAAGGTATAATACATATTGTACAGTCTAGCGCGCAGCACAACTGCAATGCGCGAAGTTGGGTACCCACTTTGACGTCATACCTCATACTCAAATTTTGGGGTCAACTCTTGACTTTTTGTGACAAAATAAGCCAAAAATGCACTGATTTCGATTGAAAATCATCAACTTTTTAATGTTATTCTTCTTAGAATTCTATTCTTGATCATATATCAACATTTTTTTTACCATTGTGTGATCACTTTAAATCATTATGTAGCAGACTAGCTGCAATGCAGATACAGTAGTTTGCAGTGCAAAAGCCTTGGTCAGTTATAACACGTAGGTCTGGGTGCCGTTGCATAAAAAAAATGGCTATTATTGTAACTTTGCCATCAACGGTAACTACCATGGTAGCGTTGCTCAACAGCCAATCAAAATCCAGTATTCCATGAAAGTTACCATTGATGGCAGAGTTACTATAATAGCAAGTTATATGCAACGGCACTGAACTGCGAGACTGCCGTATGTGCTGTTCCTGACACGGGCAAAGTTATTGGCAATGTGATAGAAAGTTTAAAATCACTTTTTTCCCCTGCACATTGGTAACTTTTTGACTTCTCATCATAATTTCTGTCAATTTATATTCATTTCAGATACATGACGTTTTATAAGAAAAATTTAGCAATAAAATAAAAATGTTGGTGTTGCCAATTTGAAGAATAAAAGCTGATCAAATTAGGCTTTAAATAATTCCTGTCACGAATGGGTTAACTCATTGGTTACTGGAACCGGGTGGCCCCTGTATTACAGCCCTTGAGTAACTTTTAAAAATCTCAGCTGTATGGCCCTACATGCTATCAGTGAATGTATTATTGTGCAAATATGAAACCTTAAAAAATGCAATTCAAAAGCATCTTCCTGTGCTTCACAAAAGTGAAAATATAAGAGTGACCGGAAATACCAGACCGTTTTGCCCCATCGACTGCAGTGTTAGACATTAGCACACCCAGGTTGGTTTTGCAAATGGCGGAATTCAGTGATAGATCTCTTGATAGTAACATCTTGTATTTCGAAACCTTTATATTCCTGAAACTCCTGACTGTTTATTTCTCCTCCTGAACATCTTTATACAACACAGACATCAAAATACAACAATTCATTAAATCAAGCCTCTACAAAGTTACCGGATCCCTTTAAGTATGGGAATAACAGAACTCGGTAGTCATCTGGTTACGGATGCTCCATGGTTTAGAGTACAAGGAATGATATGGGAAATGACGTACTTCTGGAAAAAGAAGGTAAGAAACCACAGGATACACAATCGACATGATCGAAGCAATCATTCATAGAAAAGTGACAAAGTAGTGACAGGAGGAGTGTCGATGAAACCGTGCTCTTGACCAAGAATAGACTACAAGAGGAAGACGGTGCTTAGTCGACGGAAACAAGAGCAGCTAGAGAAAAAAATCATAATAACACTAGAAAAATGAAGCTCATACAAGTTACAACACCACGTGGTAAATTCATTTTGCATTCTTTTTTTAAATTTTATTTTTGGTACATGACTACATGAACTACCTCAGGGTGCGTTTACAGCTCAATTGCGAAGCCAGGAGCAGTATTTTGAAACGCAGAACTTTATAAAACAGTTTTCGAACACTGTGCGCACAATGCGCAAAATGACCCCCTCCATGGTATACATCTGGATTTCTGTTGTGGGGTAGAGGGGCTGTAGTCTCTATCTGTCTTCCACTATTTCTTGGATCAATATATTTAGACTTAAAAAGCCCAATTCTATCTAAAATACATCTAAAGAACAACTAACACTACAACTCTAAAAATACGATAAAGCAGTGTTGTATATGACTGCCAGGCGCAGAGAATGAACTTTATAACTATAGCAGGCATCAACCCCCCCCCCCCCCCCTGTCAAGGTTCGACAGATTTTCCAGCATGATCACTACACTAGTAGTTTAGGAGGCCAAAGTAGTCTATGATCTCCAGGCACCACACGTTCATCAAGAAAGAAATGTACATCATCAGTCCAGGAAACAGGCTAATGTCATTTGCTCGAATAGGTCAGTCAACGAGGGAGTTGGTCTCAGTAGAGTCGCTAGGAAATGTTGGGAAATAATTCACCCTTTCCGTTGGTCTCGCAAAAATAAAACTAATCAGACAATATGACAAAAAGAAAAGCAGGATGTACTTTTACCTTAAAATAACATGTGACGAAATCACGCAACGTCACAACCATGGTCATAAAATAAATGTCAATAAAAAATGGTGACTGCATGCATCATACCATTGTGATTTTATGCGTATTCTATAACATCAAAAAGCGAAATCTCAACCGTATTACAAAACCACCGTGATATATTGGTCACGGCGCTCTCTCTCCCTTATATTGAAATTACATTCATCACATAGAATGATTTCCTTGTTATTTTCCCGGGATTTGTGACATTTTCCGGCCGATACCTTGGAATACATAATCGTTTCCGATATAACTTAATTATCAACTGCTGCTTCATGCATGCTCTGGACTCAGTATGCACGGAGTACATTTATAGCTTAAATAATTACACCATGTGTAATTGCACTGTGATGTGATAAAATATCACAAAATATCACAAACCCCAGGAAAACAATTGGAGAGAGTAGCGCTATTTCTCATTAATAAATCAATCAATAAATGTCGGCTGATTGAATTGGCGATCGATTTTATGGCCATGGATTTCATAGATCATTGATTAATTCACATATTGGTTTACTTATTTGAAGCGCGTGTCATGCACAGTATAACAAACAAATCACAAACTAGAACCTAATTCGTCACTAAAGAGAAGGTAGTTGGTCCGTCTAATATTATCGGAATGACGATTTGGTATGTTGATAACGATGTTTCTGAACTGGGTATGCACATCTCGTCATAGTCAGGATAGTTCAAAGCTAAACCCAGAAGTTTAAACCCCTTTACATGCCACCATCACCTTAATGTTGCCCTTGTAGATGTGAACACATTATTACAGGGCATTAAGTAATAACGACTTTATAAAGTACCTACTCCTCTGGCACATCAATTAGATGCAGATGTGCATTACCTCACGAGGTAGTTATTGTTGATGGAAGCATAAAGGCTCAAGACAAGAATGCCCTTGTATGAGGTGTCATTTTCCTGACATATAACTGCGTCAGAAAATGGCACAACCTTTGATGCACAACAGTATACGCATGACGCGAGAATGACAAAAGTGAATGCAGCATATTAAGCAGTACACAAATATGAAACATGAAACTGTTATTGACGAACATAATCGAACAGACGACTTGAAGTAATCTACATATATCCGGTCTAAATCGATTTATTTTAATTTATTGAATGATTGATCGACTGATTGATTGACTGACTGACTAACTGATAATTTACCAGGATAGCCCATTCAACAAAAGGTTATCTTCCATGGGGTCCTGGATAAAACCAATACAACTTCATACAATTTAAAGGACAATCGGACTAGTATATAAACAACCACCAATATTGTACAAGACAGTAAGGGCAAACAAATTCAATACAACTGAAATTCATAAAAACACTTCCAATAAATAAATAAATAAATAAATAAATAAATAAATAAATAAATAAATAAATAAATAAATCGAGTTTTGCGTACGACCTATCTGCTATTTTCTTCATTCCTTTCCTTTCCACAAGACGCAGAAGTTCGGGTCTTTGTTAGTTTCCAGATGAACAAGTTCCACAAATTTATAGGAATTTAATCCATTATCGATGGATCCGCCGCAGGTCCAATAACAACTTCTTGTAAATTAATTATGTTGGCACATGATACACTGCCTGCCCATTCACATTGTCATAGCTCATTTGTCGAATTTTCATGGACACATCTGTTACTGTTTTCACTTTTTAGCAGTCATCCTCCGTCCAAAGTACAAATTAACATGTCTGTCCAATACAATCCTATCATGTTTGCCAGTAACTCCTTGTGTGTAAAAATAGACATAAAGGTCTACAAGTATAGGTAATTACCCGGAGGAGAGACCTGAGGGTCGGAGTTCGCTTTCCCCCTGTCAGGCGTAGGTGACGTCAAATACGTAATAATAATTACTTATTATTATCATTTCTCAGGAAAGGTGAAAATGATTAGATCGAGTTGTATTCGTTAAATGCCGATCTGGTTAAAGTATGGTTAAAGCCACTCACAAATTACATCCTAAACTCAAAGTGCATCGATTTCAGAGCTTTCTAGGCACCAAGAACAGGGTTCCTCTTTGAAGTGACCATTGGGTAAATCCCGGGGGGGGGGGGAATGGGGGATATATCCCCCTCCCCCCACTTTTTTGAGAGGGGGGGGGGATGGCGTGTACAAATATTCCTCCACTTTTTAAGGAAGAAATGATATTTGAATTAATCTTTGAATAGAATTTTTAATAATCTGTCGTAAACAACCATCACATTTTAGAATTTCTACTTGAAAATGCGGCTGAAAACCAGAAAAGCGGTTATTTTTGGCTCGCTCTCTTCGCTCGCTCGTCATAGTTTCGAATTTACATTTGAAAATGTGATTGAAAACCAGGAAAGTGGTTATTTTTGGCTTGCTCGCTTCGCTCGTTCATCATATTTCACAATTTTTATTTGAAAATGCGATTGAAAACCAGAAAAGTGGTCATTTTTGGCTCTCCCGCTTCGCTCACTCGCAAGATAAAAATTAAAATGCGTGTAGAGGGGGTCTGTGCAGGTGGGTGAGGGCGTGTATTTATACTTAAGTATGAGTTCGACAAAAAAAAAAAAAATCGGCTAAAAAGTTGATCATCCCCCCCCCCCCCCCACTCCTCAAAGTGGATTTGCGCCGGTGGAAGTGACAACATAGACTGTTTCCTTTCACTGAAACATTTCTTTCAGCAACATATTAAGTTTCTACGATGAAACTACTGATTAAATCTCGGACGACATGTAGCAGAAAAGTGCCAGTTTGTAGTGGAAAACACGTGACATGATGCCTGCTTACTAAGTTTGAATTCATGTGCGCTGGTGTTTATACTGTACATAATATTTTCTCATCTGCTTCTCACGATGCAGGAAAAATCTGGGACTAAAACCATAGTTGTGCAGCGATTGGTTTAACCCTAATCCACCTGACTCCTCATGGCTCTGAAGGTCTAAAAGATCTTGACATCGACACGACGAAAAAGCTCCATCCCTGTGTGAAGTTGGCAATCACACGAAAAGTGGATCAATAAGTAAAAAAAGAAAAAAAAAACAACAACAAGATAGTGATTTCTACTAGAACTTCCAAGTAAATAACTTGGGAGAAAGGGGCTCTCCATTTGTCAGCAATAATTGATAAAGTCGACTTGAAACCGGTCGAAGGTTTCTTTTGTTTTGTTTTCATTTGATCGTCTGTTTTGCTTTTTAAAAAAGAAATCGAAGTCTTGACCTTGAAACCTAGTTACTTCCCCGAGGCTTCTCATCCAATCTCTCTAGTCTCGAATTAGGGGCTCCTGGGGGGTTTTTCATGAAGAGTTTTGTCAGTGATTTCCACCGACAACTGTTACAAGCTACTGAAAAACCTTGCATCTGATTGGCCGACAGCAAATTAGTCGGTAAAAATCACCGATAAGACTTTTCATGAAATGCTCCCCAGGTCCCTACAGTAAGAAATGAAACAAGATTCTTCGCTCAAAATGTTGTAAAAACCACCTCGCTTCTCAATACTTGTTTCCCCATGTACCTAGCCTGCAGTTGGCAAAGACATTTCACGGAAGAAATTGAGGTTCTGAAAAGAAGCAAGAAAATAGAAATAAAAGCTCCGTGGGTTTGTTTCCTAAGAAAATAAGGAAATCAATGTAGAATCAATATGACACATGCATATGACCGACTCACATTGGAGAGAAGGGTTTGTTGAAAAAATAATACCAACAACAAAAATACCCTCGTTGAAAATTTAAGCAAACACACATCTCATGTCATAATTATGTCAGCAAAATTACAGATAAAAAGCGAAGCCTGCTGAATAATGGCGGATGAAACGCTTTAATTTCCGCTTTCCTTTCTTATCTTTCTTTATTTGAATTCACTTTATTTTCTTGTCCATTTCCTTTTCCCCTTATTACATCATGCCTCAAACAGGGTCAGCATATCCCCGGGCCTATGTACTGTTGTTCTTCCTGTCATTCTATTTTTAACCTGTTGGCTACCGAGTTCTTATAATCCCAAATACTTTATACAGTGGCCACCAGGTTCCAGTAGCCAAAAGATTTATTACGAAACAGGCATGGGTCACAGAATAGCGACACTTCCTTTCTAGAAAAACCACGCCACGCAGGCATAATGCCAAGGCAAAGGGCTCTTCTGCAACTCTTCCTTTTTTTTGAGGGGGACGACGGTCTTTAATTATTTAGCTGAAACAGCAACTAAAAATATGAAATTGCCTGACGGTTAAAAACTGAGCATAATAATATTCTGCGATAACGAGTTATAAAAATGAATTTTGCCCCATTATAGGGACCAACACTGGCGACCTTACTGTATAGTTTTTAAAATTAACTGTTAATCTTCGCCATTTTGTTTTTGCCCGGTATTTTGAACCTTTTTTTTTTCGCTGTGGATCAAACCCGTTACTGCCACAGTTTATGGAGTATGCCTCTTTATTGTGGACAATAGCCGGTAATAATGATAATGAGTTAGAAAGATTTGATACGATAGTGAACTACTCTATCTCTTTGACCTGGCTGTCCATGTATAGCAAACTAAGCAGCAAACCTCATTTTATCACATTCAGCGGAATTCGCATGCGTCAATCCGACTGGTAAATGAGGAAGGAGTCCTCGAGCTAAGTGGGTAACCAGACATCCCCTGGCTTTTCCTTCGAACAGGCCTATATAGGCCCCTATCTTTCTACACACGTACCAATTAACCTAGAAATCAAAGGAGTAAGTCACTGATGCGCTGCGCCTTGCAGTCACACTGCAAAAACGAGTTGTACCTAGTACTCCTGGATATAAATTTATTGGTCACTTGCTTGACTTGTTAACAAATAAAACATTTAAAAAATACATACTTGTTTTGTTTACAAAGTATACTTTGTAAAGTTTATTACCATAATATACGTCGCTGCAATGCGGCCGATTTTATTTTGTGTTGGTGTATTGTTTGAAACTCTAAATTTATAATTATGACAGTTATGGAACAGTGCATCAATTTTTTTGTGAAAATGATTGTGTTGATAATTAAGGAACCCTGTGGAAGGGTAAAAAGAAAAAAGGAATATGACACGGTCTTTGAAAAGAAATTTGTTATGGTGAAAGAAACTCGCACAGCCAAATGTTAGAATGATGTGAAATATGTTGGTAAGTTTACCGTCTTGGGGCCAAATCAACTTTTAGTCTCTACATTTGATGATGAAACTTTTTAAAGTTTTAAAAGTTTAGCCCATTTCCAGTAGCCTATAAAATAAATATTTCCATGCACACACACTTTTTGTTATTTGTGTTTGGAAATGAAAAAATAAACTCTTGAACTCTTGAACTCTTGATCGTCATTTGCAGATTGATACAGAAGAGCAAAAATAGGGATTTTCGTAATAATAATATAGTCTGCATTTATATAGCGCCTATGAATACATCTCTGTGAGATCTGTCTAAGCGCTTTACAGAAATATTATTACCCCGGTCATCGGATTCATGCTGGCCTGCACACAATGTATGCACCTTCTCCACTCCCGAGGCCGAGGGAGCATTCCAGCCAGGCGCCATTTTGCAGGCGCTCACAATTTTGTTCTACACAAATTACAAGAAAGACTGATGGACTGGGGAAGAGGCTATAGGCATGCAGACTGCATTGGTGATGGTGACAGATATTTGACCTTCTTCTGTCTCCGTTTCAACATATCCCAGTTGAATGTTGCTCTCACTCAAGGCCTATATTAGATACATGATGAAAAAAAAAAATGGATAGCTGTAGAACTTGGAAGAAGTTAGCCAGACATCTTTATCAAAACTACTTAGCATTTCTGTATATTTTTTTTAATAATCCCAGTTGAAAGTCGCTTTCAAGGCCTACGATGGAGAAACTTTGAGGAGGCGCTGTGGCTCAGTGGTAGACCACTGGTCTCGTAACCAGGAGTACCCGGCTTCGAAACCAAGCGGATGCGCTAATGCCCTTTGCTAAGTAAGGTACTAATCCTCATTATCAAGTGCTTCGGAGCGGGAGGGGACTTAAAGCCGTCGGCCGGGCCCCTAGGTTGCTTAATAACAAGCATACACATGCTTTCTTAGCAGTCATGTAAAATAACCAACCAACCAAGCTGGATAGCTTTCAGAACATGAAGAAGACTGCCAAAAAGCACCACTTTCTCCAAATCAAAGAAATCCACGTATTTTGAACAAAAAGCCCCTAAGATACAAACAACAAAGTTAGTTCTATTCTTCACTATGTTTGTGGCACATGTTGAAGTTGTTAACTAACTAAATAAATGCTTATCTTCGTTGTTAACTGTTATTGGACTGAGGGTTTTAAAGTCCAGTGGAACCATTGAATCATATAGCTTTCAACCATGCAGGCCAAGGTTAGATTTCTGTCAGTTGGGGCCACAAAATATGTTCGTGTATTCAAATGTCCAATCTTCATGCACTTGAAAATAGAAGATCCCATGTATGTACATGTATATGTTTCCAATAGGTTTTTTTTTTTTGGGGGGGGGGGGTGGTCAGTGTCTCTTAAGACTGTAGGCCTTTCCAACTATAAAAATGTGCTAAAGCTTGCCTTGGCCCTGAAAGATCAAAGTGATAGATCCACCTGAAGAATATAGTACACTTTCTAACAAGAATCTAAGGACTGTAAAGTAAAGTATATTGACCAAATTAGGTATGTGGGGAAGGGGGGGGGCGTGAGCATGACGAGGACAGCCTGTTTCCACCTCTCGTCCGTCCTCTCTCTTGGCTCTAGGTGCTTTCTTACAAATCACAGACGTAGTATTGTTTGAGCATGCTGCATTGCTGAGTCTGAAAGAAAATACAAACTTGAGAGAGGCCTTCATTCCCATGATTCTTGCTTGCAAACAAACAGCTGCACGAGTCACAAATCTCTACAACTTCATCTCTCAGAGCTAGAGCCATTCAGTAATTGTCTCAAAAATGAAAAATATGGTGTTTTTCGTAGGGCGGTTGTCTTTTAATTACCCTTTCCCTTAATATAAAGACAGTGTCTAAGAAGACAAAAAGACGACCGATCAAAAAAAAAAAAAAAAACCCAAAACCGGCAGATGTAACTTTCAGACAGCAACTCAGCTCAAGCTGTACTACATGCAGCCTGAGTATTTCAAGAGCATCCCTTGTAAAAGGGTATCAAGGGAACCATGGTACAACCAAAGTTTTACCACCATATACAGTTGTAAAAACTGTGGTGTACCGTGGTAAAACTGTGGTAATACCATTGTTGCCGTGGTGCTTTTTACAGGGGCTGTCACGCCTGTGTTACGCAACCGGAAGGATGTGTGCCATGCCTGCACAAACATGACAACATCACTGCCTTAGTCGCGGGCACAGGGCTTGTGCACGATAACCCTGATTATACCATACTTACTTATGGATACTTTTGGAAGCTTCTGAACGCAGGCCTAAGCCTCTATATTCAGTTCCAGCAGGTTCTGTCGACGTTTTAGGTTGGCAGGGTCATGACCGTGTGGTCAGCGTCAAACTTATACTTGACAGGTTCACTCCTCCAGTACTTGTCTAGTCCGTTTTCAAAGGTGTGGACACTGGGTGTATTAACTATATCATTGTTTAGAGTTAGACTATTTCAGTGTTTCCTCATTCTCCTGTAAAAAAAATTCTTACGTTTCTCAGTTAATGACATTGGAATATACAGCTTTTTACTATGACCTCTGGTAGACCCATGCACCTGACTCAAGTCTGGCACTACCTCTTGGTCATATCTATGAAACAATTTGTAAGGTTCAATCATATCCCCTTGTGCACGGCGAAAATTATGTCAATGTAGGGAGTCTATTAGCTGAGATGATCTTTGCTCATAGTCATATGGAAGACTTTTAACCTCAGGTACCAATGTACACGCAGTGGCCATTCTTTGTACATTTTCTAATGCCTGATTATGCATGCTTCTTCAAGTGAGGACTCCATACAGCATGTGCATTCACCAAATTTGGTCTAATCAGAGTTTTATAGGAGTAAAAATTCTCCTCATGTAGATATACAAATTTTCTTCCTATGAGGTTCACTAACTTATTGGCTTTGTAGAGTTTAACTGAAAATGCTGGTCAAAACTAAGTTTAGAATCAGTAATCACTCCAAAATCTTTACTAGAGTCAACAAGAGAAAGACTGTGCGTGGCATCACCACAATTCATGGTGTAGTCACGAGGCTCGCCATGATGATAACCAATTAACCATGCAATGTAAAGCACACAGCATTTATCACGATGGAACTTCAGTAGCCACTTGTCTGACCATGATAAAGATTATGGAGGTCATTCTGTAGTAAAACTGCATTTTTACATGCTTAAAGATCTTAGTATTATCCGCAAACATATACTACTTGATATAATATGCTCTGGAAGATCATTGATGAACATAACAAAAAAGCAGAGGTCCGAGGACACTCCCCTGTGGTATGCCTCTGGAGTTGTTACTCCATGATTATACTTACCTCAACTTTCAGACGTCTCATCTTACGAACAAACTGATCCCGATCGTTCACAGAGCCCAAATCGAAGTTCATATTGGTATGTGATAATAAAGTCGATGCCATCAGCATACATGATAAAGTTAGGAGGCACAAGGCCCCCAAACACACACCCCTGGACCTCGTGTTACGGAATAGTACTGCACCACTTCGGATAAGCAGACGGCAAACCGAGTCATCAGTTCCCGCCATTATTCCACGACATATATTTATGATACTGTCCTTAAATCCACCTCTTAGTATGGCTATGCCTCCTCCTCCTCCTTGTCCTCCTTGTCCTCCTCCCATTGTCCCGTTCACTGTTTTCCTTGTACTCGGTTGCAGGAGATCTAGTGCCGCGTCGGAAAATTTTTTGTCCATGCCTTGAATGTCATGCCTCTGTTCGCTGGAGTTGCTTGCATTGTTGTCCTCCCGATATAATCTTCCTTCTGTCTCCATTTAACGAATCTCAGCGCTTCACTAGTTGTCAGTCTAGAGCAAGTATCTCTGACTCTGTCAACAATAAAACTTCACTCGTGTGATTACTATGACCAACACCACAAAATCACATGGTTCATTTTCAAACAAGTCACGGTGTTCAATTTGTCGTGAATTCACTTGTCGTGACTACACTGAACTGTTGATGTTTAGAACAACACAGCGTGCACTTGCTCAGAGTGGTACACATATCACAAAACCCTGTTTGAAGTCTGAGTCATTAGTTCACCGTCAGGAACTTTCACTAATATTTCCACCAAAATATCACCTATTTAGGATTTTTGACAACGATTGAAGGTGTAAAGGAATTGTTAAATACATCCAAGGCACCTTCATCATGCAAAAGATCACAGGAAATTCCAAGGAATGGCCACAGAAGTTGATGAAGAAAGTATTCGTCCTTCACTACGCATTTTCTGGTCAGGATTTTGAGACTAGCGGGTCGCAAAGCCCGTGACCCCTTGTTCAACGCGCTGACTTAGCGCAAATTATTAGCACAGGATATCAGTACACATGGTGCGTCCCTTTTCTCAGGAGTAACGTTCACTCAATCGTCCTGTGTCGGCTCCTGCGTTCGAAAAGTTGACTCATACTGTGCGGGAAAATTTCACTCGCCTTTTCCGACTTTTCAATGACAATCCTATAGAAGAAATATGGAAGCATGTATTCCGTTCTGATGTTTGTGTTTCTAGTATTGGAGTTGAACCTTATATCCAATCTCCTTGGATATCCCCCCACCCCTTTTCGCGCGCTCTCTCCCTCCACCACCCCCCTCTCAAATTCTATTTTAGATCCCTCTTACTATTTATCTTTTTCAACTGTCTTTTCTTGTCATCATATCTGCCTTATCCGCCTATGTTTCAACAGACTCATAAACGGGTGCACACTTCCTTCCCGTTTGAGAAAATCATGCTATAAAAGATGAGTGGTCATTCCGTACATTCGTCCGACTGATTTACCCTGAATTCGAGTCGGTAAGAAAACCCCATTTCTTTGTGCAAATATGCAAAGGAAGAAGAAATAAAAGAAAAAAAGAGGAGAAGAAGAAAGGGAGGAACAGGGAAGAGGAGTACGAAAAAAAAAAAGAAGAAAAGAGGAGGAGGAGGGGAGGAGGAGGAGTAGTAGGAGGAGGAGGAGGAGGAGGAAGAAGAAGAAGAAGAAGAAGAAGAAGATGATGAAGAAAAGGAAGGAGAAACACTTAACGACATTCATGTGCAGTTTAACATTGATCTTTTTTTTAAATTTACGATCTAAATCCCTTCGTCTTGATTATTAAGGAAATTAAATCATTTATCCATTCTCTTCAGCGGACCTAAAAGCAATGATGGCGCTATTCCCTTTACACCGCAGTCAAATTGGATTTTCTATTATTTTGAGCAACTGTTTTTTTTTTTGTTTTGTAATGTGCTAATTCAAATCGTCACCTAGTTTGCTGAGCAGCTAGTTTGTCATATGGGGTCAATAGGCGGGGGGGGGGGGGGGTGAGACAGGGGGACACGTCCCCCAAAACTTAAAAGAATAGGGGACACAAAAGGGTATATCGCCCCCCCTCACTTTAAACTGGGGACCATATTTTTATGCTTGTCTGTAATTTTTTGATGTGTGTGTCCTCCGAAATTGTATCCCCCCCCCCCTCGAAATCTTGATCCGAGGACCCTTCTTTGGAGTGTTCCCTTCCCCACCCCCACAATACAAAACGGATTGACGCCCCTGGTTTGTCAGTTCATAAGTTTTCATATATTGTCGAATCAGTTTGTTTTCGCTGCATTGCAATGCTTTTCAGTCGCTCCTATCGTTAGCCCGGAAATTTTCAAAAAGTTTGACAATTGGCCAGGAACGTTAGAATTAATTATTTATATAAATATAAATTATGCATTCAAATCAGTAAAAGGTGTATCATGATTGTCAGCTATCTTCTGGTCTATTTTTATTGTCTCGAGACCTCAGGAAATCGATAATGTCGAGAACCATAAAAACAAAAAAACATAAGGGTATATTCACCACTAATTCAATATCACAGAGTCTTGAAGTAAATCAGAAATATTTCCAATAATATCAGTTTTATGCATAGTCACTAAAACAACTTTACAGTGTTACTTCTGAAACTGAATTCATAAAGGAAATGAATTCATAGAGGAAAGGTGGCACAATTACTGTTGAGGATTGGATTCCCAGTACCTCTTCCACAGGTAAGCGGGAAATAGTCGAGCGCCCTCTTTGGGGGCATATTTCCTGCTGTGGATTTTTTTTTTCTTTCAAGAAAAAAAAGCGATCAGAATTCACGATTTCCTGTAATATCAAAGACAACTTCAGAAAAGTCATTTCGATTCATCACAGAAAAATGAATTTCACTAAGAAATTCCAGGGTTGCCCAAAAGAACAGGGATTAAAACAATTATACACATCTATAAGACTGACTAAATTGAATAGAAGGTTGATCATATTGATTTGGGGCAGGAAAATGTACATGGCCTCCATCTCGCTCTGCAACCCAAGTTTCATAAAAATTAATATAAAAGAAAATGGAATCATAAATTATATATTTTACTATTTTTCCTAGGGGGAGGATTAGCTTAAAGAAATATTTTAAGAAAGAAAAAAAAGGGAACAACATATTGTTTTACAAGACTTTATTTCGTGTATAAAATGGCAGGATTTAAGGGCGATCCGTTTTATGACGGTATGGGTACATTCGTTGTTTAATTTCTGTTTTTTCAGAACACAGACTTTATATCGAATTTCTCTCTCTTTAATGCTTCATTTCTCGCTTCATATATCCAGCATCACAGATCGCACTCCTCATATTTTTTTTTTGGATGTGAAGCCAGTGATATAGTTTAGTTTAGTTTTGTTGATTATTTGGGTTTGTTTGTTCTTGTTTTTTTTACGCCAAGGGATATGGTCAATTTCACCTGAGAGAGATTGTGATCATATGCCTGGAGGAAATGACACTCGAGATCTGAATGATATATATTTTTTTCTACTTCTTGTAGAGAAGCAAAGTATTGAGGTCTGCTGAGGAATTTTATTAAAAGTTCAATAAAACTAAGGATGCTTATTTTTAAACTGTTATCATTTATATTCCTCGTCATGCATATCACCCATTAAAAGGTATACATAATAACTCCATACTTATTCATTCATTTTGCTTAATATTACTATTTTCAAACAAACATGATTACATTGCACATGAGCAATGCTATTTCTGACATGTATAGACATGTAAATGCAGGAGCAACACGATAAAAGAAATGTGCAGGTATTTAGCTTTGTAAGTAAACCCCCATCACTTTAGTAAAACAAATGAAGTCAGTGCAGCCATGTTTTTAGTGTAAATGATGAAATGAAAATAAACATTATGTAATCGTAAATTTTTGTTCCATTCAGCTAGCTTTCCTGTCAGTGATCACACATGAAGGTCAAAACTTGGACGAAATTAAATACATTCATACTCGACATAGTTCCTTTAACGGCATTATACATCACTAAGAAGGCTATATTTCTAGAAATTCTGTACTCATATTTCATTTGCATTTTCACTGACATTTCTTTAAAATACATCCACTGAGCACGTGCCATGACGTAATTTACGTTTACGATCTTACCAACCCCTGCTTACGTTTTACGCATTCGTAACACAATAGTAAATTTCTGTAAAATTACGTAAACTTTCCTTGCAGTGGTTACAAGTGCAACGTCAAAAGTTTGATCTAAATACAAGTATACTCGACAGAGTTTCTTTAATTGCATTATACGTCACTGAGAACGATATATTTATAGAGCTTCTGTACTCATATTTCATTTGCATTTTTACTGAATATTTGTTTAAAATATAATAATATTGTGTGCTCCACTGAGCACGTGCCACGACGTAATATACGTTTACGACTTTACGACCCTGCTTACGTTTTATGCATACCGAATACTGGTACACGAAGAAATTGAGATCAATGTCCATCTTCTTGCAAACACCCCCCCCCCCCCCCAGCTTAATCCACCCAAGGATTAACAAACAGCCGGCATTGGGTCATTAGCACCCTGTCTAATCATCAATTCCGTAATTGGCCCAGGTTCAATTGTTCCTTCACGCTTTGGCGAATGGTTTAAATCAAGCTGTTCATGCCAATCGGAAGTTGATTTCCAAGTCTGCAGGAAGCGACTACCACGGAAATTATTGTGCACATTTTTTTTATTGGATGTAATCAGGGCAACACCTTCGTCATTGAGTGTGAGTGCACGTAAGGAAGTGCATGATATAGACCTACCGTTCTTAAACATTGAACCAGATTTACACCTGTTTTCTCTCACAGTTTCTTCTCCGATTAATCATGATTATGAGCATCGCTTGCATAATCATTATCTTTTATTATGATAATTATGATGATCATCATTATCATTTTCTTTATTATTCCTGTCATTATCACTGTTATTGATATTATTACACAGTTGTTGTAGCCATTATTATCATCATCATCACTATCATCATCACTGGGAAGATATGAGTAAAAATGATGTGCTCCACATGAGGAACACTATTACATATGCGGGGTTCATCTCTGATCATTACATGATTTGTTTCTTACTGGCTAATCCCAAACAAGAGCCAGTCTCTATTACTTCTTCCCTACGTAACTATCGCAAGATTGATAAGGTTACGTTTACTAATTTTTTTAGATGACATAGTGTCATCTCAACCCCACAGGATTAGAAAATGTATCTTTGTTTGATTGGTATGTTTCTGGTGTCACTAAGGTACTTGATACCTGTGCTCCATCTTCGACCAAGTCTCGCCCTTTGAAGTTACGTAGACCTTGGTTCAATGAGTCTGTGCTTGTTGCTCGCCAACACCGCCGTAAACATGGTAAAGCAGAACGAAAATGGCGAAAAAACAAGACTAGCCTCTTATCGCACATTGTTCAAAGAAGCTAATAAGAATGTATGTCAACTCATTGACACTGCTGAAGAAGATTTCTTGAAAGATAAACTGGGCCTGTGTTCTGTCAAGGAGGTGTATCAGATTATTCATTCACTTCTGAATAAGAAGTCACACCATGAAACTTCCCTTATATGATTCTCCTCCCAGATTAGCTAATCAGTTTTCTTTGTATTTTGTCAGTAAGATAAGAAAAATACGAGATGAACTAGATGCCTGTGTTGGACCTGTTAATTCTCAGTTTAATGACACTGAAAATCAACACATTCCTCTTTCTGCAGATTTTCAGTTGCTTACACAGTCAGATGTATCCAGAATCGCTAAGTCATCTGCTACTAAATCCTGTCGACTTGACCCTATCCCAACATGGTTTCTGAAAGAGAATATTGATAATTTATTACCTTTACTTACAAATGTAGTCAACCAATCTCTTTCCACAGGTACTTCCCCAGCAAAGCACACTGCAATCATCAAATCACTTTTGAAGAAACCAGGCTTAGATCAAAATGAGCTCAGAAATTATAGACCAGTGTCAAATTTAACATTTTTATGTAAAATCACTGAGAAATCGGCTTGTACACAATTAGTTCATCATATTGAATCTAATAATCTTTTTGATTCTCTCCAGTCTGCCTACAGGTCAAGTCACAGTAACGAGTCAGCTCTAATTAAAGTAAAAAAGTGACATTATGTTTGCTCTTGACTCAAATAAGGTAGTTTTCATGGCGCTGTTAGATTTATCAGCCGCTTTTGATACAATTGATCATAAAATTTTTATATCTCGTTTGTTCAAGAGAATAGGTGTTATAGGTCAACTGGTTCCAGTCATACCTCTCTGGGTGGTCTTCACAAGTTGACATTGACGGCAAATTATCAAATCCCACAACCCTAGAATTCGGACTCCCTCAGGGATCAATAGTCGGACCTATAGGATATTCGATATATACTCTTCCAGTTGGCGATATTGTAAGATATCATTGTATTGATTACCATCTTTATGCTGATGTATTTGTTTCTTTTGATCCTATAGGACCTTAGGAGCTCTTGATAATGCACTCATCAAACTCCAAAATTGTATTTCAGATATAAGACAGTGGATGGTAGTGCATAAGTTAAAACTAAACGATTCAAAGACCGAATTCTTTGTTGCTGCTTCTGCTCACAATCTGCGGAGTCTTCCACATATTCAGTTAGATGTTGGTGGCACACTTATTAGCCCTTCAGAAAAGATAAGAAACCTTGGTGTTATATTTGATTCTTGCATGTCCATGTTGTACCATATCTCTCACATTATTTACGGAATATTGCTAGAATCAGAAGGTTTATTGACCAGTCTGCCTGTCATAACGCTGTGCGTTCTTTAGTTCTGTCACGTATTGATTATTGTAATGGCCTTCTTTCTATCATTCCTTCTAATCAATTGGTCCGTGTTCAACGACTACAGAATTGGGCGGCACGATTAATATTGCAGGTTTCCAGGGATCATCCTTCTCAACCACTGTTGAGTACACTCCACTGGCTTCCTTTAAAACAAAGAATAATTTTCAAATTACTTGTGTTTGTGTACAAAATACTTAATAATCAAGCTCCAAAGTATTTGGGTAATCGTCTGGGTGGAATTGAGACTTTAAATTGTAATTCGATATCATACACGCTTCCATCTGACGCTTCCCATGGGTTCAGAAAAAGCGTTCCATTAGGAAAGGAAATTCTGAAAAGTAAGTTTGTGGTGTTTGGGAATGTCTAAAACACGCTGAAAAAGTTCGCAGAACTGAGAATATAATGGTGAGTTTACGGTCATTCATTAAAGGTACATTGTTCAATTATGACTTGAATGCGAAGCAAATGAAGATATTTTAAGGATCATGACTAGTTTTTGGATGAGACGCGAACGGCCTTGTTTTGAACTGTACATTCCTTCCGAAGTAAGGCTAGTTTGACATGAATTTGACCATACTTCTTACAGTTAGATTGATATGGAATAATAAAAGAACACTATAAAATACGCAATAACTCTAGGGGAAAACATAATTAATGCCAATGTTTGTAGCTTTTTTGTATTCAAGTTATTTTTATGCGATTTTTCATGGCAATTAAGGAGATCATGTGCAGTTCCACGAATGCCCTAAAAGTTAACTTTAGGTAGCAGAAGTTTGTGTTGTTTTTGTTGTTGTTGTTGTTGTTTTTACCTTGAGAAGTCAGAAAATATTTCATTTCATTTCATTTATTGGTTTTGCAACATTTTTCATAACAAAGATCTCGAAAAGAAAAAACATATTTGGAATTTGACATAAACATAATGAACAAATAGTTTTGTATGTAAATCATCAAATACATCATATATAAACCTTCTAAGCGGTATTTTCTGTTACACAGTGATTAAAATGGTTGCAGGGGTCGTCACAAAAGCAAAGCTTGAAAGCGTGACAGCCCTGGAAAATATCCAAAATAATTATCTACTGTCATAAAACGTGCAAGTGCATGAAGCGACGGGGGGGGGGGGGGGGGGGTGATGCTTGGTCCTTAGAATAAAATTTTAGAAAATAATAAGTTTTGTTGCTGTTTTCTTTTTAAAAGTATACATTTTCTAGACAAAAGTCAAAGTGTCATTAAAATAATTATAATAATAATAACATTCAGTTTGCTAGGTATTGGTTTAACTGCGATTCTTTTATGGCTCGTTTAAATGAATAAAATGATCTTGTCTGCTTGAGTAATCTGGCAATGCGTTCCAAATATCAGGTCCACGATGTCTGAGTGTTTTATGTGCAAATAATGTCCTGGGATTATTTAAGTGAATATAATTGCATGTTCTTGTTGGATATGAATGTAAATTGCTATTATATGAAAATAGATCTGTGAATACTGGGGGAAGCATGTTATAATTATATTTATGCATAAAAAGTGCTACTTGTAGAGTATTAATATTCCGATAGGGAATGAATTATCTTCAAATGCATCATCTGCTAATGTTTGTAAGTTCCAAAATGAAAGCAGCTGTGAGTGGTCCTCCGGAAGCCGAATGTTTTTTGTATTAAAGACATTCATGGTTTTTTTTCAAGGAAATTATATGTTCTGATGTAAATGACACATTCAAAAATCTCATGGGGAAGAACAGAACATGCAGAAGGTATACACATTAAGTCAGTAATAGCTTTAACAATTTCAAGAGAGTATTCGTCTAGAAGAGTGGCCAAGTTCCTTTTAAAGGCTTTTAGAATTATCACATGTCTCATTTTTCATGAGAGGGGACGTTTACAACGAGTAGGTTTGGTTCAGAAAGATATTGTCTATAAAGTTAATATTGTTTGGGGTGAGAAGTTATAGTTAGAGCCAATTTCTACAATAAGGAGTCATTAAAGAGTTAAAAATCTTTTGAGAGTCCATTGAGAGTTGACCATGACATTCTAAACTCCTCGAAATTTGTGACCTTTTTTTGTTAAAAACTGAGTTGATTGATCGCCAAGCACCATTAATATTTTGTTAATACTAATCACATTTCTTTTTAGACGTTCTTTACCTTTTTTGTAATGAATTTACTTCCTTACTAATTCTTCGTACTTCTTATCATTACTTTTTGATGGCTTGTGGAGAAATTGTTTATGTAAATAATGTTCATATTTTCCATAGTGAAGCACTGAGTAACCCATGGGTTTAATTTTATTTTGTTTCGGAAGGAAAATTGAGGTGTATTCCACGGAACTTTTTCACACTACGAGAATATGAATCAAACTAATTTGCCAGAACATTTCGGAACGCTTTTTCAGTCTTTGTTGGCAATTTTTTTTCGGTCGTCAAATCATACTTTGTAGATAGGTGGTACGAGCTGATGAATTGAACATTCGTTTTCGGGTCTGCCTTCGTATAGCTGCAATAGCTGCCTCTGCAATTACAGACACTGTTACTAAAAGAATCGAAGGACGTGTACTGTAATTAACAACGGTTATCACTGGTAGTGGTCTGATCAGGAATTGATCTTCCCAGCAAGGTGATAATTGTTTTTAATTCGTAGCAATTATAGTTACTTTGTTTTGGGTCTGTTTTCTCTTAGGACGATAGATTAAAAGGCAACTGACAGACGTCCATAGGTGGATATATCTACTCCGTTGGGATGAAAGACATGTAGAGCGGTATGTGGCCTTTAAAGCGAATATGGATGTCTTTGAGAATCTTCATAATGATAATGATGATGACGATGGTTATATCATGATGGGGATGATGACAATGATGATGATGATGATGATGATGATAATAATAATAATAATAACAATAATAATAGTAATGATGATATAGATAATAAGCATAGTATGAAATAGTCAAATTATATAAAGCGAGCGCACCCTTGCAGTGTATTTATTATGACCTAGGGCACCCTCGACCCAAGCTTTTGCTTTTAGAGGTGTGTCCTCCAATTATTTATGTAATTACGATGATTATATTATGTCATATTTTGTTATCAATACCTAGAATGCCAATTTGTTGTTTCATTATTTTGCTGTTTATTTGAATCATTGGAAATAAATGTGTTTGAATTGAAACTGAAATTGAAATTGAATGATATTACATGAATTCAGATTACTAGATCAGAAATAGGAAATCTGCATGTAATGTATGCATCAGGGAGCGGACGAGGACTGGAATTCTGGTGGGGATATGAAGTTACGTACCGGCCCACTCAACCAATATCAACTAGCCCCCCCCCCCCCCCAACCCAAAATTGGCTGACCCTCAAGCCAAACTGTCAAGCGGCCCTGTTAGGGGTGCGGTCAGTCTGCCCCTGACCTGACATGCTTGACAGGAAAATCGGAATAGAACTATGGAAATGAAGAGGCACCTTTTACCAGCCCCCCCCCCCCCCCCCCATAAAGCGCCCCGGCCGCCACTTCTTTTGCCCAGACGTGACGTTCTACCGCCTCTGCTTGACCATGATGCACGTGCTTTGAAGGTATTATCTGACCAAGTCAGTTTCATTTTTCAGGTTTATTAACAAGTTCATCGCCGAAATCAAGGAGAGCTTCAGACGGACATCAGGGAAGCGTTTCATGAAGAGTTTGTCAGTGATTTTCACTGACAACTGTTAAAAGCTACTGAAAATCCTCGCATCTGATTGGCTGAGAGCAAATTAGTCAGTGAAAATCACCGACAAGACTCTTCATGAAACGCTCCCCTGGTCTTGCCTCTCCATTGTGTAAGTTCTTGGTGTGATTCCCCGCACTTATTGACCCCCTGTCAACATGTCCAAGCCCATTTAAGAGAGGTGCCATTAATTGCTTTGTCAAAAGTCAAAGCTCATTGTCAAGAGCCAAGTGAAATCTAACAATCTACGGATCTTTAAGAAATCAGCACATCCTTTGTTCAACTTGAACTCGCGCGATCTCTTTGTTCTTTCCTGTTTCTTGTTTCTGTGTTCCTTTTTTCTTCTTCTTCTTCTCAGTGTCTTTTTTGTCTGAGTGCGATGCGTTTGACTGCTGTCCCGTGGTCATTTTTATACCAGAATATAAGATTCTCGGCTGTTATATAATAACCAAACCGTGCTCAACGGGTCAGAAATGTTCAGTTATAATGGAAAAGGAAATGCGGTCGAAATATTCATTCTTGTTGCAATATGTAATCTTTAAAATTATCGAAACGTTTTCTTGATTATAATAAAATGTGCAATGAGATAGTATCAGAAACTCCACCTATATTGAGTGTCAAGCTTTATAATCTTACGTTTGTATCTTTGCATAAAACAGGGAGGCACTACAGGGGGGGCAGGGGGCGAATGATGATTTTTCAAGTGATAAAACAAAGAAAAAAAGAGGAGAAAAAGAAGAAAAAAGAGGAGGAAAAAGAAAGAAGAGGGTGCTGGGAAAAGAGAGGCCTGGGGCTTGCAACTGTATAATACCCCTATTTGTTCATTCAAAACGTCAATAAATTCACCTATGGGTCATCTTGCCCCCCCCTATCAAAATACCCTGGCGCCGCCCCTGGCATACAAATTATGAGACGGGGCGGGGGGGGGGTACACTGTGACACATATGCCATGTTGATTACTACGTATTGAATCTTTACTTAGCATTTAATGACTTCAATGACTGTATGTTCGACATGGTAGATAAAGGAAAAGCTTTTTTCTCTCTTTCAGAGCATAGTGCGAACATTTCAGCAGGCATAATAACTCATAATATTTTTTTTTTTGGAATATGAACATGTACACTGATGCTTAATCATTCCAATTTCGAAATATCTATATTTCATATATTTAGTGCAACTCATATACAAGAGGGTTCAATGTTCACGGTTTGATAAATCCTCTAAGTGCCAAGTGGTAAATGAAAAATATACATGTGTAAACAGGTGATATGACGCAATATCAAAGAAATGTGTACATTTAGGGAAAATTGGGGTAAAAACAACAGAAATCACATATGAAAACAGCTATACTATCGTAATTTATCAAAATTAGGCATAGCAAAACAAAACAAAATAAAACAAACAAAAAATATCAAACCTTTCTGCCGTACATTTCCATCTATAAATCCTTTCTTAACAAATGACAAGTTTATTTTGCAATGATACAGCGTTTATGTGACTCAAGTAGATATCTGAAACCGAATCAACTCTGTATCCTCCCCTCCCCACCCCTTTTCCCTCCCCCTTCCCTGTGGTTTCAATCCTTCCCCTTCCTCCCCCTCTCCCCTTCTTAATCCTCGGGCAATGTTCTTAGTGCAATCCTTGTCTTATCTTAAACCATTCTCTTTTTTTTCCTTCTTGATCTCTATTTTTAGATGGGGAGCGCGCGCGTGCATGTATAGCCTAGTTTTCAGGCACAAACCCTTGTTGGTCGTAACGCGTCACAGAGTGTCTGTCTGTAGATTCATTAGACCTCACGGTTTGTGGTATTCCTTTACACCATGTACACTCTAATTTCTGCAGAGTCAAATTTGACTCGGAATGGGGTCAGCTGGGAGTCAACTCTATTCCAAGTTCAAGTGACTCAAATTTCCGAATTAATTTGACTCGGAATGGTGTGGCACCAACTGAGAATCGACTGAATTCGAGTCAAAGTAACTCCATTCCGAGTCGAATTAATTCGGAAATCCGAGTCACTTTAAGTCCGTATAGAGTTGACTCCCAGCTGACTCCATCCGGAGTCAAATTTGACTCCGCAGAAATGAAAGTGTAGGCTGTGTTCTGTAGCAGCTTCTGACATAGCTAGAGTACTCCAAAGTTAAGGTCAGCTCTATGCTTTATGTGTTGAAATTATCAAACTAGAGTTTTGGTTGCAGACTATGCAGAGCCCGAGGTGCGATGAATCGGTAGTTTTCGATCCAGAGAAACGATTACAAGCTAAAGAGGTGTTTCCTGATCTGAGCTAACCTCCGCCCGGGATCGGCATTCTCCCCAGGGTCACGTCCCCGAAGACTTAGGGTGAGATTAACGATAAAAACATTTTTACAGTTCTCGACCTTTCTTTTTTCTTCCTGGAAAAAATATGCTAAAAGACCTTTGCATAGCCGTACACTCTAAACAAAAGTTGAGTGAAAATTTACCCAATATTGGGTAAAAAAAAAAAAAAGGGGGAACATGCATGTTTCTTAGGTAAAATTTTGTCCCATATCAGGTCATTCTAACGCAACATTGGGCAAAATTTACACAGTATTTGGTATCATTTTACCCAACAAACATGCATGCTCCCTTTTTACCCATTATTGGGTAAAACTTCTCTTAGCATGTTTAGAGTGTACATAACCCACTAGAGTGAACGTGTCAAATTCAAAATCCTTTTACTGGTACATCACTCAGTTCATGGCTCTGCTCCACAGTACAATTCTGCTCTCATTCACACCTGCCTGCACACCATCTAGGCTTCTACGCTCCAGTGACTCTGGTCTTCTTACAGTTCCAAAATGTAAAACAAAGTGGGGGGAAAGGGCATTCGTCCATGCGGGGCCCTCACTATGGAATTCCCTCTCATGAGAGATCCGGGATAGCAAGCGTGTGGAAACATTTAAGATTAAGCTAAAAACTTACCTCTTTAACTCATTTTATCAATGATTTTCTGTTACTTGTAATTTTGTTTGCCCCCTTCACTTGTGCGCCTTGAGCATCTCTTACGAGATGGATATGGCGCCTAACAAATTGCATATATTATTATTATTATTATTATTATTATTATTATTATTATTATTTTCATAATGTATATGACTACAAAGGAGATCTGCTTCAATTAAAGACACAGAATGTATACTCTAAGTTCTTAGATTGGAATCGGGGAGTAACCAAAACTTCAATTCAATATCTTAAGCTAATAGATATCGAAGCCAATATTAACACTTATAATTTCGGATTTGTCATTCAGGGTAGTCAGTTGCTGTTTTCTTTTTCCTTTTTTTTTTCTTCACTCTTTTTAAAATATAAATGTTTACCACCAAATCTGTTTCCTTTATACACGCAATAAAATATTTCTCAAATTCAAATCTCATCTGATATAATTATGTTTTACCAGTGGCCAACTGCGCGCCCAAGCAGAGTATTAGATAATAATAATAATAATAATAATAATAATAATAATAATAATAATAATAATAATAATAACTCTTATTTACCCAGGGTAGCCACTTCAGCTATCAGCTGATCTTCCAGCGGGCCCTGCATAACATAATATGTTATTATTACCCTTCTCCTTTCTTATATGCCGAGCGCCTGGCAAGAAGGCAGAAGGTCCCATTTTTGTAAGTCTTTGGTATGACTCGGCCGGGGATCGAACCCACGACCTCCCGTTCATGAGGCGGACGCTCTATCAATTGAGCCACCATGCCCGGTTAATCTATGGATTATTGATTATGATTTCGGATTTGTTATCCAAAGTAGTCGATTGTTCTTTTTTTTCTGTTCTTCACTTTTTAAAATATAATCCTGCCAAATCTGTTTCCTTTAACTTATACACGCTATGAAATATTCGTCAAATTTAAATGTTATCCGATGCGTGATTTACCGTGGACCTGCAGCAGAGTAGTAGGTCCATGGATTTACTAACTAGGATATTAAGAATTATCGGCACATACCAGTTTGGAGGTTCTTGACCTCATGTTAGGTCTTACATTTAAAACATTACTTTGTGTCTTTTGACGCAAAGGAGGAATTCCATTATTTCAGTAGCAGATAAGTTGTATCCTCATGCAAAACCTTTGATTATCCTTGAACTCTGTGCTATCGTAACACTTTACATCGGAACTAAAACAATTAGAAATCGCAGTACAATACCTCATAAAAAATCTGAAGATGCCAAAGATATCTACCAATCATCTTTATGCACCCCTGATCACTTTTTAAATGTATTATATATATATATCATATATTTTTTCCTATTTATGACTGTTTAATGCATGTATAGGCTATCCACCTGTTACTTTTTATTTTAACTTTGACCATGTTTTATACCTCCTACATGTGATGTGGGGTGTATGCCTTTAAAAAATATTTTGAGTTGAAATAAAATAACTTTGAAGCTTTAAAAAATCATTGCATACAAAGCTTGTTTTTCATAGCTTTTCTCCACTATTACAGTGTTTGTTACCCTTTCCGCTTTCCAAAGGCTTCTTCGTTGTATACAAAACAACTTTAACAGATTCGATCACAAATAATGTACAAATGATCAAAGAAATAAAATGTTATTTTTTAAATTTTAATTTTAATTTTTTATTTTTTGCTAATGATGCAAACGAATAATGAATATTAAAGAGAGAAAACAACAATAAATATTTAAAAAAAAAGAATCATTCTTGAGGTCGGCCTCCACGCACACATATATTTTGAATACGTATAGAGAATTGGAATAGCAATTGTAATACCCCACACTGGAGATCCTACTTAGGTCACTCTTTCCCTCCCCGCTATGTAATTTGGATTTTACCCTTAAATAATGTAATACATCGAAATGACAGTGGTACACCTAGTTTATATCTGTTCCGTTCATTTCCATTGTCCTTGTCTTGCTCGTTCAAAACAAATATATGTATTAGGTTTCAATTTATTTTTATTTCCAAACGTAAAGAGCAAGCAATGTAACATGTTGACATCAATGGAACTTATAACTATTTTATCAAATAAACCTCAGATGAATTTAAATAATCTAATTTTTCTCCAAACTACCAACACGTTAACAATTTAAGACAAAAAAATAAGAAGAAAAAATGGATATGCAAAGGCCAACAAGGAACTAGGCTTGTGAACTGAAAGCCCTTGAAAAAAATACCAAAAAAAAAGAAGAAAAAGAATCATTCTTGAGGTTGGCTCAATACTTAGGAAATTAAATTCTTAAATACTTCTCCTTCCTTATTGTCAAATTCTGCTCTGTATATTTTCAAAGGATTTAAATGAAATAAGGTTATCTGGATATGTAACCAATTATTTTACTGAAAACGGGGAAGAAAGAAAGAAAAAAATGTAAAGAAGGGAGAAAGAAAGAGGGAAAAGAAATTGTAGCGTGTCACAGTTGATAAGACAGTACGAGAATATACATTATGTCTGGTTTATATTTGAGAAAGTTTCATAAACCATAATCACTCGCAAAATCACGTGTGTTAGGGATGTGCGTCAACGTGCACCGTGCTGATAATACACCGCTTCCCGTTACTGGCGTAGCTCCAAGGGTGAGGGGGTCCCCTTCTTACCCGACTACAAGTATTTTGAATGAAGCGCTTTCTGTTCATCATTTAAAAAAAAAAAAAAAATCTTTTCAATGTCAGACTGGGCTCCACGTTTTGACCTTCGTTAATTACCGCAAATTTGCTTTTTGAGCCTTTGAAATCAGAACTGCAGGTAGGAGAATAATTTGCCCCTTTCCACCCCTCAGCCCTCCCGTTCCCCCTTCATACCGCCCCTCTTCCCCAGCATGTCTTGATCTACTTGATATGCCATTACATATGCACTGTGTGCTGGAGGAAAAGAAGTACACGACTTTTGAGACTTGCCGGTTTCATACAAGAGGGAGTCGTTCCCTTGATACAGTTCAAATTCGATCATCTTTTGTATATTTGAATTATGCCTCCTTTCTTTAAAATTTATAAATGAATGCTTTAGTGACGAAGTTAATAGTCATGGTAGAAATGACAATGGTGATAGATAAAGGGATTTCAGAATGGTAACTGAGGAATGTATAATAAAACATTATCAATTATTATCATGATTTCACATACACATCTCTGAATGTGTATGTGATTTTATCTGAATACTTCATGCATTTAGGATGGTTTTCCACTAGTCCTATAGTTTCCTTTTTATTTCCAAATAGCTAGGAATTTATCATGATCCATGAAATAGATAATGCGTCCATTGTATGGGGCCTAAATAATGTGACTGGATCTTGTATCTACTGGGAATTATATAAAAGGTCATATGAATACACGTATACGTATATTATATTCACATCATAGGTGCTATACGGGGTATAAATTACCAAACAACATACAATTTGACAACTTATAACAACATTTGGTAGGTTAATATCCCCCCTAGAAATAAAAGCAGTATGGCACAAACCAAAATAAAAGTAAGTGAATATGTAAATGTGCAAGCTATTATGTACGTACAGCAAATAAAATATTGTGTCCTCCAAGATATGAGTTTCTAAGCATAAATGAATCAATTGTTACAGAAATAAGGAAGTGATGCTTGTCCTCCTTAGAAAACTATTTTACCTGATGAAGAATTGTTCTCTTGATGGAATCGACTATATAACGTTGTCATATATCTTAAGCAAAATGTTAAGCGAATAAGGAAAGACCTGCCTAATACTGCGATATGGATGAAATTGTCGTAAGAAAATGATTTATCATGGACTGATAACGTACTGTTCATCATTAAATTATGGAACCACTGTCTGTTTTCCTTTCACAACTTCCTTTCCTCTAGACAAAATGAAGAAGATAGTGAATATAATAAGATCAGCCCATTTGACCGGTGTGGAGAGTGCTCCATCTTGAAGGGCTTATGATGCTCAGAACAATAATTATCATAAACTGTAGAGACCCTACATATGGTTTAAGGTATTGATGGGAAAGGAATGTCGTTTCTCTTCTTCCATTCCATGCTACAGAGAGTAGATAAATTGAATCTGATCACTGCTGATTGCATTAAAATATAAATAACAATCTGTGACAGGTTATTTACCAATATGACTCATCCTATAATAATATGAATACGTGAGACATGCTAGATATTGAAATAGGAACGTGGGCTATTGTAATTGCATTTGCAAAACTGAAGAAGCATTTCTACCGAACATTCTATTTTTATCAGTAAAAAAGAAGGAATATGCCCTTTTTAAAAATCATGTTTATTCAAAAAGTCAAATATTTGCAATGTAAGTTCATTAAAAAAAATCAGAATGAAAAATAGCCGGTCCGTTTAAGTACATAGACTTCAAATTATTCATATACATGCCAATGGAATGCGAAAATATCTTACTGGAGAATTTCACTGTCATACTGAGATTTGAAAAAGGCCCAATTTGGGCACATTGGGCACCAATTTTCAAATATCAGTCGGTGGCATCGTTTAAAGCGTTGAATTTTACCCAGGAATCCACTTCATAAAAAAGTGAACACCTTTTCTCTGTTGGAGCAGCTGTGTACCTAACTATTATTGCTAACAATAATAATAATGATCATCATATTACTACTACTACTGCTGCTAACAATAATAACAATGATGATGATGATGATGATGATGATGAGGAGGAGGAGGAGGAGGAGGAGGAGGATAATAATGATATTAATGATGATGATTATTATTATCATCATTATTATAACAATAACAATGATAATAATGATTGTAATTAATATCATTATTATTATCATCAATTATTATCATGATAATCATAATGACAATAATGTAAAAAAAAAAATTCTCAGGAGAAGTTTATATTGTCAGAATAAGTTCATTTCAAACCAAATGATGTATATATTCTAATCATGGAGTTACTTTTTTAACTCCATGATTATAATGACATATCTTAATATTGCACAATTATATTTACATATTGCTGAAAGAGAACAAAACATATGAAAAAAACTTTTCAAAATTTAGTTGTCCCATGAAACACTGTGCATGACATTTTAAACGAATATTTTTCCGTGATCATGGAAGAAAAAATCAATCAAATTGGTATGCACATTGTATATAACAACCATGGCGTTCACAGTCTAGGTACATATTCATTTAATTACGAGTTTCATAACGACAGGAAAAAGATAATCTCAGTTCGAATTCAAATCATTAAATGCATTTATACTCCTAAGTGACTTTATCTTCTATTTACCTAACCGAAATGAATCGCGAGTAGATAAGGAGCAAATATAGGAATTGTCCAACTTTCAGTTTCGTCGACATTTACGTCACAAATTTTTTCAAATAGCTCCTTTGCTTGCTTATGATAACCCCGTGATTGCCTTTCTGAATATAATGTATTTTCTTGTTTTAGGTTTGAATTGTTTTTGACAAGATTAAAAATAGCTTGCCTATCAGAGGTGACAGACCATCTTCATGATCATGATAATGATAATGGATTGTGGACCCATTAATCGGAATAACATATTCAACAGAATTTATTCCCATTATGGCTGAAGGAGCAACTACCACCTCCTGGAATAGACGCTTTTTTGAAAAAAAATAATTGTAGACAATAGAAAAAGGCAAGAGCCCACTCTCCCCAATGTAATCATTATACACAGGGGCATCTCCAGTGTAGGATGGAACTAACATACCACCCCCCCCCCAGCCGAAGGTTTGAATTCCCCGAAAAAAATAAGGTGCAGTTTGCTGAAAGTTTTCGGCACATTCTGGCCCTTCTCGGTACGGTTACAGGGCTTTGGTATTCCCTTTTACTCACTTTCTAGGGCCTAAATAATGTGACTGGATCTTGTATCTACTGGGAATTATATAAAAGGCCATATGTATACACGTATACTTGCATTATATTCACATCATAGGTGATCTATAATGCTCATGAGTACGATCGTTTCATAATAAGCATGGGGAAGAGCCTAGCTAACACCCCTCGCGCCACGGGCGTCGCTAAAGGGGGGGTGTGGGGGGGTGTGACACCCCCCCACTCAAAATTCTTGTCGGCAAATTCACGATCGCTGTCGGCAAAAACAAAAAAAGGGAGATAGAGAGAGAGAGAGAAAGAGAAAGGAGAGGGAAGAGGAAAGAGGAAAAAAAAAAAGGAAAAAAACAGGAGTAAGGTGCCCAAATAGAGTCATATTCAGCTTATTTACTTGTGCATTTTGACGACGAAATAATACTGGTACCACGAAAGAGAATGTAAATTTTTTTTCTTGCTCGCTGCGCTCGCTTGTATTATATTTAGATACAGGATGTTTTCGGAAAGCAAACACATTCGGCTAGTGAGATGAACACTATATAATCTAGATATCTTTAGGCCCATCATGTATTTTCATGAAGAAGTAAGGCAAAAAACAAAAAAAGGGAGATAGAGAGAGAGAGAGAGAGAGAGAAAGAGAAAGGAGAGGGAAGAGGAAAGAGAAAAAAAAAAGGAAAAAAAGAGGAGTAAGGTGCCCAAATAGAGTCATATTCAGCTTATTTACTTGTGCATTTTGACGACGAAATAATACTGGTACCACGAAAGAGAATGTAATTTTTTTTTTCTTGCTCGCTGCGCTCGCTTGTATTATATTTAGATACAGGATTTTTTTGGAAAGCAAACACATTCGGCTAGTGAGATGAACACTATATAATCTAGATATCTTTAGGCCCATCATGTATTTTCATGAAGAATTACTTCTACTATAAAAAGAGTATGTATATTTTTCCTAGTTCGCTGCGCTCGCTCGTATTATATTCAGATACAGGATGTTTTCGGAAAGCAAACATATTCGGCAAATGAGATGAATATGCCGAATATGTTTGCCGAATATGTTCGGCAAATGAGATGAACACAAATATATAATTTAGATAAATTATCTTTAGGCCCATCATGTATTTTGATGAAGAATTATCACTTCTACCTCAAAAAGAGTATGTATTTTTTCCTCGCTCGCTGCGCTCGCTCGTGTAATATTTAGATATAGGATGGTCTTAAAAGCAAATAAATTAGGTAGGAGATGTGACCAAATATATCAAAATAGGTACCTTAAAGGCCAATCGTGTATTTTGATGAAGAACTTTCACTTCTACCATGAAAAGGATTATGAATATTTCCTCGCTCGCTACGCTCGCCCGTATAATATTCAGATACAAGATGGATTGGGGAAAGCAAACAAATTTTGCAAGCTATAGGCCCATCGTGTATATTGATGAAGAATCGTGTATATTGATGAAGAATTATCACCTACGCGCTCGCTCGTATAATATTTAGATACAGGATAGTCTTTGAAAGCAAATGAATTAGATAAGAGAGGTGACCAAAATCAAGATATCCAAAAGGCCCATCATGCATTTTTTTAATGAAGAACTTTCACTTCTATCATGCAAAGGAGTAAATATGTATTTTTCCTCGCTCGCTACGCTCGCTCGTACAATATTCAGATACAAGATGGATTTGGGAAAGCAAACGAATTCGACAAGTGAGGTGACCAAAATATGTACCTGTATAAGTTAGATATCTCATAGTTAATACCATCGTGTATTTTGATAAAGAATTGTCACTTCTACCATAAAAAAAAGATTTTCTCCTCGCTCGCTGCGCTAGCTCGTATAATATTAAGATTCAGGATGGTCTTTGAAACCGAATGAATCAGGCCAGAGAGGTGACCAAATATAATTAATTTAGATATCTTTAAGCCCACCATGTAGATTGATGAAGAACTATCACTAAAGTACGTAAGAGAGTGTATATTTTTCCTCGCTCGCTGCGCTCGCTTGTATTATATTTAGATACAGGATGTTTTCGGAAAACAAACACATTCGGCAAGTGAGGTGAACAAAATATAGTTCAAAAGGAAAATATGATAGAGGTGCACAATTGAACATGCCTCAATGGGCTTTATACGGTTGAATTTATCGACGTTGGTCGTCGGCAATCGGTGGCATTATTTGTCGGCAATCTGGCCTCTACACCCCCCCCCATTCAAAATAGTCTAGCGACGCCCCTGCCTCGCGCTCTAAGAAAAAAAGAAAACGAAAGAAAACGAAACACAAAAGGAAACTTTTTGCAGACATTCCACCCAAGGCCCATTGATAGAGACCCTCTCTCCCAACCCATTGTTATACATTTTCTGGATACTTTATCATTCTTTTCTGTATATATTTCCATTTTTCAAAAAAATGTATATATTTGTATATTATACATTATTTTTTTCTAGACTTTTTTTTTTCTTTTCATCAGGCTTAAGGTTTGCATGACACAAACAAATTTATAAACGTTAAACGGTTTTGTTATCATTGGCATGTATGCATTTATTTGCTTTGCAATAGTGGGCACTATTGCATATTCGATATTTAATAACGTATGACCATCTTCATCATATACATTTTAGCTGTCAAAAACTTTACTAAGATACTTTTTTTCTATCCCCCAAATAACAAGGGATCCTTTTGATTCATTTTTCCCCCTTCAAATTTAGAACCTAGACATTAAAAAAGAAGAAGCGGACAGGAGAAGGTTAATACCCTTTACTTGAATTTAAACGCAGCACCAACTACCCTTTAACACAATGTTTCCATATATAACAACTAATTAATATTCAGGATATACTATGCGAATCACAAATCATCAATAAACAATGACCGGCTTTGACCAATCAATGACCGGTAACCCTCAACAACTTCCGTACGCATGCGCCTCCTTTGTCTGTCGGTCTTCACTTGGGCGGGGCTTCGACAATGACAAAGACGATCACACACTTTTGTTCTCTGTCATAGCCGCTCGTTTCCCAACGTCAAATCGGGCACGTGGGGCAAATAGCAGTTGTGGAGGTAATATAACGAGCGCTGTCGCGAGACAGAGGGATCAATATTCGCAAAGTAAACACCGATTAGCAGTATATAAAAGCGCCAGATGGGTACGGATGTAGTCTTATTAGTACGACTTCCTCAGCTAAAGGAAACTCGAGTTCAGAAATAGCTTGGGGTGCCTACATCGTGCAGAGAGAGACGCAGCGTCCTCCTATGTGCTGTATCGTCTGCTAAACGACGAGTGCAACAATCTTGCCCATTTTCGGTCGTGCTTTTTCAATTTCCCCCTCTCCATTCCTCGAACAAAAACTCGAATATTAACCATGGAGGGAGTTACCATGGAAAGTCTTCTGGACATCTGCCTGTGTACTAGCGTGGCGATCAATTTTTCCGTCTTTTGCTACTTTTTCATCTTCGCCCTTGCGGATTTATTTGTGAAGACATGCCACTCCTCCACCTCCCGAATGCAACTGGCGCACAAACACTGCACGGAGTTCATGAGGAATTTGTAAGTTCATGAGGCAGAATTAATCTTTAGCACAATTTCAAACAAGATAACAGGATGTTCGTGTTTTATAGCGGATAACCAGCTGGTTTTTCCTTCTTCTTATGTAAATAATGATAATTAAACACGGGCAGCTGTGTCATCGTGTACTGTTTCGCATGATAGTATATTCTCTAAAAGGGCATAGTTGTAACGCCGGTGCTGCATTTGTGGGACAAGAACAACTCGCAACTTATATATATATATTTTAAATTAAAATATAATGCCCCAGCATGGCGGTACGCAGCGGGGGAGGGGATGGGTGGGCAGGGAGGAAGTTACCCCCCCCCCAAAAAAAAAGCCAAAAAAAAAAAAATAAGCTTTATTTTTAAAAACATTTTCTTTCAAAAAAATCCACCCAAAGTGTGCACCAGGTCCTTCAATTTCAATTTTAAAAATGCAAAAGCGGCCTCGTGACCAGCTCGGTCGCTTTGCTCACTCGCTTGCGTGTTTCCTCCTACATATTTCCTGTTCTTGCCCCCTTCCCAGCAAAAAAAAAAAAATTCTGCGTGCGGCCTTGCCCCTCACGCAAAATCAAATCTTAATATTTTGCTATGGGGCATCACTTTTCCATACATTGCCACGATATACCATACCTACTCCTCGGCTAGCATGCGATGTTGTTGTTGTTGTTGTTGTTTTTTTTTGGGGGGGGGGATTTTCAAGTCTTAGATAATTTGTGTAACTGATATCCCAGTGCTCACTGAGGAAAAGACGGCTAATTAACTCACCTTTTTGTATATCACTGTTAAGTTGCTTTTTGTTTTCATAAATAGTCATAGTCATAATATTAATTTCCTTTTAACAGACATAAAAATTGAATTACCTTACACTCTAAATCTAATAGGTTAAATCACCATTTAAAAGTGTGAAGGAGTGACTACATTTTCAAAATGGTAGATTAACACTTTCAACATGATGGATTCAAAATAATAAAGGTTGGAATCCAGCATGTTCAAAATGTTAATTTAAAATTTTAAAAATGTAGTCATTCCTCCACCCTTTTAATTGGTGATTTCACATTTTAGTTTTTAAATTGTGACTAAATACCCAGCGTATTCTATAAATATTTTGTTATTTTCCAAACTGAACATTTAATTGCACACACGATCGCAGCATGGAAATAATTGTCTCATGCGTATCTTTTAATCTGTCTACTAGACAGTGCAAATTTAGAAACGGAAGGCGATGATCGTACCGAAATCGTTTGCACAACAGAGAAATCTGATAGGACAGATGTATCGAGAAGACACGCAGCTACTCTGATTATTCATTCATCAATTCATTCATTAATTTCTTCATCCTGTTGTTATCATTTTGGAGATGATAGTACAGAACATAGAGTGCATGATTAGATACATTACTGATAAGGCATAATGGTACTCCCAGTTTAAGGTAATTAAATAGCAATGTAATTCACAACACAATGTGCAAAAATATTCATAACGAACTTTCAGATTCATTTAAAACTTTAGGGCACTATATAAGCAAAGTGTGTTTTCAGATTTCTAGAATAGGTATAATTGTTCAAAAATAGTTTTGAAGCTGTAACAGATTTAAGACATGAATGCGAATTTCGGACACTGTAAAACCTTTTAAGAATTATAAACTTTTCAATTTTTTTTTTGAGCTATAACATGTATAAAGTGTAAATTCCAACTGGCGATGTAGAGTTGTGGTAGTCCAGCGTCTAACCATGTCAGCCCGCTACCGATCAGGGGGTTTTCAGATTACAGCGTTATTGTCCTGGGGCAAAAACATTAATCTACATTTTCCAACCCCATAAACCAGCCCTATGTAAAAATGACTAACTAGAAGAAATTCTAATTATGATTTTCGCTGCCCTGTATGGCAATTTGCGTGAATACAAAATGACGTACCTATCTTCTAAGATGTCTTGAGAATATCTAGGGATGAATAGATGCGTATTATGAATGTGATTATTAAAATCACAAAACAAATCTAAATCTTATTCAACTTGATCTGTATTGAAATAAATATAAGTCACCTCGATATATTGCAGATGTTACTGATAATCTATTTAACCCATATTGGAACATTTTATAACTTTGTGAAACATTAGAAAAATCTTAATAAAATCAGTTCGGCAGAGTGGATTTTTCATGATAGTAAATGTCATCATCGTGATTATTGCCACAATGAATTTTTCTTTTCTTTGATATTTTTTGTGAAAATTTTGATGTAACCTTTCAAGTTACTTCTTAATTCTAGAAGATTAAAAGAAGTTTTGATTGGATCAATAATGAAGAAATTATCATGATCATATAGCCAGGGGCGCCAGGGTGTTTTGATGGGCGGGGGGGGGGGGAGTAAGGTGACCCAAAGGTGAATTTATTGACGTTTTAAATGAACAAATAAGGGTATTATATAGTTGCATGCCCCAGGCCTCTCTTTGTTCAAACCTCTTCTTTCTTTTTCCTCTTCTTTTTTCTTCTATTTCTCCTCTTTTTTTATCACTTGAAAAATCATAGGGGGCGATCGCCCCCTGCTCCCTGTAGCGCCGCCCCTGCATATAGCTCAGCTTGAAATTTTGCAGGTAGAAGTGATCTACATTAGTGAGATGAAAAAAGTTCATTTAGCTATAACAATTCTTCGTAATATATCAAAATGATTTTGAGTATTACTGTCTGATTCGTTCATGAAATAATGTAGCTTGGCACATTAATAATGTCATGAATGAATAATAACTTTATCTTTGTGTGGAATTTTTCATAATCTGATATCACCGCACTAAATTGCTTTCGTAAATCTTGATGGGACATTACAAGTGGCTTTACAAATCTAAAAGATTTGTCTTAAATCGTTTACTGAAACATCATTCATGTTAATGAAATGATCGCAAGTCATTTCAGCAGATTGAAAATGATATCAGTGGATGATATGTTTATCTCCTTGCGGAATTTTGTCACGATCTTAAAATGATATTGTCACCACGTTGAGGGTTTTTTTTTTATTCAAAATCTTAATGAAGCATTGCAAGCTATTAGCCTTGGCACATCTGAAGGGCTAAAAAGATACTGGATTATTAATGAAATAATCCTGAACATTTCGACATATTGATGATGTTCTGCATGATCTATTTGTAGACGGTTTAATATTCATAATCTTAAACAGTTAAATGTTATTGTCACCAACATTGAGATAACTTCACACATTTTACGGCTTGAAAATATCATTTACAAATTACTTAATCAAATGATTATTATTGGCTGAGCATAATGATGATGTTATTAATGGATGATATATTTGTCTTCACGTGGAATTTTTCATAATCTTTGTGAACGGAAACATCTGTTACCTGGCTTTTCTGACTCCTCTTTTTTTTTCAATGCCTTCGTGGCTTAAGGGGATCCGGTTAATTCAGTTTGCTTCTAAGTTCTACTGCACGAAGTGGAAAGCTCAATGTTGTTCATGTTGTGAGATTAAGTTGTTACCTTTGTGTAAAAAGGTACGGAGGGTTTGCTAATATCATCCCACTGACTTTTATCATTGCATGCTATTCTGATTTAGTTTTTTAATTCTTTTTATCAAAGTAGGCAAAATATTTCTTAGTTTGGCAAAAAATGTTTGGGTTACAGAACAAAAAAAAAAAAAATAAATAAATAAAAAATAAAGCTGTACTACTGATTTCTTCGAATATTGATTTTGTGAACATGAGGTGAAGGGGGATTCTTATTCAAATATAAGATTAAAAAAAAAAACTTCGTCCGAATTTCATTTCGATGTTTATCCCATGAGCTAAGGTCCATATCAATATATGATATACACTAAGAAATTAGGGTGCAATTCTGCACCCCCAAGGGTACAAAATTGCACCCTAATTTCGTAGTGTGTAGGATAAGATTTCCCTTGCTCTCACTCCAAACACTTTTGACAGTTGAAAGTCTAAAGAAGCAAATTATGTGAAAACGTTAATGAAGAGTTCACAATTTTCTTAAATTATGACAAATATCCACTGACCATACCTACGTTGTTTTGTATAAATCATTATGGAAATAACAGAAAAGAACATTGCTAATTGTAAATTAAATAACATTAAATCACATCAAGTTAAAGATATTTTGTCAACCTGCATACCTTCTTAGCTACCCAGAGATAGACTTCTGGATTACATTTTGTTTACCGAATTTTGTTTTGGAGGAAGGATGATGGCAGTCTAGCCCTAATAAAGCAAGGTCATCAATCGCGAAGGCCCACGCGTCTATCATATCGAGTCTTTTCTTTCCTGCCTTATCTTCCCCGGTCATGCCGGTCAGAGGTGTATGACAAAGTCCCGTCAGCGACTAGACTTAGCGATTAGATCACTATGGATTTATCGCATTATAGTAACTTTTTACTGTATCATACCCCCGAATTTACTTATTTTTTTAAATACAGGACTGATTAATTTTCTCAGGAATAAATGTGATTTAAAAAAAAAAACAGTCAACGAATTAAAGTGAGGGATATATATATATATATATATATATATATATATATATATATATATTTATTTATTTCAATTTTTTCTGTTTACCCTTCCACAGGGTTCCTTTATCATGTTTATCGAATATCAACAATCCTTTTCACAAAATATCGGTACGTATTAACATAATCATTTTCACAAAATATACAGCAATCCAAGAAATGTCATGTAAATATTCAAGCACAAGGAATATTTTGATGCGATTGCCGAACATAGTACGTATACGGTTCTGATGACTGTGATGATATGGACTTAAAAAATGTAACACACTTAAATTCTTTTTAATTTTTGACAGAGCTCCACATAATCCAATAACCTCTCTCCGCCTTAAAAAAAGTGTAAGAGTAGAATGTAGATCTAGTACACATCTATTTTGATTAAGTGCTTGACACCATGTTTAGATAATGGGTAAACTTTTGAAATAACATTCCTGTGATAGCAGTATCAACATTATCTGCCATTAAATGCAATATTTAACCTATCAATCAAAAGATGTTTGCTAGAATTGCCCCTCCATTTTTATGCAACTTGCTTACTAAGGGTATCCCTCCAGTTTGATGCTTATATCGTTATCTCAGTGCAATGTGTTAATTTTGTTCTTTTTTTTTAAGTGGAAAATGAATTGAAATTGAATTGAAATGAATTGAATTTAATATCATTAAAATGGGAGGAAATTTGAAAATACTGAAGCTTGGGGAAGAGGCCCGGGAGGGTCTGGAATCCACGGGCCATGATGTTTACGTCGCAGATGTACATTTACATGACCAACTCCCTTGTTTTGTTTACATAATTGTACGTGTACGTCCATGAAATATATTTCCTACAATCTATTTTTATGCACTAAACATCTATTAAACATCTTATAAGATAGTTTCGATCATGAGAACTTTTAATGCGTACTTCATTTTTATTACTTCACGCGGTCTTTGATGATCCTTAATTAGAGACACTATCTCATGAAGGAAATGCTACTGAAAATAGAAAACTATTTCCCTCAAGCTCACTGATGAGATATAAATTATGCAATGATTGCCAAAATCTGTCTGTTTCATAGTTTTTCAGAATATTTAATCATGTTCCTATGGACATGATCGATATGGCAAAGCTTTGATCAAGCAGTTAGATGAATTGCGTCATAAATGCAATGAATTAGAGAAAATTATCAGTTTTATTTTGAATTACATCTGGGAAACCTTGACAGTTAAGCACACTTTATGTCACCTTAAGTATATTGTAACTGTATCTTTTCATAAATGTACGTTTCGATGAAGATGGAATAGTTGTACCATGTGTACAGTGTACACTAAGGTGTAGTGTAGTGTATAGTGAAGTACTTTGTAAGTTTCTACCCGTCTCCGTTAGCTCTCAGGAAATATCATTCCTATGGTGGCCCTGAAGTACGCTCGACAACAGGTCATGTCCGACGTGAATTTCGCATCCCAGGTCCTGAATTTCGCATTCCAGGTCATGAAATTCATGACCCGTGGGGCGAACTTTGCAACCCAGTCGTGAAATTCACGACCGGCGATGCGAAATTCATCCCAGGTCATGAATTTCGCGCCGCGGGTCGTGAATTTCACGACCTGCGATCATGATATACATGTATATTTTGGTCCTGTATAATGTATGATTTCAAAAATATTACCCAAGTATGTCAGAAATGAAATGAAAAGCAACAATTAAAAGCATAAAATAATATTTCAAATAAAATTATGCCTGTGAAATAGTAGGGCACCTCCCTTATTTCAAGTAATGACGATCCGTCGAAGGGAGAGGAATCGGGTATCCAATATTTCTAAGGTACTTGGGGGCTGTCCTAGAAAATAATAAATCATTTGTCAGTGATTGTATCGGATCGATTTCAATTCAAAATTCAGATTTTCCGTTCAAAAAACGTAATGATTAACAACACATGTCATGGTAAATCATGTAAACAAATAAATAGACTGTTTTGCTGGTCTATCGAGGGGCCAAAATAAGGAATGTTGAACTATGAAAATTATGAAAATAAACAAATACCAAAATAAAAGAAAATACTCTATGTATCACCAAAGCCCCTTGAAGGATTAATAGAGTTCCAAGGGGTATAAACATATCGACTAGAGTGTAATTGGTTTCGAACCCTGGAGCTCGTAGCTCCGAGACTACGGCTCATCCAGTGAGCCATCAGTCATATTCTTAATCCAAAATATTGCCCCTCCTGTATAAGCAGGACACTGGATAGTCATGTTTCGTTCCCTCAAGCATGTTAAACATCAAATTAACACCGAACCTTAAGACAGCACTGAAGCCCCAGCCCAGAGCCATGACTTTCCATAACGAGCTAAATTAGCCGGACGGGGATCCATAATCCAGGCCATACACTTGTGGTTTGTTGTGCTGACGTGGGGATTTCCACTTCGACAGGATGCTAATTTTTATTTCTCCTTCTCTTTCCCCCTCATGACAGATGATATAATTCTTTGAGGTTTCTTCGGGTTTACCCAGTATATAAGGAGCCTCCCCCCCCCCCTCCACCCCGCCCCAGGCCCGAACCCTCGCCTCGGCATTATAGTAGTTATGCCATTAAAAATAACCTCTCCCCCATGATATGACTGGCGATATAATTCTTTGAGGTTTCTTTGAGTTCACTGTGGCATCATGAACCGCCAGTAAGGACCCCCCCTTTCCTCTTTCCCCTCGACCCGCGCCCCGGCATTTTATTAGTTATCCATTAACCAACGATCTCCTTAATGCGTCAGCTTGCGTTTTCAGATGCTTGTCTGAAAACGTATACTAAAATTAAGGTTCACTTCCAAAGTTGTCCCAAAGGTATCATCACCTTTTCAAGGTGCAATCTAAACGCCAACGTTTAGAACCCCAGAGGGGCAATAATGCACCCCCTAGGCATTATCTTGGACCTTTTCTCAAGAGTTCACGGTATTGTGATTTTTTAAAGTAAAGGATGGATATACAGTATAGCATTTAAATTTTAATCGGGTCCAGTATCATCGCAAGCTGGAAAAATCATGGCATTCTCCTGGCTTCATAGTTGAAGATACTCAGGGTGGTGTACATTAAAAAAGCGATCTCCTACATGCCGTCTGGTGATCTAAATACGATTGTCATTCACCTTCATTATTATTCGCAAAAAAATGAAGCATCTGTCGACACGTGTACTTATGTGATAGATCAGGCCAAAATTCATTTGAATAAATGATAACACCAAAAGAATTAAAGTTTTTTTGGAAGTGAGTTTGTTGATTAAAAAAATATTTCGTTCCTTACATTTCCTTCGGTAAAGAACGGTTCTTGAGCGTCAATGTTCATTTCCTGTATCGTGTTTAGGTTTTTGTTTTTGATTGCAGCTGATTTTTTTTTTATTCCATTCTATATATCGTTCAGGTGTTTGTAATTATAAGTTCTGTACGTTGTACGTGCATATGCATCTTATTCTTATCATTTCATTTCTGAAATACTGTAGGATAGCAATCTGTCTTGTACTATGATTAATTTTGCTATCCATGCCTGAGAATAGACAATAGACAGCGCCGTCTGCATCACACAGACATACAAAGCCAGCATTTGGGACCAATTATAAATTTCATCAGACAATTATTTCTTAAAATAACTGTTGCGCCTGTACACGTCAATTGGAAATCAGCCAACGCATTTTCATTGATGAGCCGGAATACTGTAACAACCTGCGGAAGCTAGGTTTGTCTGATCTAGCAGTTTAAAGGTAGAGCAAGTTAACCCTTGAATGAAATGTAGTTAACATCCTTGCATTGCGGTATGTTTTAAAATGCAATAAAAAGATATCAATCAGAAAGTATCAAGTAAAAAGATTATTTGTTCGTATGGCGAAAGGCAAAGTTACATTTGTCAGTTTGTTTCGCCGGTGTTTGTGCTTTAATTGTTGAGTGAAGAATATGCATTGACCACAATTTTAGCACCATAGACCAACATGAGTTTTGAAAAGTAACTTTTAAATAGTTATCATGCGATTGAAATATTTCTCAATATCAGTTGTAGATTAAGTACGAATCAATGCCTACTGTTAAACATTTGGATAAGTTTTTATCATCTCATTGCCAATGGCATTACCATGATTATAGAAAGAGCATCGTCTACTTCAAGAACTAAAAATTGTTCTACATAAAATGGAAATGTAGTTGCTTAAATGTTTCTAATATCAATCAAATTCTTCAAAGCGTGGTTGGAGTTTGAAACTTTACTATGTGTTTAGTTGACACTAGATGTTCCGACATAGTAATATGTAGTACATGCACATGTACACACCTTATACACTCTAAAAACGATTCAGTCAAAATGACAAGATTAAGGGTCAGCTGGGTGCAACTAATATGTCTTGTCAAACATCTTACTATGTTCTTGTCAAAAGTGACTTATTACAGTCAAAATACGACTAGCAAATAGTTTTTAAAAATTATTTTTTTAAAAAAACCCCAGAAATGACGGAAATAATAGTTACACCCAGCTGACCCTTTCGTTCAGTCAGTTTTAACTGAATCGTTTTAAGAGTGTATATCATACTAAGTTCTTTTCATGATGCATTTACACTTCAATGTTCTGTTCATGATGCATTTGTACTTTGAATATGATGCATTTTTGAAACTTTTCATCTTCTAGTTCTCCTGCACTCGAAACAAGATGATTGATGGAGATAAAAGTATGCTTTCCTTCTGATCACACCCCGTTGCTGCATGCTGCCATGACCGTGAAGCTCATTCTTTCCTTTACACGTCTTCTCCCATTTCCCTCCATCGCATGCATGCAGCAGGCGTCTCCAACGAGGCGAATTCCTTTTCATTTCCCGCCTATTACAAATTGGTCATGTGACCACGACAAAACGGCTCCCCGATGAAAGATCACTTAACTTTCGAAATGATTTTTTTTTTCCCCTTCAGGGTAGACCTTTTGACATTGAAGGGACAACCCCTGTTTTTTTTTTCTCTTCCCTTTTTTTCTGTTTTCTTTAAATATAAAACTGATGTTACTGAATGTTGCGGGGGGAAATGGAGAATAAAATTTCAAAACCTTTAGAATGCCGTTTTTCAGTAAACGCTCATGAACTGTTTTTAAGGTAAACACATTACTTGTTAAGTTATTGGGATTGAATATGAAAGGACCAACCTACCTCGAGTAGAAGCTATTTATCATTTTATCATCATCATGATCATCATCATGATCATGATCATCATCATCATCATCATCATCGTCATTGTTATCATTATCATTTCTACTACCATATTACATGTACTACTACCACTACTACTACTACTACTACTACTTCTACTGCTCCTACAACTTTTCGTTATTTTTAAGCCCGCCGCACGCTATAGTTCAAGATCAAGTTCAACTTCATGTTTTATTTCCAGTATAACACAAGACATACAAAATATATTTTTTCTTTTAAAAAAATATCGTGAATTAACATTGTTTTCTCTCTTTTTTTTGAAAACATCAAAACATACGATCCAACTGCGACCCGATTTTCGAACAAATGGCATTTAGTATTAAATATCAAAGTATAAACAAGCAAAATAATCTTATTTGAAGTTCAGAATAATGATAGGAATACTAAAATCGAAATTTTGGTTAACTGCAAGCCTTGTGGTCAGAGTAAAGGCCAAATCAACTTCAAATCTAGCCGATCGCAAGATTGCTATGACGTCACTACGATTCGGAATTGAGTTCGTCTTTATTCCTACAGGGAGGCTCGCAATAGCCCGGAATGTCGATTTTCGTATTTATACGACTATTTGAAACTTTGATCATTAAGATTTGACATGTTTGAATGTACATATCAAATGTTATAACATTTTCTTTTTTTCCAAAATCGGACCGCAGACGGATCGTATAGTGTGCGGCGGGTCTTTGGAGTTTATACAATTGAATCTTGGGTTAAGTTACATGTACAGTGCGTCCCAGAAAAAAACAGAACCCTAAAACAAAGGCTTATTGTGCAGAAGCAATGGGCGTATTATTGGAAACACATGTTCAAAATAAACTTTGACTTATGCTCGTTCAAACGATACATTAAGCAAACTTATTTATTCATCTATCTCTGAGTACCGTGACTTTGAAAATTTAATGTCAAAAACCATTTGCTACACTTTTTTGGCTTAGACCTTTTAAGTTACGTACTGGTCATGCATGTGGGCAGTTTTGTGCAGTTCAAACCAGTCACAAGTTCGCCTTCAAAATTTGTTATGACAGTTGAATGAGTGAAGATAAGATAAAACATAAAACAATCAGGTTCGACACCTTCGACCAATCATACCTAACCTTAGTTTGTTCAAAAGGTATACATTTGAATATTTCTTTGTTGTCAAGAGCAACCTAATCTTAGTTTGTTGAACAAACTAAGGTTAGGTTGCTCTTGACAACAAATAAACTTGTCTGAGGCTTGTCCGACATAGCGACAATTAATTTGAATAATGTTAGTGAACAGGTCTATTGGAATGAATGTCCATTGTCCTCATCTGTCGTAAAAAGGGAGTGCTTGGGTGATGAATCAATCAAGCAAATGAATCGGTGAATGAAACACCCCTACTTTACCAAACCTACAGAATATGGTTCAGCTAACCACTGAACAGAGAGTGTTTATCGGTACCAAATTCCTTGAGACCAACTGTCCAACCTACCAAATTTTAGTTGGTTAGTTGGTCATTTGTTAAAGATGTTTTTTCCCAAAAGTGTAGCAAATGGATTTTGACATTAGATTTTCCAAACCACATTACTCAGTGATGCATCAATGAACGGGTGTCATTTGTGTATCATTCGAAACAATATTTGTCAAAATTTATTTTGCACATTTGTTTTTAATCATAGAGTCACCCCAGTGATTCGGTACAATAAGGTTTTGTTTTAGGTTTCTGTTTATCCTAAGACTAGGATGTGTCCATCTCTTTCTTTTCCTGATGTGCTCACTGTCAAAGCCAACAAGTGTAGCAAATTGTTTTTGACATTAAATTTTCAAAGTCATGTTACTCACAGATACATGAATAATAAGTTTGCTTAATGTATCATTTGAAAGAGCATAGGTCAAAGTCTACTTTGAACATTTTTTTCTTCAGTCGAACGCCCCATTGCTTCCGCATAATAAACCTTTGTTTTCGGGTTCTTTTTTTCCCGGGACGCACTGTACAACTATAGTGTTTATGATCAAGATTTAGAAATAATCTGGACCTGCTCCAAAAATTGGTCTTGAAAAGGTTAGCCACAACGTTCGTGCATATTTTTTTTTTCTTGATGAAAATAGAATTACCTGTCGACGAATATTCTTGAACGTCAAGATTACATTTAACACCTGGCATTTTAAGATGGTGTACACATTGATCGTGTTTCTGATATCACTGACAGAAACAAATGACGATGTCACGGAGGTAACTGATAAATAATTGTTCCATGATAGTCACATACGAAAGACGTAAATAGTCACCTGATGTTAAGATGTTTAGGGGCTATCTCACATTATGCAGATAGATAATCGACAAAACTGGAATGAAAGTACATGTAGGCAACATAAATTTACATTGGTAAAAACCCATTTTCAGCCTCCATATCGAATCTGACTTTTATGTTGGTTATTGACGCACGTCGTTTATTACTTTTTGTGGTTTGATCGGAATCAAACAACTTTTAATCAAACAATATTTTGTTTGAGGAAAAATACAACAAAGATCCGTTGGAAACTTGAACGGCTATGTTCCTCATTCGCCAGAATAAAAATTGGCATGATCATGATGAATATGACTCAAAAGAAATTAAAAATAAAAAAAAAATGCTTAAAGTTCAGATTAGAAATTCAATTCATTAACTGAAATCCAAACGTTTCCAAAAGTTTTATCTGGCAACGAAATTTATTTTCCTAAAATGAATTGAAGAAATGCTTGGATTTCAATACTTTTTTTTTCTCTATCCCCCCTTTTTTTATGGGGGTGGAGTAATTCATTTTCCCATTTCGTCAGTTCGTTCGTTTTATTATGATAATGACTCCATACATGATATCAAGGCCGCATTTGGGGTTTAGGGCGTTTTCCCATATATCCTTTTTTGCCCTGAAGTCTGACTTATATTTAGCCATTATTTTGGAGAGTCAGGTCCTAGAGCTAGATACTCCCCCCCCCCCCTCCCTACATCATTATAGCATCTGTATACAACTAGTCCTTTGTTCATCATGTACACGCACTTTCCAAAGAAGATACATATGGCGTATGATTCACCGCTCCTGACGCACATCGCACATATCATTACAGTAATCATATAGCACCTTGCTAAAAATCACATGATATACGATAAAATTATGGTAATGTGCAAATAATAGCAACGCCTAATCATAACGGAACTCACTTGAGTAAAACTGAGACGAATTTTGTCTTTTTAGAAAAAAAAAGGGTCATGGACGAATAATCATTGCTTTGTTTACGGACTTGTCATGGAAATTTTCACTCTTGCAAATTTGTCATTAATACGATGGTGCTTTTTTCGTTTACCGAGGAACGGAAACGGAAACAATCAAGTGATTGTTGTTTAGAGGAATTTAGTAGTTCATGTTCTTAGTTATCTTAAACTAATTCACGTCACCGTCATGACTAATTCACTGGACTTTAGACCTCCCCCGTGTCATTAAAACCTGACTTATTGCAATCAAACACCGTTTTCATCCTGCGTCTGAATACCTGCACGGAGAATGTAACATAATGTGTAAGACTTTGCCCATGTGCATCATTATAAAGTAAAGATTTGTGCTGAATTACCTCATTTTATTGTCCATTATTGCCACTTCTGTGCAGATGATCAAATTCTCATCCGTATTAAAATTCCAGAACTGTTTGATTGTTTACTTGTTTTGAAGCCGGGCTCTCACCTCATAATGTAAAGCATCGAGAATGTACTTTTGAAAAGAAATTTATGTTTTTCTTTTCAGTTTTAATAATGATTATTTTACTTCCCGAATCGTAATCTATAATCTATCTGCTTGCAATCGCCATTAAACAGGGACTTAAAACTTTACAGCAAAATGGGTTGCTATCATGGATGTTCTTGTGTCTTGTTCTCTGATAGATATTCATATTTTGGCAAATTGAGAATATCCATCAATGATATTGGCTTGACAGCGGTCATGGCTCTTTCGTTTCGTGGTCAAGGCTACAGATAAAATATGTTCGAAGAAAATGATAAATAGGGCAGATTTTTTCCCACTTCATTCATCATCTTGGAATGTTGATTAGCTGTAGAATCGTTTTTACGAGATCAAACAACAGAATTCGGGACATCTTTGTTGGCATCAATCGTAAACTGTGACTGAAAAATTCCATCGTCGTGAAAAACACCATAAAACTCGGGTGAATCACCCTTTTCGATCACATGATTAATACTAATGAAATAGCATTGCTTCTTATTTCTAACAGATAAAGAAATTGTGTCTTTGAGGTTAAGGAAAATATTAAGGAGAGTAGAGTTAAACTACTAAGTTTTGAAAAACTGAATCAGCTGATTAACTACGCAAAACATACAGTAAACCCCACGATTAATTAATTACAAATAGAATCGTCCCTGAAACAATGATAAAGGTGTATGACCATGATGACGCATCTTTAATCAGCAAACACAAAAAGAATGGGCTGGGACCAACATGCCCAAAATGTCAACGGATGAGTGATATGGCCAAGGGCATAGTTGTTGGACCTGACAAGGTCTTCGGGGGGGGGGGGGAGGGGGGATATAAATATATATTTTTTAAAAATAGATATTTCAGGTTTATGTCAGTTTGATTTCCAGCTTTAAAGGGAGGGTAATTGGTGGCCACTGGTTACTAGTAATAACTTGCCTCCCCCCCCCCCTTCGCCACTTATCGTGAACTCTATATGACATGTCACAACTGTTGAGCAACTTCAGCAGGTCGTGCAGGCCCCCTCATTATAACTCGAGACTACCGCTGGATGTTGTAGTTCATTGTCTTTGAATGACTTCCGTTATGGTTGACAATGCCAGACACGTTTGATTTCCCGCCCACAAGTTTTTGCGTAAAACTGTGACACGTTTCTCCTACATTATTAATTCTCCTAAAGCAGGGGGCGTCTCCAGGGTTACGAAAAAGCAGGCACATTTATTGAAAATTACAAGCAGGAAAGAAATCAACATAAGAAAGAAAGAAAGAAAGAATAATAAAAGGGGGGAAGGTTTATTAGTTATTAACATTCCGATCGAAAAAAGGAGCACATATGATTGTGTAATCAAAGTATATCAATTGAGTTTTGAAGGGGCGGTTGTGCACCCTATATCCATGATATCCGTCAGTGTTTCAAGAGTGCCACGACGCACATTTTACTGCACAGTCGCAGACTGGTAAATGCGTTCAGCCAGTGAGCCAGACATTAAAATGATAGCAAAAACATTAAATGAATAAAATCAGATAAACACAATAGGAAAGAGAATAAACTGAAGAAAAAAAAAACAGAAACGTGTACGCAAAATGTCCGGCCTACACAGGTCTACGAATTCAGCTTGTCAACAGCATTTCAGGAAACAGACCTAAATTTGTTTCACGCACTAAGAGCTGAAATATATTTCCCTCCTACCTACTTCAGTATCAATCAGCGCACTTCCATTAACGGAGAACTTCTTATAGAACGTATGTTTTATTCTTAGAATTTTCATAATTAGCGATTTAGATCTGGGAGAAGAAATTTCTTAAAAATCGAGGGGCGTCTTGACGGAAATAGATCAGGTGTAATTAGTGTATCTAGCTTTATCACACCGCGTCCAAGGATTAAAGTTAAGTCGACTGAAATGCGTGTGTGCCATAATTAGCCAAGTCTCGTGGCCAGAGGAGAACGTTGTTGAGGTTTCAAAATTTGTTTTGTCTCTTGGTTAAATCGGGGGATAATAAGTACCAATACAGGTAGGTACCTTATTATCATGAAACATCCGTGAGAAGACAAATTTATTATATCATTGTAAATTTGGATGGATTCCCTGCTGATATTAATTCTCTCTAATAGTGTTTCCCTCTCTCTTCTTCACTGTCTATAGTCCATATGGACGGGGATGCTTCCATTATATTGATCAAGAACCGCTTCCACTATTTTGGAAATTAGGAGTGAAAAGGAGTTTTAGAAACCTCAGAAATAAAAAGAAAAGAAAAGACGTGAAAATGCTGACGGCCCTGTCCCCCATTTCTTTAGTTCTTTCCTCTCTCTTTGTGTCTTTGTTTCGCTTGCTTGTCAGTGAATATGGGGTAAAAAGAGACATTGAAAAAGAAAACCAGAGGATTTTTTTTTTTTTGGGGGGGGGGCGGATGGGTGATTTTTCTCATCAGAAAATGTCAAATGTGTCCCTCCTCACCTTGCTCTAGCCCACCCGCTCCCCGTGTTACCCCCCCTCATCCCCCCCCCCCCTGTATCGTTAATTAAGATTCAAAAGCCGCTCTCTACGAAGGTCTGAGGAGTGAAAATCACTCTAGAGACAAATTATCTTAAGCACACATCCAGGTTCCATAATGTAATCGCATCGTTTGAACGCGGTCTCTCTGAGCTTTATGCAGAAGGTATCAGCAAAGGGTGCGATATGTCTTTAAAAGGAATATCCTGAATCTCAGACGACACGGCGACAATCTCGAGGGTAGTACGTAATAAGACCACTTGACTTCATGAAAATGATTATGACATTTTCTAGAAATACTACATATTGAAGCCGACATTTAACAAGATCCCGGGTAGCTGGTGTTATGATGAATTATGGGGCGACGGAGGGGCGGCGGGGGGGGGGGGGGGGTATTGAGTCTTGATGGTATTATGTATACGCGAATCTAGGATTATGTGACAGAAAGGGGGCGCAATTACAAAAAAAAGACAGATCTGACGATCAAAAGCCAGAAGAAAAAAATAGGAAATGAAAGAAAAAGCTACCGCAGACAGTGCCTTGGGTCACATCGTGTTAAGGGGAGAAGGCACAGTTTGGAGCGGTTTACTGAGGGCACAAGCCAGTCGGTTTTAAAATATTTTGGGGTACTTCTCCCATTGCCCCCCCCCCCCCCGCGCACCCCCGCGCCTCCTAAGTAATAGTCAGGGGACGTATATCACCAGGGGGTGTTTCATAAAGCTGTTCGTAAAATTACGAATGACTCTACGAACAACTTGAATATGGCAAGCCAAATGGGATTCTCAATCATTATAAATCGCATCGGCTAAAGGTCAAACATGTAGACGTAGATTAAAAGGTTACTATTGTTTACACCCATTTTTATTGTGAAGTATATTTTTTGCCACAATTTGATTAAGATTATGAGAAATGCAGTCACACTTTGTTAAAACATCAGGAAAACTTTGGGCATCCCATTTGGCAATTCATATTCAAGTCGTTCGTAAAGTCATTCGCAACTTTACGAACAGCTTTATGGAACACCCCCAGGCTGACAGCAGTGAACATGGTGAACAAGAATCTATACTAGTCACGCTTTCATGTCCCAGACCTCTTGATGATGACTTGTCAAAATGATCCTGATGATAGTAGGTCAGAGTGCACCAAGCCTCTAGTCGCCAACTTTGTCTTAGGGGCATTGGGTAGCCCTCATTTAGACATGAGTAGATTATTTCCTATTTTTGGCCTGCCATGTAATAGCAATTAATTACCAATGAGATTAATGAGAGTGGTTATTGGATGTCATGCAAGGGCGTTTCCTCTTGTCAAGTCAGTGTTGTGATAGACAAGCTGTGTTCCATGCAGAGCCATGATGCAGGGCGGATCCAGGATTTTAGGAAGAAAGGGGAAGGGGGAGGGGGTGCTGAAGAAAAAAAATCCGATAAGCAAAACAAACTTTCTTCTTAGGCACTTTAAAATATGATCACAAGTATTTCAAGGAACCAGTTGAAGGTCACCTTTGATTCCCTGTTGTATTGTCTGCTGAAGTCTTGTTGAATTGCGTAATATGTCATTGAAATTTTGGAGCATTTCAGAGGGTGACGGACACCGTAACTGAAATTGTTGAAAGCTTTCTTGAGGTTTTTACTGTAATAATGGTATACCAGATTTTGGTTGCTGTCACGGTCATACGGCGGTCAACTCATCTGCCTGTAATTTGATATGTGCATTTTTACAATAATTTCTCTTGTGAATTTATGATGAAACATTCCGGCGTGAAATTTATTTAAAATTCATGTTCGTCTTTTTCTCATTTCAGTTACCTGGAGAGTGTCTTCTACTCCGCACAAGGCATCGCAGCCATCATCATCACATTGGTCTTCCATGAGACTGTCCTCTCGTTCGAAACAGAACTAGCTCGTCCAGCTCAGCTCCTCCTTGCCGCGTCTCTAGGATTTCATGTTGTCGCTTTCTTCAGAGTAGCATTTTTAGGAAACAGTTGCATCGTAAAATACACCATTATGCTGATGCAGTTCATGGTGATCCTAACGGTTGTTGCTGTGCTAGTCACCAAGGAGGATGCTCCGATGGGTATGATCTTGCTCGTAAGCGAGACGGACATGCTGTTCGCGAATGTTGGTAAACTTCACAAAGTCATCCGTCTAAAGGGCACCCGGAGGTACCGCGTCATCATCTACGCCGGAGCCTTCGCGACCGTTCTGTCCCGAGCCATCATTCCTCTGGGATACCTCGCCATGGCTCTTCTTGAAGGAAGTCCGCTGAAGATGTCCATCTCGGCCACCACGGTGTTCTTCGTCGGCCTTGTCGCGTGTGGTGCCATTAATACATGGAAAATCAATTCGGCCGTTGCTCGCATCTGCAGGAAGGAGGAGCGGATCGTTGAGGTAGTGCCATACACCAACATGTCCGACGAAAGAGGAAACTCCACAGGACCGAAACCGGACGACATGGCGTCATCCATCAGTGCCAACATCGAGATGCCACCGTCTTACAACGAGGTCTTTGCCGCTGAGGATGCTTCCACCGCCGCTGCCCCTGCTGCCCACGCAGACCTTGATACAGCCTCTAACCTGACCTTCACAAACCCAATGGCAGAAGTCACTGCCAACGATTCTCTAGCCAATATTGCTTTAGCCGTAGGAAACACTGAAAACTCAAACCTGACAACCTTCACAACCATTGATCTAAGTGTTTCAGACATTGAGCGGCCGCGAACGGACACAGTTGTGACGACAGACACTGAACTATGCTCTTTAGCATAAGCAATTATGTGAATGGTTTGTAATTTATTTATTGTTGTACGAATGAATGTAATGTGTTAAAATGAACTGTCTTGTAATATACATTCAAGTGGGATAAACTGCAATCGATTTAAATGAGGAAAAGTGAGAAACTATTATAAGTAAGCTACAGTCGTTTGAAATGTTTGTCATATTTCAGAAACTAATATAAACAAGATAAAGATAAGAAACAATACATGTATATATTAACAACCAGTACTGATCTGTATAAATGTTCTTCGTAAGCACGAAGCCTTCCTGACATACCTGAGGAAACTTCCAGAGGTTCAGAGATTCAGGAAATCTCATTCTTGACTGTTTTTCTCATCATGTTCTTACAAGTTTTTGACATTTGACATTGAAGGTGTGAGAAGGTTCATGATATCGAAAATTGAGAAAAAGAATGTTCCAACAAAGAGGAACTTGGAATGTCAACAAGACTGACATGGTGAAGTAAAAAGGAATAAAACAACTGTTAGTTCCACGAGGATTCAAGTCCACATGGTCCTATGAGGCCAGAAAGGTTCACTGGGTTGAGCTGATCAAAATGTTAAAGAGAAGCTTGAGTTCTGGGAAAGGTGAAAAATGATTTGTGAGCTTTCTCATCCATTCCGTGTCAGTTGGGAAGAATATCATAGTCAAATTGTCCCCTAGAAAGTTCGGGGGTAGCTTTGTGTGTGGTCCCATATACTCATTTCTTCAGTTTATGCAGTGCAAGTACCTTTTGTGTAAAGTGGGTTTCTTATCAATTCGATAATCTCCCAATCTCACACTAGACACCTGAATTTATGTACAACTAATCAAACTCTCCCAGTTGCTTTGGAACAGTTTCTTTCACATTATGATCGCATGACCAGAACTCCAGTTTAGCTCTAAACTCAAGAAAATTTCCCAACTCTTTAAACTTCCGAGACCCAAAGAAATGTCTTATTATAAACCTTCGAGGCTGAACAGGTAATTGGTAAAATAAGAACAATGCATTAAATATTCTACAACTCCCGGAACCCGTTGCATAACACTTAACCCATCGGCTACTGGAACCGGGTGGCCCCTGTATTAACCCTATAGGAATGAAAGAATTTAGTAGTCAACGGGTTTACGATTAACTTAACGCTTCTGTCAATGGTAACTACCTTGGTAACATTGCTCTACAGCCAATCAAATTCAAGGTTACCATGGTAGTTACTATTGATAGCAAAGTTACCATCAGTTTTATGCAACGGGGCCCAACAGAAAAATCTCTGTCAGTTGTGTGTGTTTTCTTTATATCATGATTTCTAATACGTTAGAGAAATCTGGCAATAGTAAAATTATTATTGTATCACAATAGCGTTAGTAAGATTGTTATTATTGTTTTGCTCATTTCAAAATAAGTAGTAGTTTGCTGGATGAAACGTTTATTTGTTAATGTGAGAGGGCAATCATTGTGATTTTTTTTTTCTTAGAATATATTGCTGTACTGGTAAGATTATGGCCGCTCTTGCCGCTAGAATCGTGCCATATATCATGTATATTTTCCAGATTCCAGAATATAAATTATCTTCTCCTCACTTTGAATCAAATTTGGAAAATTAATAATGATTTTTTATCCCTGTTGCAAGTTAAATTAGTCTGATTTATGTTTATTTATTAATATCATCATGATCAGTATATATGTATATGTTTAAAGCCCATTTATTCCAAAAGGAAAGCTCTGTTCAATATCTGTTAAGCGTGTCTTTTGTCGTCGACAATGCAAGTGCACTTTATATTACGCGGCTTAATTTGTTTGTTTGTCGTTAGTTTCTTTTTGAAACACAATTTTACACCGTATTCTTGATAACGAGCACAAGTGAAAAGTGTGAAGAATTTTTTTAATGAACCTTTGAACAATTTTTAGTGTTATTATTCGAATACAGCTTTTTACCTTTTGAATTTTACGTGCATTTGTTTTTCTTCCGCTCCATTTTCCTCTTTTTCAACTTGCCTCTTTCCCTCCTCTAACGTTTCCCTCCATTCCCTTCTCTCTCCAGCTCTCTCCACCCTCTCACCGACTCGTTCTTTCCCCCTACCTATAGGGGTCCGCCCACTTGACCGAAGGACCGCGAGACCGAAGGCCCGCGAGACCGAAGGCCCGCGAGGCCGACTTTTCTCGTATCGTATCGTATTTTCCTTTTCATCACAAATAATGCGCCATCGGTATATAAAATAATTATGTCTCCTTTAGCATGTTTAGTCCCGGTTTTCGGATGCCCCACTCCTTCAATGAAAAACTTTCCACTGCCCTTTAATTGGAATTGGTCAGAGCGGTGTGACATTATAGATTACAATTTGCTATTTTCGGTCTCGCGGGCCCTCGGTCTCGCGGGCCTTCAGTGAAGTGGGTTGTCACCTATCTATAATTGTGCCTTCTAAACGCTGTTTCTTCAATACCTTTATGATCTTTGATAATAAAAAAGGACAAGAACAATCCACCAGTTGTCTTCTAGATATTGATGGTGTATTATCGAGAAAGCATGTAAAAAAAAAGACGATTCCTAAAGAACTATTCGAAAGATTTGTCAATAAATTCGACGAAATATACGTGCAGTCACAAGGCAATCTACTGGGATAAAATGTAAGTGTTAAAGGAGGAGGGAGAGAGAAACAGAGAGTGAGAGAGAGGGAGAGAAGGAGAGAGAGGGGAGAGAGGAGAGAGAGGGGAAAGAGAGAAGGAGAGAGAGAGAAAGAGAGAGAGAGAGAGAGAGAGAGAGAGAGAGAGAGAAAGGGGGGGGGGTGAAAAAGTGAAAAGAGGAGGAAATGATTATTTAGACCAAGAAACCATGGAGGGGGTTACATGGACAATTGCAGACAGAAGGATACTGAGACAGAGAAAGAAAGATAGATAGATAGATAGATAGAGAGAGAGAGAGAGAGATAGAGAGAGAGAGGGGAGTAACGTGGGGAGAAAGAAGTAAACTGACCAATGCTTTAACAGAGAGAGAGAGAGAGAGAGAGAGAGAGAGAGGGGGGGGGGGGGCTTTCACTCTCAGTTGTTGCAGAAAGGCAGAAGGTGTAGTTGAAGATTTATAACCATATTGTCCATACAACAGCGGTTAAGTCACCGGACTGCGGATCACAAGGTTCAGTTCCCTGCTGCAGTAATAACGTTATTTTGCAGGGCGACGATAACGTGTACTATTTACCCCAGGTGGAAAAAATCTCTCATATACGATATAGGAAGGAATGACCTTGAATGCCCTAGTGCCTCATAAATACATTGAGGGTTATAATCATTGTGATGTAATTCATGCCCGGGCCTTCAAACTACTTACCAGTATTTATGACATAACGGACATCCAAGTGCATTTTTAAAAATATTTTTTTGATAATGATGATCATTACGAGTATTTTGGACTTCCTACAAACCTTCACACAATTTGTATTTCATTTCAATTTCCTGCAGAAAGTACATAATGTTATTGCATTCTCTCATTTCTTCCTCTTCTTCTTCTTCTTCTTCTTCTTCTTCTTCTTCTTCTTCTTCTTCTTCTTCTCCTCCTCCTACCACTTCTTCTTCTTCTACTTCTTCTTATTCTTCCTCTTCTTTCTTTCTTTCTTTCTTTTTTCTTTCTTTCTTCCTGCAAGTCTGTCTTTATGGCAGTTTATACAGCTATAGGACAATTTGATACATGTTCCACGTGCCTTTAGTCTCCCTTGTATGTATTTTCTTTCGCTTTGCTTGTACTTGTAATATTTTGCTTGTTTGTTTATTTTGGTTCCCTGTTTGTTTATGTTTTTAATGATCCTGTTATATGCATGTAAACAAATTTCCATTGATATGGAAATAACCGCACTGAATTGAACTGAATTGAATTGAATTGTAATATTGTCATGAATTTTATTGTAATGCAAGAAGACTCACCATTGAAGCTCCCGACTTTGGATAATTAGGAATAGTATGTTGAAAAATTGAGTTGACTTGGTTTGATTTGATTTGATTTGAGTTCTGGTCATACCATAATCTTGTTACGTGAAAGAAAGTGCTTCCATGCAACTCAGAAAGTTTGATCACAGTACGTAAAAACATGGTGTCTGGTGAGGTTTTGGAATCATCAAAATCGGAAGAAAGTGACTATAAACTGATAAAAATGACAACAAACACACAACAACGACTACAACAAAGAGACCCACATGCACTGCCTAGAGAAATGAGTAAATAGGGACACAAGCAAAATTAATGTGGCATGAATATTTGGTTCGATCAGGGATTGAGTTATTGGTCATGGCAAGTCCCTGGTCCGAACACCACAGCTATTTTCCCTCTATTTTTTCTTCATGTTTGTGGAATATGAAGAGATATCCATTTCAGAGCCATTTTAAAACTCCTCATTCTCTTTAACTTACTACGCACCTCCTTTACCCTACTGCCCCTCCCTCCGCGACTTGATCCCCAATACGCCACTGACCTTCACGCCATTAATCTTAATGTAAACGTAAAGATAATACATACTTTATCTGCAATATATAGATGCAACCCATTAGCTACTTGAACCAAGATGCTCCCGTATTAAGCCTATTGGTCTTGGAGAATCCATTTTTCGTCGGGTTAATATAACGTTCATAATTATCATCTGAGTATAGACACTGAACTAGTAGCAAGTGTTAGCTTTCCCACGTGTTACGTAAATGGTTATCTTTTACACTATGTTTCAATATAGCTCAAAGTAAAATGCAATCGTGATCATTTTCAAGAAGGATTTCCCAGAGGTAAGTTCAATTCCTTTTTTACGTGATTCAGATTCATTTCAATTCAATTCAATTCAATTCAAATGAATTCAATTTCGATTTATCATATATACAAAGTAGTAGTCCATGGACTAACAGTGCAATGTATATATAAAATAGGCATTAAAATAGAAATAATCATATACAATTAAAATCATTAAGCAATTAAAATTCTTATAAAAATCACACATCAAACTATATTAACATTGTAATAAAATGATATTGATAAAAGCACTAGGATTCATAAACTGTAAAAATGTACATGCATGTTGTTTGTTATTGTAACGCATTGCACAAATTCTAGACATTAGTCAATTTTATATTAAATGGAAATTATTACATTATAACTATCCCATTAAAGCATTTATAAAATATACGTGTCCCTATGGGCATAGCGAATTACACAAATGCTATTATAATTGGGTTTTCACATTAGATTAAAAAATATGATCTGAAAAAAAAAGAGCACAGCATGCATTAAGATACAGCAGACGATCTACAACTGAGCATTTACTAGTCTGACGAGTGTGGGGACACTTGATTTTCTGATGCATAGTGTTGCCTTATATTTTGATAGTTGGGAATATTTTTCTCTTATTCATTGCTGAGATTTTATGATTTGATTTATTGTTGTTTTATATAGAAAATTAAATTGATATTCAGTTTTAATTCATGTAATCTGTGTTACAATTTCATATTGCAAAAGATTTATGACTTTGAAATAGCTAACACTGTATTCATATACACAGCTTATATCATACATCGATGCAAATATTTGGCTAGTAAATGATGAGAATATCATCTAATATCCATATGATTTCATCATTTCACGAAACAAATGAAAAAGGTATGAAAACAGTGCATAAACACTTAAAATTGCTGTTATTGCTCTTTTCCGTGGTTTATACTTCCATGATTGTTTCTTTATCCAGGCTTTATTTCGCTTTATTTAGCCCAATATAAGATACAACAATGAAATTCGTCATCACATCACTTCTATTGGCGGCAACAGTGGCTGCAATACCCTCCCTGAAGGAGCGACTCGCCACCATCGAGGACCGGTATATCGTTGTCTTTGAGGTGAGAGGGGCAACTCCCATGAATTTTCTCTAAAACCACCAACGCCGCCGCCGCCGCCGCCGCCGCCACCACCACCACCACCACTATACAAGCTGACTACACTACTCAATAGCTGCTGCTGCTGCTACTACTACTACTACTACTGCCACTACTACCACTACTACTACTACTACTACTACTACTACCACTACTACCACTACTACTACTACCACTACCACTACCACTACTACTACTTCTACTAATACTACTACTACTGCCACTACTACCACTACTATTACTACCACTACCACTACCACTACTACCACTACTACTACTACTACTACTACTACTACCACTACTACCACCACTACTACCACTACTACTACTATTACCACTACTACCACTACTACTACTACTACTACTACTACTACTACTACTACTACTACTACTACTACTACTACTACTACCACTACTACTAATACTAATACTACTGCTGCTGCTGCTACTACTATACTACCACCACCACCACCACCACCACCACTAGTACTACTACTACTACTACTACTACTACTACTACTTCTACTACGCTAACTACACTATTACATTTTTGGTCTTCAACAAAGGGTCTCAAATATTGTACCCAAAATACCCATACCTGATTTAGTTGATTGCGAAATGCCAAAATTACCCTAACCCATACACCTTCTGGAACATTACAAAGCTATTTCATGTGACGAATTATATGATTGATATATCCTTTCGACTTCATGGATTTTTTTTTTCAAATCAAATTTGATGTTATTAACCATGGTGATGTTTCTTCCCTTCCCACAGGACTCCGTTGATGTCGACGCGCTTGTGTCTCGCCTCGAAGTCGACGTCGCTTCGGTGGCCGGCGAGTTCGAAATCACTCGAAGATTCTATACGGCACTGAAAGGCATCGCAGTTAAATTGGACGAGAGAGCATTGAAATTGGTACTGTTGCTTTTCTACTGCACTTTGGTCACTGTGTTCAGAAACGTTGTTGAGCCACAACAAAAACAAAAATATCACAGCGGGGTTTTATATTTTACATAATTATTACAAATATCGTTGTTACTTTTCTACAGTCTGCGACTGATCAAGTTAGTGTATTCTCTATCTTAGTTCATTTCTGCCTTTTTCTACATCGTAATTAGCTTAGATTTCTTTGCCTATTTAGGCACTGTTGAAGGGAAATAGCAGTGAGAGAGTTAAATTGCAAACTGTAATTGTGCGTCCGTGACTCCGTGAAGTACTTCTTCGTGCGTTGTAACATATTTTTTCGCAAAGCCCCTTGTTCCTCCTCGACTTCTTCCTTTCCCTTCGCACAGTGTATAGACGGCTTTTGGAATTCATCGTTACGAACCCTCTTGCCACTAAAAGTTTCCAAGTGAAATTTCTTTCTTCCGTCAATTAGTTTCATATTCCACAGCGAGACCGTCGCTAGAGGGCAGCGTTTCACAAAACCTATCGTCCGAAGCATGCCCAAGGATGAAAACGACTTGTAATTCAAAAGAAAACAATCGACAGGAATTTTGAAAATATATCTTGCTGACGATTAAAGTATTGAGAGACGCCTTTAATTTCAACACTAAATGAATTTTTATGTCTGTTTTGTTTCCTTTTTCCGACCGTCCGCAGCTCAGAGTTGCGCCAGGTGTGAGGTACATTGAGCAAGATGCCATCGCGAGGGTTAGCGAAGTCGATCCTGCGGCATGGGGTCTGGATCGAATCGACCAGAGAGATCTGCCCCTTGATCAGTCATTTGAGATTCAAGGTATGGTTGAAATGCAATTTTTAAAAATCAGTTTGCATTGCATCTTTGTATTTCGGTACAAAATTCAAAAGTTTGTTCGATCTGCAGCAGACCTCGAAGTTTCTCGAGAAGATTTTCGCGTGGAAATTGATTTTGTCGGTAAAATTTACGCCTTGCTTCGTAAGTTAGATTTTTAAAGTCAGCTTTTCCGAGCTTGGGACATTTCATGCAGAACTTTATTTTCTACAGGCTTAGGAGGAAATATTCGGCTTAGAGCCTTAACATACGTCATTTTTTTTTTTATCTGTTACAGGAGACGGCACTGGTGCGACTGTCTATGTCCTAGACACAGGTATCAGAGAGACCCATGAAGACTTCGGAGGCAGGGCCGTGAGGGATCCCATGGACTTTGTGGACGACGGCTGGAACGTAAGAAGAATTACAATAGACAAAAAACAAACAAACAAACTAACTAACTAACTAACTAACTAACTAACTAAGTCTTTAATTTTTACCTTTTTCATGCCTTTATGTATCAATCTTGGATCTGTGTGGATCCAGAAGGGCTTTTACTCTTTAGAGTTTTCTCATTTAAAACCTCTCAATCTGGCTTCAAACCGACAACTATATTTGATTTATATCTATCCATCTATCTATCTATCTATTTATCTATATGTATATTTATCTATCTATCTATCTATCTATCTATCTATCTATATGTCTATCCATTTCATTACTGCATGGTGGCGCTCGTTCAAAATGCATTTTTAAAACATCGATCCGCCGTTGACTTTTTTTTTTTTTTTTTTACTAGATTTTGCCTTCGAAAGATGATTCTCTAGGGGTGGGGCAGTAGATGTGATCCATTTTTACTCATACTGTCAAATTTCATCGCATGTATGTGTAATGATTCATATCCGATTCATTAAATTTTTAGACAATTACGACAATACAAGCTTTGCAAAGTTACTGAATCTTTCTTGCTGGATAATATTTTTCTACCTCCCGTGCTCGATATGAAATAGGGATACGACTGCCACGGCCATGGTACTCACTGTTCCGGGACGGCAGCGGGCGGTATTCATGGTATTGCCCGTGGAGCCAACATCGTTTCTGTTCGCCTTTTTGACTGTAACGGTTTCGGATCGGCAGCGGACATTGTCGCAGGTACTTGAAGGGCGCATTAAAGTTCGTATGGGGGAAAGGGGGGGGGGGGGGGCGGAATAAAAGGGCGGACTGCGATCGTGGAGTGTGATCGGCTCTGTAGCTTATAAAACACCTTCAGACCGCAAAATTACTAGGGGGGGGGGGGGGACTGGCCATTTTTAAGTACAATTTTTATCTATCTGTATACCTATAATTTATCACCCTTCTCTCTTCAGCCGTCGATTACACAACTTCTATTGCAACATTGCCCGCCGTGATGTCCATGTCATTCGGCGTACTGCGAAGAGATTCCATAGACGAGGTGATCGATGCCGCTAATCAGCGGGGTGTCATCCCGGTAGCAGCGGCGGGAAACAGCGACAATAACGCCTGCCTCTATTCACCAGCGGGATCTCCAGCTGTAAGACTTTTATATGTTCATGTTGGGACAGTGATATCCCAAGAAACAATGATTAAACTGTGAAATTATCAAAGAAAAATCTATCTTTCACAAGTGATTTCGAACTTACTCCTCCCCATATCTATTTCATGTCCCTATAACCCTGTCTCATTTTGTCCTCTCTCCTCCTCACTCTCTTGCTGTTTGCTTTTACTGAATTTTTTATTCTTAACTGTGTTTTTCTTTCTATCTGCTTTTTCGTGTTGCTCGCGCGCGCTCTCTCTCTCTCCCCTCTCCCATCTCTCTCCCCCTCTCCCATCTCTCGATCCTCTCTCCCTCCTCCTACTCTTTCCACCACTTTCCTTCAATCGCAAAATTCAAGCTGCATCTAAAGCTACCTCACTTAAAACAAAAGTAACTATTGGGGATTGTGCCTTCAGTTGTGCTGCTCCAAAACTTTGAAATGTACTGCAACTGGAAATAAGAAAAGCCCCATCTGTTATAGTCTTCAAAGTTTTGTTGAAAACTCACCTTTTTTCAGCAGTCTTTGATTACCGGTAGTGTTTTTTGTATGTTTAAGCAGTAGCATTGTTGGGAGCTCTGTAACATCACGGCGCAGTAGAGTATATTGATTTAATAACTGCGCTATCCACTTATTATTTATTCTCACCCAATAGTCCATCACCGTTGCTGCGTCAGACATTGACGACAATCGGGCCTATTTCTCCAGCTACGGGAGCTGTGTGGAGCTCTTTGCTCCCGGTGTGGCTATCACCAGCGCGTCTCCTGCGTCGGATGTGGCCACGGCTACCTGGAGCGGAACCAGTATGGCCTGTCCCCATGTAGCAGGTGAGATAGAAAAGTCCGTATGTTCCTATGTTCTTACAGGGGCAGCGCTACAGGAGGGGGGGGGGTTGCAAGGGGTGACCGCCCCTATGATTCTTTTCAAGTGATATAAAAGAGGGGGGAAAGAAGAAAAAGAGGGAAAAGAAGAAAGGAGAAGGAAGAATATGGGGAAAGAGAGAGCCTGGTCAAGCAACTATGATATACCATGTATACCCTGTTTGTTCATTTAAAACCTAAATAAACTCGCCAATGGGTCATCTTGCCCCCTATCAAAATACCCTCATGTTGGTGCCGCCACTGTGTGCTTATGTACTTATTTATATATTCTAATGCCATCATGTGCTATGGCTAGTAAAATCACTGAAAACGATAACAACAATAACAACAAACAAAAATGTCTGCAGCTACTGTGAAACTTGACGACCTTTCAAGAGTCCCATATGTTGTAGCAGAGTGATTAGACCGTAAGACACTGAAACCGGGGGAGGGGGGGGGGGGGGGCTAGATTCAAGAATGTCCATTGGCTAGGCATCACTTCGCATTTTGGAGAGAAGCGGCAATTATCAGTAGAGTATGATAGTGTTGATCAAGAGGGATTTTAATTGGGAAATGGCGCGCACAATATGCATGATATGTGCATGCACGAATCCATTAACTCCTAGAGCGTTCCTCCTGTTCCTTGTGCACCTGGTCCAGTGCACATTCGTACAATTAATTTAAACAATCGTAATCATTAGCTTTCTCCTCCACCATTGTAGCAATGAAACCAAAACAAAGCTAGTGTGCCTGAGTGATATCTATACAATAAATGCCAGCATCAATTATCATGATTGTACTGCACTAAGGGAAATAGAATTTAAAGATAATATGAAAAGAACAATTGTCATTATTTTCTCTTTAAAATTAATTCAGCATACAAAGAGTTAATCGGGATGTAAAGCGCTATAAAATATGCTAAAATCGAGCGCAGTATAAAAGAGAGAAAGAAACCACCATTTCCATAGATTTCCACAACCAGTTTGTGACCATTCATTTTTTTCATACTTTCTTACATTTCCTGTACGGTTTCTTCCTGGCATACAGGTGTGGTAGCCGTTCATCTGGGTAACGGTGTCGCAGCAGCGGACATCCGAGATCGAATTTTGAACGACACATCCGTCAACAAGATCTACGACAGCGGTGATTTGACACCCAACAAGCTCCTGTACCTCAACTAACATGACTTTAAGAAATCGATATCACTGAAATAAGTGTCAAGCCAGGAATTGACTCTCGGATTCATAACCTTATTTCGAATTGCCGATGATTTTAATACTAAAAATATGAAGTACATATCTTGCTACCAGCTTGATCACAGTGAGTGGATCAGCTCATCAACATGGGTATATCAGAGTTCACAGTTATATCAATTATGTCCGGTCTCTTTGTTGCTACATCTGGCAAAGCCCCTGTCACTCCAGTGTCCTTTTTTGAATAGGCAGTGTGCACCACATGGGCACAACCCGACAACTTATTTTACTTTTACCCAAACTATGAAATATAAACATTATCAGTAATTATCTTAGGAAATATATCCACTCATTTTTAATCAATCAGTGAGTTGGTTTTCAAATTTGTAGATATTTCGGAATGTGTTATATAAAATCAATTAAGTTCAAGGATGAAAAGTTACAAAAGGCCACTAGTCAGAGCGTCATTTTAATTGCCACATCAAGTGTGGCGCATGCGAAGACCCAAGACCATAAAGACGCTTAAAAATTAAGTTGTTTCGTGCAGAATAAGATAAGTAAGACATGGAATTATTAAATACACGTCGCAAAACAACTGTCGTTCCAATATGGATGTGTGTGTCTGTCACTGTCGTGAATTTGTATGCTCTTCAGGGTTACATCCAAATATACATGACACTGCATGAAAGACAAACCGAAAGCTCACAGCGGTTCTTACACCAGGAGGTTAATTGTGCAATAAGGTAACTATCTGGAGGAACTGAATTTGGGGGATGGGGGTAATTATCCTTGGTGGGAATTTTTCTAAGGGGGGGGGGGCTGAATTATTGTCAGGGAGCAGTTACCCGATAGGCAACTGTCCGCGGGGGGGGGGGGGGGGGGGTCATACGACACCGATCACCAGAAGGTCCTCCAGAACGTAATGACAATCTCTTGGGTAGTCGGTCTCTTGAATCCTCGCATAAATGATCAGATTTTTGTCAAGACTGACAGCTTACTAGTAGGCTGTCAGTTTCATGGAATTTAGTCCCTCTCAACGGTGGATCGTGAGATACGAGGAATCGAGCCTATAGGGGGAATCCTCATACGATGGGGATTAGGAAAACGTATCACTCACGAAAATATTTAATTTACATCACCATGGCGAGTGTAGTATATAGGCAAAATGTGAGCCGAAGAAAGTCTGGCACTTAAGTAGGTCTCTCACTTAGCTGAGTTAGATAAGTCAGTCATTATGCACTCCGATGACGTGAGTGGCGTAAGCATACGGCGCGCCAGGGCGGGGCCGACGCCAGTCTTTTCGCAAGTCGGAAAAATTCTTAGTTGTATTAAATGCACCTTTAAGTAGGAGCCAGCGCTTCAAGGACTTCAAGTTACATAAAAATAGCTCATTATGTTTCCATTTCTTTATTATTTTCCCAATACGATCGTAATATATATGGTATATCATAACTAAACATAACTACAGCGTTTAACGTCATATGCTTACAATTAAAGTAGCATTTTTCCTTACCTTTCCCAGTACAAGTTTGGTAGAGAAAATCCATTTATCATGTCGATGCCGCTTAGCATGCTTAGTGTAGTATTTGTTATCAATCATAATTATTCCGAGTTAATTTAAATACTTCCTCAATACTGGAATGTTAATTAGAGATCAAAGTTTCCTTAGGAAAACAAACAAGTGAATATTTCTCTTATACAACTTGATTAAAACAAATGAAGCGGAACACCCGGGCATAAACACCAATTTGAAGCGGCAAAGCCCACGGTGGCCCATGGATGCAACCATCAAACAACGACTCTTCCACTCCCATTCGCCTCTCACATCAGAATTCAACAATCAATCTATGCTTGAAGTGTCTCTCAGACGTTAACACACCATACATCTCAGTTCTCTGACGCTTACGGGAACTCTATCCAATCACTCTGTTGAAATTAGTCTCAGTCACTCATTCAATTTAACAGTCTAAGAATTCAATCAAAGTCCAAAGCGAGAGTAAAATTGATCAAGTATCAGCGGAAATTATTTATTGAGGTGAAGAAAACACAGTGATGACGAAAACGAAGAAAAAGCTGAACTGCGCTGGGCGTCCCGCGACCTAGCTTAACAGCGAAACACAACGAAAGGCCCGCATGAAAGCCTTTCGCAGATTTTATACCACCAAATAACCAATTAGGTTCACTCTTCTAAACCCTGATCATGCTGATTATGACGTATCTTATCTCAAACCAATTAAAACCCGTTTACCAATTAAGATCTCCACCTCTACACCGACAGACAAGTCACTCAAAATTTAATACTAAAGAAGCATGTGCTCTCCACCCTCTTAAAATAGGTGTGGCTTAGAACCCCGGAAATATGTCGGGGGACGCTAACATAAATATGCTGAACACTCTTGAAGTCTCTTTACTTTGAATAGGTTGTCTAAACATCTTTTGTTAACATGAATATCGTTAATACCAATATCGGAACTGTCTGCTTACCCGAGAGAACACCTGTGTGAATTTCACTAATACTAACACGTTCAGGGATACTCTACAAAATAATGGGAACTGCGATTCGACTCTGTACAATAATGATAGATACATAACCCGATCCCTAATTGTCTGTATCAATAAACTTTCACCTGCCAAACCCTTTTCTGTCAAGATCTTGACTTTTTAGTGGCATAGCGCCACCTACATCCTAAATCCCCCAACCACTTTCAACTAATTTTCAAACATTTACCCAAAGGCGTTTCGGCAAAGAATATGCTAATAAACAAAGAAGAGTAATTCTTTTGCAAAGCCGTGGTCATTGTCAAAATAGATTCTATAAAAACAAAACAAACAAACAAACAAAAAAACACAAATAGTCAGGTTCCAGTTTTTTTCATGTCAATACTATACGGCAAACGTAGGACACCGGGAGAAATAGACAGAGGAGAGAGAAAATGAAAGAGAGAGAGAGAGAGAGAGAGAGAGAGAGAGAGAGAGAGAGAGGGGGGCGGAGAGGGAGAGAGAAGAGGTGAGAGGGCTGGTATGTGCTACTAACCCTCTTGCATGCATGGGGGGGGGGTGTTAGGCATGTAATACATAGGACTCTACTGTCATATTTTACGACACAATATCACACTTAATAAATTCTTAACTTCAACGATGGAACAAACATTCAGCACCTCATCCTACTCCCTAACCATGGACATTCTGTTGTAAGTCCATGCCCTAACCCTAACCCTAGCCGTAAACCGTAATTAAGATTGCAATTTAAATTATACAACACACTCCATGGTAATTACTCGGTACAATTGACAAGAGATTTTGCCTGCAAATAATAACCAAACCTCCATCTGTCATGTCTGTTATGCCTGACTCATATTCAAGATCTTCTTCCTTGTTATTCTGTTAATGGGGCAGGTCCTCACACCAGAGTCAAATCGCTAGTTCCTTCTCCACCCCTCCGTATCTTCGGTGTTACTCTTCATCATGTCGTCAAGTCACCTTTTCAGTTTAGACCATCATCCAAGTTCATGGTCAACCCCCCCGCCCTCCAATTTTGGCGGAGATTCAAGATAAGGAGGGAAATTTCTTAATAAAGATAAACCTCCTAGCATTGTCTCAGAAAAGAAGAGAGCCAAGATCCGGTTTGATTTTAAAGGTTTGTCAACGGCTTACAAAAAACCGTGCCATCGGAACCAGGAATGACAAAGGGGTTTAACTCCCCCCCCCCCCCCTTGCCTCCGAAAAGAGCGTTTTCGTCACCCCGGAGGGGCGTGGAAGGTTCTGCGGCTCATGTCCAGTTCTGTTGCCCACAAACCAGAGAAAAATTGATTTAGATGATCGCCAGTAGTGGATTTAGGACATCGTCACAAGATAAAAACCCAATCATCATTTTGGTAAAACCTTCACACATAATTGGTGGTGATTTGTGTTATCTCAATGCTCAAGGAGGCCAAATATTACCTCATTGTACACGGGAATGCGATCAAAGTCCGTATTGAATCTCATCATCTCTATCCTAATTGCGATTGTGTATCAACAATATTGTGACCATAATCAATAATTGGGTCTTCAGCACCAGGCGATCATTTACACTGATTTCTTTCTTGGTAAAGGTAAGCATATCCTTTATCTTCTCGCATTTCTTGTATTATTGATTTCTGTATATTATATCCAGTGTAATTTGGGTGTCCCTCAACAAATGACAGAGTAAAATGAATGCTTTATATCTTTTGGAAGAAGAAAGGATTGTGTTAACTTTATGCAGTGTTGATGATCACTCTATTTGACAGCTTAGATTTAATTTGATATTGTCAATTTAATATTCAATATTATTATTGTTAATAATTATTATATAATGGTATCAAGTTGATTACACAGAATGATATGATTGCGTTGAATGGTGATTAAGAATACTCTCCAAGTACATGAAGTATTGTTATTAGTAGGGAATTCAGTTGAACGCAGAAATAACATGTAGGGTATACTGATCATGATTGAGATAGGTAGAGAATTTTTTTTTGAAAATGACTAGTGGTGGATCAGATAATTTAGGCTAACGATATGCCTAATTTGATTTGATTTGATTTGACTTGATTAGATTAGATTTGATCATTTGGCATGTTTATAAAACTAAATTTCATGTCGTGATAAATCGCTATACAATATTGCCTCGGCTTTATCACGTTTATTTCCTCCGTCTATTTTTTTTTTGTCAGTGCCTTCATCATAAATTTTGTACACGCCAATAATGTGGGAATTTATGTCTTTATGTACGTATGTATTCATTTATTTATTTATCTATTTATTTATTTATATTCTATTCATTTGTTTATTCATCTTATTTATTTATCTATCCATTTCTCTATTTACATATCTATCAATTTACATTATTTATTCCTTTTAAAAAATTCATTTTGATATCTATTTATTGCTTAATTTTTTTGTGTAAATCACCTTTTGTTTTGCAAACAGCACTATAGGACTCATAACGATGAGAAGCTGGATTTTCACCACATTGCTCCTGTCAGCACTGGGCTTGGTATACTGTATAGACAGCAGACTACAGACTATCCAAGACAAGTACATCGTGGTTCTCAATGTAAGTCAGCATATGTGATATTGAAGGAAATTCGCGTTTAAGTAATAATTATCGTCAGGATTAGACACAAAATTTATTTGACACATTCAGTAGATCACCAAAACAGCGAAGACAAAAAGAGCAGAGTTGTAAAAAAACGCAGCTTTAATGAGATCTATGTTGAGATCCGAACACAGTTCATGCTGAAATACCAGTCTTTACGTTTTCCGTGCTTATCAAGGCAATCCCGACATAGCAGCAACTATCCTGCGACCGGAAGGGTAAAAGAGATGAAAGCTAGATTAGTAACTTATCATAAAGAAAGTATCAGGGAAATTGAGTATAATAACTGGTCAACACGATGATTCTGATGAAACTCAATGTCTATGGTTTTCAGAAGTTGATTTATTTCACACATTGAATATCATATTATTATTATTATTCATTTATTCATTTATTTATGTATCTATTTATTTTATTTATTTATTTTCATTTTATTTTATTTCATTATCATTATTATTATTATTATTATTATTATTCTTTTTTTTTTTTTGGGGGGGGGGGGTAATCTAAATGTGAATTTTGTAATGATTTTACCTGTGTACACCAACTGAAACTAACAATTTATCGCTATCATGGCTATGGCAGATTCAGATCCACGATGGGGTAAATGGTCTATTTGCCTATCTATTAGGACCTTCCAAATAGGCCCTAAGCAAATAAAAATTCCATGACGGTGGCGATATAAAATCCCAAAGGCCAAAAATAATGATGTGATGAATTTTCTTTTTTTTTTTCCTAGTAGTGTTATACAACCCCTAAATAACTGTCAAATAATTGGACAAAATGATAAAGATTGTATTTTATTTTATATCATATTTCATTTAGGATGATGAGAAAGTAGACTCTTTACTCTATAGTATACAGCAGGATATGGTTCCTCGCTCAGCGGGGAAGTTTTCTGTTTTTAAGAAATACTACAAAGCGCTGAATGGGTTTGCCGCCGAGATGTCTCCGGATGTTGCAGAAAGAGTAAGCATTATCACGATTATCATCTCAACTTTATGCCTCAAAATATCATTGGTTCTTTTCCTAGCTATATTTTCCTTTATTCCTTCCTCTTACACTCTCTTACCCAATCTCTTACCTCACCGTCTCTTGTTTTATCCTTTTCCTTTCTCACCTTTTCACACCTATTCTCTCATCTCTCCCACATTTTTAGATTCAAGATAATCCTGATTTCACTCCAGTTTCAATCAATGCCCATTTGTTTCTCTCTCTCTCTTTCTCTCTCTTTCTCTCTCTCTCTCTTTCTCTCTCTCTCTCTCTCTCTCTCCCTCTTTCTTACATTACGGAAGGCCTTATCAAATTTTGATATGAATGTCTCTAACGACGTCATAAATATTTTCAAAATTTTGCATCACATTGCGAGAACATATTCAATAGTGTTTGTTAATTTCGTATCTGTCATCAGTAGAGGCACACGTTCATCTTCAGTTTGGTAGGCATTCCCTAGGCAACTACAAGGAATATGAAATCAAACTCATAACCACCAGGGACAACTGACCATCTCACACCCCCTCCCCATGCATCATGCCCATGAAATCCATGTTTTACGTCGTCCTGCAGAGATGAAGTTGTGGCTTACAACTCATATTTGCATGATTGATAATTATCTCTATTTTGTAAGAAGAGGGCCAGCAATACAAACACCAATTAACCCGGATATGACCTCGCTCTGTTCAAACACTTCCCCTAGTTCATACAAAATAATTTGGTTTATGAAACGAAAAAAATGTAAAATATCAATTCTATTGTTTCTTCTCAAAAGGTGCTTGAACTACCTGCAGTTAAGTACATGGAACAGGATGCAATCGGTATCGTCGATGTCGCTTCGTCATCATGGGGTCTAGATCGCATTGACCAGCACGACATGCCGCTCGATGACGCTTTCAATATTGAAGGTGACGAAATTGTGCTGACGAATATTATAGATTTTTAAGGCTATTTTACTACGTAAGTGGACAGCATAATTATGCAGCGGAATCGATGCACTCGTAGGTCCATTTACATGTTTACTCTATAGTAATATTTGCTTTCGGCTTTGATTCGTTTAAGACATAGGAAACTGGTAATTTAAAGGTTGCTGTTGGGTTTTAGGTTAAGTTTGGGGTTTAGGATTAGCTATGGTATTTGGTTCTTTTCTGAAATTCAGAATTCGGTTAATGTAGGGAATTTACCAATGAGCAACTGTTTCTAGAGCATGTATCATCTGGGCCCCGTTGCATAAAACTTACCATCGAGGGGGATTTTGCCATCAGTGGTAACTTCCATGGAAACCTTTAATGTCCATGGTAGTTAGCATTGACATGATTGATGGCAGAGTTACCATTAATGGCAATGGGGCTCTGGTCATGTAACCTCCTCGAGATCGATAAGGGATAGTTACCTAAAGACTCAGAGCTCTTGGCCAATTTCCTGCAGGCATTTTATGAAAAATAATTCAGACAAAATGATTTGAAATTCATTCACTCACTCCATCCATATATTCTTCATGTATACTGTGTCATAATTAACATTAGGCAGCATATTCGATGATGTTAGTAATCTGATTGCGTATACTTTGACGTTGCTCCCCGCTCTCTCAAAATGAGAAAACCCTAACCTCGCAAGGGAGTCCAAATCCTTTGGGTTCGGTACCCCCTTGCCCATGTGCTAAATGTCATGTATAAACATATCTCAAATCTTTCCTCGTAATACTCAAAATACTTTTCTTTCCATAAAAACTGTTTGTAAGGCGACGGTGAGGGCGTGACAGTGTACGTGTTGGATACTGGAGTCAGAGGTACTCATGATGAGTTCGGAGGACGGGTCAGCTACGGTGGAGACTACGTCGGTGACGGTTGGAACGTAAGAGACCATCCTCATTCTGAACCAAAATCAAGATGGGAAGTAGCGATCGAATATTGTTACAGGTTTCTCATGAAGATGGCTAATGAGAAGCGTTGACTACAAAGAACCGTTTCATTTAATGTCTTGCTCTGTACTGGAATTGTTCGCGGTCATGGATGCTGCGCTCTCTTTAGTATCTTAACTAGCTTTGCACTATCTTGTTCAGATATTCAAGCAATTAATGATATCAGGGACCCGCTGCATAAAACTTGCGTTTGAATCAAATCAAAGGCAACTTTATTTTCAGCCAATCAGAAGTGCGCATTAAGAACTTGCGTTTTGTTTTAGGAGTTGCGATCAAACGCAAGTTTTATGAAACGGGGCCCAGATGAAACCGGCAAATACGCTGTATATGACCTTACCTTAGAATTGTGTTCGTTCCGTCCACATGTGGACATCGATCCACAAGAGCCCTCCAACGATTGACGATCCTGGGCGATGAGGACTGCTTCATTCCAGGTAATACCTCGTTCTCCACCATGTAACATGATGGAGAACGAGGGTATTACCCGGAATGAAGCAGTCCTCCCCCTCTTCCTTTTTCCCTCTTGGTTTTCATGTGAGTGCTGTCTTGGCAATTATGGTTATCTTCCATTCTCAAGACGTGACCAAGCAAAGACAGCTTTCGTCTGGTTATTATTTTGGCTGAGTAATTTCATTATGATTGTGCATGAAAATGGCGAAATAAAGACTTCTTGCAATATGCATGCTATGCAGGGTATCGACTGCCACGGACATGGGACCCATTGCGCAGGGACAGCAGCCGGCGGAATCCACGGTATCGCCAGGAAAGCAACATCGTCTCGATCAGACTCTTTAACTGTGCAGGCTCGGGAAACCGCGGTCTGGCACCATTGCAGGTGAGTTTCTTCTTGTTGAATGATGATTCAAGTACATAACTACTCCCGGGAGGGGGGGGGGGGGGGCGGTCATAAAGCTGCTCGTTAAGATACGAACGACTTTACGAACGACTTGAATATGGCAAGCCAAATGGGATCCTCAATCATTATAAATCGTATGAGCTAAAGGTGAAATAGATTAACATTAATGTTATTACTAACATTTTTATTGATAAGTATGTTTTTTTACCACAAATTTATTTGAGATTAAGGGAAATGCAGTCACATCTTGGTAACACGTCATGAAAACTTAAGGCATTCCATTTGGCACTTCATATTCAGGTCGTTCGTAAAGCCATTCGTAACTTTACGAACAGCTTTTAAAATACCCCTAAGACCCTCCTGTGTAAAAAGTTGCGATTAAACGTAACTCAAATATTAAATGCAAGTCCCAAATACTCGATCCTGATTGGTTGACCTTTTTATACGAGAGGGCCCAGAATATGTATGGTTGCCACTGCACTGGATCCAGCATAACCTTGCAACTTAAAATAAGTAAAGATTTCTAATCGATCCACAAACAGAATAATTATCCAGATGTCGCAAAGGCTATTAAAAATTAGTGAAAACTCGCACTATCAACATAATGCAAAAAAACAGATTGCAGAGATTGAAGGTGGTCTAAACGTCTTCTCCTCGAAGAACATATTGTTGAGTTATAAGCGTTCCTTTAATTCTGGCAAATATTAAGTGAGAAGTGAAGAAGGGTAACTGAGGAGGGTATGAAATTTCAAAGAAATGCTCCGCCTGGATATAGAGAAACAGGTACCACTGGCAAAGATGCACGTCGGAGGCTAAACTGGGGAGCCTTTCATGAAGAGTTTTGTCGGTGATTTTCACCGGCTAATTTGCTGTCAGCCAATCAGATGCGAGGATTTTCAGTAGTAGCTTGTAACATTGTCGGTGATTTTTCACCGACAAAACTCTTCATGAAACGCCTCCCCTGGTATCACTTCTTTTCCCCTTTGTAACCTTCCATGAGTGTTCTCACATCATCCCACAAAAAAAGTTTATCGAAAAATTGCATTGAACACAGACAAACTATAAGCTTTTCGCACATGCCATCAGGGTAAAATCGCAATGAACGGCAGAAAGCTAAAAAATCGAAACAATATAGACCGCATCGAGGGGGGAAACAATACTCGCGGAAATGACGAGCTCTGCTTGGCTGTTTGAGTTAAAAGTTTATACGATATCACATATTTATAATATTATATGATATAGGTATCGATGAAGTTTGCCCAGAATGCCACCTCCTGCTGTCATGTCGATTTGTCATTCCGATTCCTGGCGAATCAGGCCATCGCCGATGCTGTCGCTCGCGCCGCCGACGCCGGGGTCGTTGCAGTTGAGGAGCCCGGTAACGAGAACTTGGACACCTGTTTTTTCTCACCTGCTCGGGAGCCGAGGTTAGTGACATCATGGCCCTAGCTGGTCCACTGAGTCACAAACAGTTGTATAACCTAGTTACACATGACGTAAAAAACCGCTTCATATTCATGATAATTGGGGAATAATGCATGAAAACAGGTAAATGCAAAATATTAGACCACGAATGTATGCGTCCCGAGACAGACTAAACACTGGGGTGCCCTCCTCGCCCCACCATTCGGGTAATGATTTATACTGAGGCAGCGCAGCTCACCGTACCATTTCTGAACGGGGCTTGAACAACTGTGAACAACTAACTTCTAAATTCAGATTTTCCTTGCCAATGTTCTGGCAAGATAATGGTAAAACCAGTATCGATCCTCGT
>CM057161.1:8196323-8211507 GCA_029962745.1 Echinometra lucunter | reverse complement strand
ACCGATCACCAGAAGGTCCTCCAGAACGTAATGACGATCTCTTGGGTAGTCGGTCTCTTCAATCCTCACATAAATGATCAGATTGTCGTCAAGACTGACAGCTTACTAGTAAGCTGTCAGTCTCATCTGCTCATGGCATTTAGTCCCTCTCAACGGTGGATCGTGAGATACGAGGAATCGAGCCTCTAGGGGGAATCCTCTTACGATGGGGATTAGGAAAACGTATCACTCACGAAAACATTTAATTTACATCACCATTGCGAGTGTAGTATATAGGCAAAATGTGAGCCGAAGAAAGTCGGGCACTTAACTGCTGAAGTGGGTCTCTCACTTAGCCGAGTTAGATAAATCAGTCATTATGCACTCTCATGACGTGAGTGGCGTAAGCATACGGTGCGCCACGGCGGGGCCGACGCCAGTCTTTTCGCAAGTCAGAAAAATTCTTAGATGTATTAAATGCACCTTTAAGTAGGAGCCGGCGCTTCAAAGACTTCAAGTTACATAAAAATAGCTCATTATGTTTCCATTTCTTTATTATTTTCCCGATACGATCATAATATATTTTTTCTTACCTTTCCCAGTACAAGTTTGGTAGAGAAAATCCATTTTTCATGTCGATGCCGCTTAGCATGCTTAATGTAGTATTTGTTATCAATCATATTCCGAGTTAATTTAAATACTTCAATACTGGAATATTAATTAGAGATCAAAGTTTCCTTAGGAAAACAAACAAGTGAATATTTTCTCTGATACAACTTGATTAAGACAAATGAAGCGGAACACCCTGGCATAAACACCAATTTGAAGCGGCAAAGCCCACGGTGGCCCATGTATGCAACCATCAAACACCGACTCTTCCACTCCCATTCGCCTCTCACATCAGAATTCAACAATCAATCTATGCTTGAAGTGTCTCTCAGACGTTAACACATCATACATCTCAGTTCTCTGTCGCTTACGGGAACTCTATCCAATCTCTCTGTTGAAATAAATTAGTCTCAGTCACTCATTCAATTCAACAGTCTAAGAATTCAATCAAAGTCCGAAGCGAGAGTAAAATTGATCAAGTATCAGCGGAAATTATTTATTGAGGTGAAGAAAACACAACGATGACGATAACGAAGAAAAAGCTGAACTGCGATGGGCGTCCTGCGACCTAACTTAACAGCGAAATACACGAAACGAAAAAAAAAACAAACAAACGAAAGGCCCGCATCCAAGCCTCTCCCAGATTTTAGACCACCAAATAACCAATTAGGTTCACTCTTCGAAACCTTGATTATGACGTGTCTTATCTCAAACCAATTAAAACTCATTTTCCAATTTAGATTTTCCACGTCTACACCGACTGACAAGTCACTCAAAATTGAATACAAAAGAAGCACGTGCTCTCCACCCACTCAAGATAGGCGTGGCTTAGAACCCCAGAAATATGTCGGGGGACGCTAACATAAATATGCTGAACACTCTTCAAGTCCCTTTACTTTGAATAGGTTGTCTAAACATCTTTTGTTAACATGAATATCATTAATACTGATATCGGAACTGTCTGCATACGCAACGAACACCTGTACGAATTTCATGAATACTAAAACGTTAAGGGATACTCTACAAAATAATGGGAACTGTGATTCGACTCTATACAAAAATGACAGATACATGACCCGATCCCTAATCGTCAGTATCAATAAACTTTCACCTGCCAAATCCTTTTCTGTCAATACCTTGACTTTTTAGTGGCATAGCGCCACCTACATCCTAAATCCCCTAACCACTTTCAACTAATTTTCAAACATTTACCCAAAGGCGTTTCGGCAAAGAATATGCTAATACACAAAGAAGAGTAATTCTTTTGAAAAGCCGTGGTCATTATATCTATAAAAAAAAAAAACACCAAAAAACAACAAACAAAAAACAAACAAACAAATAGTCAGGTTCCAGTTTGTTTCATGCCAATACTATGCAGCAAACGTAAGACACCAGGAGAAAGAGAGGGAGAAGAGAGAAATGTGAAAGAGAGAGAGAGGGGGAGGGAGGGGGCGGATAGGGAGAAAGAGAGAGAGAGAGAGAGAGAGAGAGAGGGGGGGGGGAGGGGAGAGAAGAGGTGAGAGAGCTGGTATGAGCTACTAACCCTCTTGCATGCATGGGGGGGGGGGCGGGGGTTAGGCATGTAATACATAGGACTCTACTTTTACGACACAATATCACACTTAACAAATTCTTAACTTCAACGATGGAACAAACATTCAGCACCTCATCCTACTCCCTAACCATGGACATTCTGTTGTAAGTCCATGCCCTAACCCTAACCCTAGCCGTAAACCGTAATTAAGATTGCAATTTAAATTATACAACACACTCCATGGTAATTACTCGGTACAATTGACAAGAGATTTTGTCTGCAAATAATAACCAAACCTCCATCTGTCATGTCTGTTATGCCTGACTCAAATTCAAGATCTTCTTCCTTGTTATTCTGTCAATGGGGCAGGTCCTCACACCAGAGTCAAATCGCTAGTTCCTTCTCCACCCCTCCGTATCTTCGGTGTTCATCTTCATCATGTCGTCAAGTCACCTTTTCAGTTCAGACCATCATCCCAGTTCATGTTCAACCCCCCCCCCTCCAATTTTGGCGGAGATTCAAGATAAGGAGGGGAATTTCTTAATAAAGATAAACCTCCTAGCATTGTCTCAGAAAAAAAGAGAGCCAAGATCCGGTTTGATTTTAAAGGTTTGTCAACGGTTTACAAAAATCCGGGCCATCGGAACCAGGAATGACAAAGGGGTTTAACCCCCCCCCCCCTTGCCTCCGAAAAGAGCGTTTTCGTCACCCCGGAGGGGCGTGGAAGGCTCTGCGGCTCATGTCCAGTTCTGTTGCCCACAAACCAGAGAAAAATTGATTTAGATGATCGCCAGTAGTGGAATTAGGACATCGTCACAAGATAAAAACCCAATCATCATTTTGGTAAAATCTTCACACATAATTGGCGTAATGGTGATTTTTGTTATCTCAAGGAGGCCAAATATTACCTCATTGAACACGGGAATGCGATCAAAGTCCATATTGAATCTCATCATCTCTATCCTAATTGCGATTGTGTATCAACGAAATATTGTGAACATAATCAATAATTGGGTCTTCAGCACCAGGCGATCATTTACACTGATTTCTTTCTTGGTAAAGGTAAGCATCTCTCGCATTTCTTGTACATGTTGTATTATTGATTTTTGTATATTATATCCAGTGTAATTTTGGTGTCCCTCAACAAATGACAGAGTAAAATGAATGATTTATATCTTTTGGAAGAAGAAAGGATTGTGTTAACTTTACTAAGTGTTGATGATCACTCTATTTGACAGCTTAGATTCAATTCAATATTGTCAATTGAATATTTGATATTATTATTGTTAATAATTATATAATGGTATCAAGTTGATTACACTGAATGATATGATTGCGTTGAATGGTGATTAAGAATACTCTCCAAGTACATGAAGTATTGTTATCAGCAGGGAATTCAGTTGAACGCAGAAATAACATGTAGGGTATACTGATCGTGATTGAGATAGGCAGAGATTTTTTTTTTTTTAAATGACTAGTGGTGGATCAGATAATTTAGGTAACGATATGCCTAATTTTATTTGATTTGATTTGACTTGATTAGATTAGATTTGATCATTTGGCATGTTTGTAGAACTAAATTTCATGTCATGATAAATCGCTATACATTATTACCTCGGCTTTATCACGATTAGTCCCTCCGTCTATTTTTTTTTTTTTTTTTTGTTATTGCCTTCATCATAAATTTTGTACATGCCAATAATGTTGGAATTTATTTATTCATGTATGTATGTATTCATTTATTTATCAATTCATTTATTTATTTATCTATTTATCTATTTATTCTATTCATTTGTTTATTCACCTTATTTATTTATCTATCCATTCCTCTGTTTACATATCTATCAATTTACATTATATATTCCTTTTTAAAAATTCATTTTGATATCTATTTATTGCTTTAAAATTTTTATGTAAATCACCTTTTATTTTGCAAACAGCACTAGGACTCATAACGATGAGAATCTGGATTTTCACCACATTGCTCCTGTCAGCACTGGGATTGGTATACTGTATAGACAGCAGACTACAGACTATCCAAGACCGGTACATCGTGGTTCTCAATGTAAGTCAGTATACGTGATATTGAAGAAAATTCGCGTTTAAGTAATAATTATCTTCAGGATTAGACACAAAATTTATTTGACACATTCAGCAGATCACCAAAACAGGGAAGACAAAAAGAGCAGAGTTGTAAAAAACGCAGCTTTAATAAGATTTATGTTGAGATCCAAACACAGTTCACGCTGAAATACCAGTCTTTACCCTTTTCCGTGCTTATCAAGGTAATCCCGACATAGCAGCAACTATCCTGCGACCGGAAGGGGAAAAGAGATGAAAGCTAGATTAGTAACTTATCATAAAGAAAGTATCAGGGAAATTGAGTATAATAACTGGTCAACACGATGATTCTGATGAAACTCAATGTCTATGGTTTTCAGAAGTTGATTTATTTCACACAATGAGTATCATATTATTATTATTATTTATTTGTTCATTTATTTATGTAGCTATTTATTTTATTTATTTATTTATTTTCATTTTATTTTATTTCATTATCATTATTATTATCTTTCTTTCTTTTTTTTTTTTTTTTTTTTTTTTGGGGGGGGGGTAATCTGAATGTGAATTTTGTAATGATTTTACCTGTGTACACCAACTGAAACTAACAATTTATCGCTATGGCAGATTCAGATCCACGACGGGGCAAATGGTCTGTTTGGACTATTAGGACTATTAGGACTATTAGGACTATTAGGACTATTAGGACTTTCCAAATAGGCCCTAAGCAAATAAAAATTCCATGACGGTGGCGATATTAAAATCCCAAAGACCAAAGAATGATAATGTGATGAATTTTCTTTTTTTCCTAGTAGTGTTATTCAGCCCCTAAATTACTGTCAAATAATTGGACAAAATGATAAAGATTGTATTTCATTTTATATTATATATTTCTTTTAGGATGATGAGAAATTGGACTCTTTACTCTACAGTATACAGCAGGATATGGTCCCTCGCTCCGGGAAGTTTTCTGTTTATAAGAAATACTACAAAGCGCTGAATGGGTTTGCCGCCGAGATGTCTCCGGATGTTGCAGAAAGAGTAAGCCTTATCATCTCAACTTTATGCCTCAAAAATATACTTCCTTTTTTCTAGATCTCTATTCATTTCTTGCATCCCCTAACACTCTTTCCCCAGACCTCCACCTCTCCCTCTCTTGTTTTATCTTTTTTTTTCTTTCTCGCTTTTTCATACCCATTCTCTAATCTCTCTCAAATTTTTAGATTCAAGATTCCTGATTTTACATTCAAGTTTCATTGCCCACTTGTTTCCCTCTCTTTCTCTCCCTCTCCTCCCCCCTCTCTCTCTCCCCCCCCCCCCTCTCTCTCTCCCTCTCTCTTACATCACGGATGGCCTGATCATATTTTGTCATGAATGTATCTAACGACCTCATAAATATTTTCAAAATTTTGCATCACATTGCGAGAACAGATTCAATAGTGTTTGTTAATTTCGTATCTGTCATCAGTAGAGGCACACGTTCATCTTCAGTTTGGTAAGCATTCCCTCGGCAACTACACAGAATAGAAATCAAACTCATAACCACCAGGGACAACTCACCATCTCACACCCCCTCCCCATCATGCCCATGAAATCCACGTTTACGTCGTCCTGCAGAGATGAAGTTGTGGCTTACAACTCATATTTGCATGATTGATAATTATCTCTATTTTGTAAGAAGAGGGCCAGCAATACAAACACCAATTAACCCGGATATGACCTAGCTCTGTTCAAACACTTCCCCTAATTCAGACAAAATAATTTGGTTTATGAAACGAAAAAAAAAAGTAAAATATTAATTCTGTTGTTTCTTCTCAAAAGGTGCTTGAACTGCCTGCAGTCAAGTACATGGAACAGGATGCAATCGGTATCGTCGATGTCGCTTCGTCATCATGGGGTCTAGATCGCATTGACCAGCACGACATGCCGCTCGATGACGTTTTCAATATTGAAGGTGACGAAATTGTGCTGACGAATATTATAGATTTTTAAGGTTATTTTACTACGTAAGAGGACAGCATAATTATGCAGCGGAATCGATGCACTCGTAGGCCCATTTAAATGTTTACTCTATAGTAATATTTGCTTTGGGCTTTGATTCGTTTAAGACATAGGAAACTGGTAATTTAAAGGTTGCTGTTGGGTTTTAGGTTAAGTTTGGGGTTTAGGATTAGCTATGGTATTTGGTTCTTTGCTGAAATTCAGAATGCGGTTAATGTAGGGAATTTACCAATGAGCAACTGTTTCTAGAGCATGTATCATCTGGGCCCCATTGCATAGAACTTACCATCGAGGGTAATTTTGCCATCAGTGGTAATTTCCATGGAAACCTTTAATTTCCATGGTAGTTAGCATTGACATGATTGATGGCAGAGTTACTTAATGGCAATGGTGCCCTGGTCATGTAACCTCCTCGAGATCGATAAGGGATAAGTTACCTAAAGACTCAGAGCTCTTGGCCAATTTTATGAAAAATAATTCAGATAAAATGATTTGAAATTCATTCACTCACTCCATCTATATATTCTTCATGTATACTGAGTCATGATTAACATTAGGCAGCATATTCGATGATGTTAGTAATCTCATTGCGTATACTTTGACGTTGCTTCCCGCTCTCTCAAAATGAGAAAACCCTAACCTCACAAGGGAGTCCAAAACCTTTGGGTTTGGTACCCCCTTGCCCATGTGCTAAATGTCATGTATAAACATATCTCAAATCTTTCCTCATAATACTCAAAATACTTTTCTTTCCATAAATACTGTTTTTAAGGCGACGGTGAGGGCGTGACAGTATACGTGTTGGATACTGGGGTCAGAGGTACTCATGATGAGTTCGGAGGACGGGTCAGCTACGGTGGAGACTACGTCGGTGACGGTTGGAACGTAAGAGATAATCCTCATTCTGAACCAAAATCAAGATGGGAAGTAGCGATCGAATAGTGTTACAGGTTTCTCATGAATAATTCAAATGGTACCGATTCATTTTTTTTTTCATTATAAGATAAGCAATGCAAGAAGATGGCTAATGAGAAGCATTGACTAGAAAGAACCGTTTCAATTAATGTCTTGCTCTGTAATTGAATTGTTCGCGGTCATGAATGCTGCGCTCTCTTTAGTATCTTAACTAGCTTTGCAATATCTTGTTCAGATATTCAAGCAATTAATGATATCAGGGACCCGCTGCATAAAACTTGCGTTTGAACGCAAAACTCTGGAAAATCAATGGCAACTTTATTTTCAGCCACTCAGAAGTGCGCATTAAGAACTTGCGTTTTGTTTTAGGAGTTGCGATCAAACGCAAGTTTTATGAAACGGGGCCCAGATGAAACCGGCAAATACGCTGTATATGACCTTACCTTAGAATTGTGTTCGTTCCGTCCACATGTGGACATCGATCCACAAGAGCCCTCCAACGATGACGATCCTGGGCGATGAGGACTGCTTCATTCCAGGTAATACCTCGTTCTCCACCATGTAACATGGTGGAGGACGAGGTATTACCTGGAATGAAGCAGTCCTCCCCCTCTTCCTTTTTCCCTCTTGGTTTTCATGTGAGTGCTGTCTTGGCAATATGGTTATCTTGCATTCTCAAGACGTGACCAAGCCATGACAGCTTTCGTCTGGTTATTATCTGGCTGAGCAATTTCATTATGATTGTGCATGAAAATGGCGAAATAAAGACTTCTTGCAATATGCATGCTATGCAGGGTATCGACTGCCACGGACATGGGACCCATTGCGCAGGGACAGCAGCCGGCGGAATCCACGGTATCGCCAGGAAAGCTAACATCGTCTCGATCAGACTCTTTAACTGTGCAGGCTCGGGAACCGCGTCTGGCACCATTGCAGGTGAGTTTCTTCTTGTTGAATGATGATTCAAGTACATAACATCTCCCGTGGGGGGGGGGGGGGTCATAAAGCTGCTCGTTAAGTTACGAATGACTTTACGAACGACTTGAATATGGCAAGCCAAATGGGATCCTCAGTCATTATAAATTGTATGAGCTAAAGGTGAAATAGATTAACATTAATGTTATTTACTAACATTTTTATTGATAAGTATGTTTTTACCACAATTTATTTGAGATTAAGGGAAATGCAGTCACATCTTGGTAACACGTCATGAAAACTTAAGGCATCCCATTTTGCACTTCATATTCAAGTCGTTCGTAAAGCCATTCGTAAATTTACGAACAGCTTTTTAAAATACCCCCAGGACCCTCCTGTATAAAAAGTTGCGATTAAACGTAACTCAAATATTAAATGCAAGTCCAAAATACTCAATCCTGATTGGTTGACCTTTTTATACAAGAGGGCCCAGAATATGTATGGTTGCCACTGCACTGGATCCAGCATAACCTTGCAACTTAAAATAAGTAAAGATTTCTGATCGATCCACAAAGAGAATAATTATCCAGATGTCGCAAAGGCTATTAAAGATTAGTGAAAACTCGCACTATCAACATAATGCCAAAAAACAGATTGCAGAGATGGAGGTGTCTAAACGTCTTCTCCTCGAAGAACATATTGTTGAGTTATAAGCGTTCCTTTAATTCTGGCAAGTATTAAGTGAGAAGTGAAGAAGGGTAACTGAGGAGGGTATGAAATTTCAAAGAAATGCTCCGCCTGGATATAGAGAAACAGGTACCACTGGTTATGCGGGCAAAGATGCACGTCGGAGGCTAAACTGGGGAGCATTTCATGAAGAGTTTTGTCGGTGATTTTCACCGATTAATTTGCTGTCAGCCAATCAGATGCGAGGATTTTCAGTAGCTTGTAACATTTGTTGGTGATTTTCACCGACAAAACTCTTCATGAAACGCTCCCCTGGTATCACTTCTTTTCCCCTTTGTAACCTTCCATGAGTGTTCTCACATCATCCCACAAAAAAAGTTTATCGAAAAATTGCATTGAACACAGACAAACTTAAGCTTTTCGACATGCATCAGGGTAAAATCGCATGAACGGCAGAAAGCTAAAAAATCGAAACAATATAGACCGAATCGAGGAAACAATACTCGCGGAAATGACGAGCTCTGATTGGCTGTCTGAGTTAAAAGTTTATACAATATTCACATATTTATAATATTATTATGATATAGGTATCGATGAAGTTGCCCAGAATGCCACCCACCCTGCTGTCATGTCGATGTCATTCCGATTCCTGGCGAATCAGGCCATCGACGATGCTGTCGCTCGCGCCGCCGACGCCGGGGTCGTTGCAGTTGCAGGAGCCGGTAACGAGAACTTGGACACCTGTTTTTTCTCACCTGCTCGGGAGCCGAAGGTTAGTGACATCATGGCCCTAGCTGGTCCACGGTCACAAACAGTTGTATAACCTAGTTTACACATGACGTAAAAACCGCTTCATATTCATGATAATTGGGGAATAATGCATGAAAACAGGTAAATGCAAAATATTAGACCACGAATGTATGCGTCCCGAGACAGACTAAACACTGGGGTGCCCTCCTCGCCCCACCATTCGGTTAATGATTTATACTGAGGCAGCGCAGCTCACCGTACCATTTCTGAACGGGGCTTGAACAACTGTGAACAACTAACTTCTAAATTCAGATTTTCCTTGCCAATGTTCTGCAAGATAATGGTAAAACCAGTTATCGATCCTCGTTATCAGATGTAACTTGCAACGTAAACAGAATTTGAGAGAAAGAGAGAGAGAGAGAGAGAGAGAGAGAGAGAGGGGGGGGGGAAGAGGGAGGGGGCGGGAAGAGGGAGGGGGCGGGAGAGAGATAGAGAGAGATAGAGGGGGGGGGGAATCATGGGGCAGAGAGAAGTGGCATGAATGGGGGCGGAGAAAGGATACATAATCTCAAACATGTCAAAATGATTGAATTTATTGCACGTTTATAATAGTAATTAATTTTTGTTTTAAATTTCAACTCAGGCAATTACTGCAGGAGCTACTGATCGAAACGACATGAGAGCGAGTTTCTCCAACTATGGGTCATGTGTAGACATCTTTGCCCCTGGTGTGGACATCGTCAGTTCTTCGTCTGCTTCCGATACGGCCATTGCAATATGGAGCGGCACCAGTATGGCGACACCTCATGTTGCCGGTTAGCAAACTTAAATTTTTTTTTTTAATGGTTATTTCAAGAGAGAGATACCAGTCCCTACAAGGGAACATTTTGCATTCATTCATCTCCTCATCCCACATAATTTAGGTCTTTCACCCAAAATATCACTTTTATATCTAGTGTTTTTTTTTAAATATCTGTTTGGGGGTATTTCCCCCGTCTCCCCGTCCTAGGAGGGGAAAGTAAACTGAATCATTGTAACCCTCTGGTCTCTCCTCCTGGTATAACTGATCACAAATTTTGGTATCTTGTGGTGATATGACTCAAATTCTGCTGTTACGTGAGTGAACTTGGTATACGATGTGATACCACAATATGAACATATATGTTCCGTGTAGTCCCATACATATTGTGCATCTCTACTGGCTGATCTCACACTTACATAGCAAAAGGCCTAGCTTGTCGGCAAGTCATCACTTTTGGATTGTTTTCTTACGGTTTGGACCAATATTACAGTACAAAACGTGATGTGACATATATGTTGTGTTGGAATGATTTGATTATTGGATACAGAAGTCGTATATTTGAGGGCCATTATGGCAGTCGGCATTGCTACCAACAAGTGCAAAGGACATCCAGGTACTGACTCGTTTATATACAAACTCCCAAAAGGGATAACCATATCTAGCATTAACTTTCTCATTAGTCTTATCTGCCGATCAGGATTGCCAGGCAGTGATACCGATACTGATAATGAAATCATAGAGAACAATCTTGTGAAAGTGTATCCTAACTTGAACCGGACAATTGTTCACCATTTTGTTTGATACATAATGAGGCTGTATATGATGCCCAAACAAGTGGGAACATTAACCACATGAAGAACGCAGCTCGAAGTAGCTGCTTGTTATGCAAAGCAGATATTATCAATGCAACACCAATGAAACTTTATGTGACAACTGCTCAGATTTACCCGATAGAGTAAATTCACTGGAAGTATCCATCCGTGACATCGTCACCAAACTGAGCGACCAACATTTACACCACGTTTCTATAGATGAGAACTTGATAGGATCTACTGCCGAGAGTCCTATTAAAAGGAACAATAGAGCTCAAAGTTCCAACCTTAATGAGACTCTCAATACAGTCATTGATTTAGAGACCCCAGAACAATTCATCACTAATCCATCTTTAGATCATCAACTCAATGAGTCCAGATCTAAACCGAATGCAGTGTCAAGTTCTGAATTGCAGGATGAGCAACAAAACCCTCTTCATTGTCCAAGCATTGAAGAACAACTGAATGATTATCGGGACAAACATCAAGCTCATTATGCATCAATAACTTCAAATGCCATAACAAATAAGAACGTTCAAACTTCAAATAAGACTGAAGTCTCGAGCAAGAACCATAAGAAGGTCGATGTACTTATCGTCGGTGACTCCATGACAAAGAGTATTGTTTCTTCTAGACTCTCCAAGAGAAGAAAAGTTCTTTCAAAGTCACTACCCCGGTGCGCGGATCGAGGATACATTTGATTTGATATGCTCCACTGCGACTGAATGCCAACCGGATGAACTCATACTTCATCTCGGTACTAACAACCTATCTCACGATGACGAAAATGAGCTTGTAACTAAAATGGCATCACTAGCCGACCAGGTAATTAGAACCACTTCTGTTTCTTCAGTTGCCATTTCATCTATTATTCACCGTTCGGAAGAAAAGGAAGAGGACTTCCGCAAAGTGAACAACATTAACCAAGGCCTGAAACTTTTGACCAATCAGCGTGAATGGTCCTTCGGTCGACAACGACAATATTGAACCTGGCCTACACTTGACGACAGATGGCGTTCATCTCAACGGCTACGGTGTTCGCCTACTCGCCCAGAATATGATTGCTCACCCTGAGGAGCAACATACTTCGCTCGAAGAGTGGTCTCGTCCAACTTCGAGAAATTATGCGTCAATCATGAGTTATGACCAGAATCCACATTTTCGAAACTATAACGCATCAAAAGTTTCGATGGAAACCCAAAGGAAGATATTTTCCACGAGATTGGATGGACAGCCTGGACACAGCTAAAAGACTTCCTAAACCCCGTAATGAATGTAAAACCCAAAGCCCCACAATCTGACGTTGAACTCGAAAAAACATCAAGACCAGTATTTGAGCAAAAAGCTAGTTTCGAGTCGTGCTTAACGAGTGATTTATGCGAATCGCTCGACTCCACTCTAGCCTCTAGTAATGAATTGAATGACTTAATTACTATGTCTCACATTGAAGACTGCAATCCTGATTCTTGACGTCAAAGGAGAATACATTGAACTGGCCGATGATGGCAGCATTCCACTTACATCAAAATTCGGTCTGAGAGTCTGTCATTTAAACATAAACTCCTTACCGAATAAATTAGAGGAATTCAAGTTTTTATTTAAAAATTTTCCATTTGATGTATCAGTCTTACTGAGACTCATTGCGACAATAATGTAGGTGACAATGAGCTAAAATTGACGGTTATGACATGCTAAGGAGAGATAGAACCAGGACATGGTGGGGGTGTGATGGTTTATATGTAAAAACTCTCTCTCATATCAACACATTAAATGAACTTGACTTTGGATTGGAAACGATCTGGATAAGACCAATTGCGGAAGGGAGCATCTCTTCTAGTATGTGTTTTATATCGGCCCCCAAACTCTTCAGCTGATTTTTTCGATTCAGTGGTCTGCGATGGATGAGTAAAGCTTTAGATTTTGATGTGTGAACTAGTAGTAATGGGAGATCTCAACTGTGATTTACAAAGTGAGAATTTAGATTCTGCATCACAAACCCTTTTATCAGTTATGCAGGGGTTCCCTTATGTCACAGTTAATCAAATCCCCCACTCGTGTGACCCAGGTAATTCTTAAAAACACTAATTGATCATATATATTCAACAATGTCCGGATGAGCACACTCCACAGGAGTAAATAAGAACCCTATTAGTGATCAGTATCTGATCTACACGTGTTTAAATATGTAAAAGGTTCCGATCGTTACACAATGATATCCAATGTAGAAACTTGAAAACAGTTAATCAGGAGGACTTTGTAATGATCTTTCAAACTTATCTTTTACTAATAATGTATGGTGTGAAATGACGTCGACACAGCTTGGGAACAGTGGTACAAACAAAAGAAGGGTCAGTGATTAATAAACATATGCCATACAAACGTAAAAGAATGAGAAAAACCCCTTCTCCACTGGGATCACAGGTAAAATAATAGCCTTGATGAATAAAAGAAAGCATCTTCATATCAAAGCCCTGAAGTCTAGTTCCCCCAGTTTATGGAAAGATACAAAAAAGTGTAGAAACAATGTAACGGGTTTGATTAAGAAGCTAGACAAATGTATGTACAAAAGACTTATTGATAGAGAAGTCTGGAGACCCAGTGCGTTATGGTCATCCTAAAACAACTGTCCTCTAGTTCTGGACAACTTGCTATAAAAATTGCTGATTGAGGACAAGGAAGTCACTCAGCCTGAAATAGTAAGCTGAAAAACTTAATGATTACTTTATTGGTAGTGTTTCGAATTGCTGGGTGACGTGGAAGAAAGTGATTTTGTGCCCACGTATACAAATATAGTAACTGACAATCCATTATCAGAACTAAATTCCTGATAATCAAAATGAACTTTTGATATTCCTCTTATATCATACGATTTTGTTTCAAAAGAAATCGATGGCTCTTCTGTAAAAAAGGCCACAGGGCCTGATGAAATCTCGGTTAAAAATTTTGAAAATGATGAAATGTTCCACAATCTGTAATAGATAGTCTTATTTTATGTTCTTAATCTTTCATTATCTAAAGGGTACTACCCGGAAAGGCCTGGGTGTCTTGCCAAAATTCGTCCAATCATAAGACTGAGAGCGATCAGTGTAGAAAACTATCGTCCATATCCTTGTTATCATTGTTTCCAAGATTTTGGAGAAGTGGGTACAAAAGCATTTACAGGCACATTTATTAGATATACATTTTTTTAGTGATAAACAATTTGGCTTTAGACCAATGCATTCCTGTGAAAGTGCTTTATTGTGTATGGTCGACGATTGGGCAACTGAAGTTGACAGGAGTAAGTTTTGTGGAATAGCTTTTATTGACATGCGAAAGGCTTTTGATTCTGTAAACTATGATGTGTTTACTACAAAAACTGGTTGCAATAGGATGTTCTGATAATGCTATCGCATGGTTTAAATCTTATTTTTGTTTTAGGAAACAATACACAGAAATAGGAGGGATCAAATCGAGTATAAAATCAACCTCTTCTGGGGTCCCACAAGGCTCAGTCTTAGGGCCCTTACTATTTACAATTTATATATTATGATCTGGCTTCTTGTATTAAATCAGGGAAGATTGTTATGTTTGCTGATGATGCAACGTTGTATGTTAGTGGTAGTACCATAGAATCTGTAGAAAACCAGCTTAACTCCGCAATGAAAGAAGTATATGAGTGGACATGTAAAAACAGATTGATATTAAATGATAAAAAAACCAAAGTAATGCTTCTTGGTTCTCGCCAGCGGTTATCAACCTTGCGGGCCAAAACACTATCTGTAATAATCAATAACACTATTTTAGAGTGTGTATCCCAGCACAAATGTTTGGGCGTGATAATTGATGATACTTTGACATTCAAAACCATGTTGATTCAATTGTAAAGTAATGAAACAAAAGCTTGGGTTAATTAGAAGAAACAAACATATATTTGATGTGGAACAACTTAAACGATTATACATAGGGTTCGTTCTCCCTCTGCATGTATTGTTCAAATGTGTGGTCGTATAGATCTGAATCTAATTATAATACTGTGCAAAAACTACATAAACGTGCAGCTTACATCGTTAGCGGTTATACATGGGAAACCCCATCAGAGCGTATTTTTCAATTCTCTCCTGGTCTTCTTTAAAAGAA
>CM057161.1:8129414-8195823 GCA_029962745.1 Echinometra lucunter | reverse complement strand
AATGCAAGAAGATGGCTAATGAGAAGCATTGACTAGAAAGAACCGTTTCAATTAATGTCTTGCTCTGTAATTGAATTGTTCGCGGTCATGAATGCTGCGCTCTCTTTGTATCTTAACTAGCTTTGCAATATCTTGTTCAGATATTCAAGCAATTAATGATATCAGGGACCCGCTGCATAAAACTTGCGTTTGAACGCAAAACTCTGGAAAATCAATGGCAACTTTATTTTCAGCCACTCAGAAGTGCGCATTAAGAATTGCGTTTTGTTTTAGGAGTTGCGATCAAACGCAAGTTTTATGAAACGGGCCCAGATGAAACCGGCAAATACGCTGTATATGACCTTACCTTAGAATTGTGTTCGTTCCGTCCACATGTGGACATCGATCCACAAGAGCCCTCCAACGATGACGATCCTGGGCGATGAGGACTGCTTCATTCCAGGTAATACCTCGTTCTCCACATGTAACATGGTGGAGGACGAGGTATTACCTGGAATGAAGCAGTCCTCCCCCTCTTCCTTTTCCCTCTTGGTTTTCATGTGAGTGCTGTCTTGGCAATATGGTTATCTTGCATTCTCAAGACGTGACCAAGCCATGACAGCTTTCGTCTGGTTATTATCTGGCTGAGCAATTTCATTATGATTGTGCATGAAAATGGCGAAATAAAGACTTCTTGCAATATGCATGCTATGCAGGGTATCGACTGCCACGGACATGGGACCCATTGCGCAGGGAACAAGCAGCCGGCGGAATCCACGGTATCGCCAGGAAAGCTAACATCGTCTCGATCAGACCCTTTAACTGTGCAGGCTCGGGAACCCGGTCTGGCACCATTGCAGGTGGAGTTTCTTCTTGTTGAATGATGATTCAAGTACATAACATCTCCCTGGGGGGGGGGGGGTCATAAAGCGCTCGTTAAGTTACGAATGACTTTACGAACGACTTGAATATGGCAAGCCAAATGGGATCCTCAGTCATTATAAATTGTATGAGCTAAAGGTGAAATAGATTAACATTAATGTTATTTACTAACATTTTTATTGATAAGTATGTTTTTACCACAATTTATTTGAGATTAAGGGAAATGCAGTCACATCTTGGTAACACGTCATGAAAACTTAGGCATCCCATTTGGCACTTCATATTCAAGTCGTTCGTAAAGCCATTCGTAAATTTACGAACAGCTTTTTAAAATACCCCCAGGACCCTCCTGTATAAAAAGTTGCGATTAAACGTAACTCACATATTAAATGCAAGTCCAAAATACTCAATCCTGATGGTTGACCTTTTTTACAAGAGGCCCAGAATATGTATGGTTGCCACTGCACTGGATCCAGCATAACCTTGCAACTTAAAATAAGTAAAGATTTCTGATCGATCGATCCACAAAGAGAATAATTATCCAGAGTCGCAAGGCTATTAAGATTAGTGAAAACTCGCACTATCAACATAATGCCAAAAAACAGATTGCAGAGATGGAGGTGTCTAAACGTCTTCTCCTCGAAGAACATATTGTTGAGTTATAAGCGTTCCTTTAATTCTGGCAAGTATTAAGTGAGAAGTGAAGAAGGGTAACTGAGGAGGGTATGAAATTTCAAAGAAATTGCTCCGCCTGGATATAGAGAAACAGGTACCACTGGTTATGCGGGCAAAGATGCACGTCGGAGGCTAAACTGGGGAGCATTTCATGAAGAGTTTTGTCGGTGATTTTCACCGATTAATTTGCTGTCAGCCAATCAGATGCGAGGATTTTCAGTAGCTTGGTAACATTTGTTGGTGATTTTCACCGACAAAACTCTTCAATGAAACGCTCCCCTGGTATCACTTCTTTCCCCTTTGTAACCTTCCATGAGTGTTCTCACATCATCCCACAAAAAAAGTTTATCGAAAAATTGCATTGAACACAGACAAACTTAAGCTTTTCGACATGCATCAGGGTAAATCGCATGAACGGCAGAAAGCTTAAAAAATCGAAACAATATAGACCGAATCGAGGAACAATACTCGCGGAAATGACGAGCTCTGATTGGCTGTCTGAGTTAAAGTTTATACAATATTCACATATTTATAATATTATATGATATAGGTATCGATGAAGTTGCCAGAATGCCACCCACCCTGCTGTCATGGTCGATGTCATTCCGATTCCCTGCGAATCAGGCCATCGACGATGCTGTCGCTCGCGCCGCCGACGCCGGGGTCGTTGCAGTTGCAGGAGCCGGTTAACGAGAACTTGGACACCTGTTTTTTCTCACCTGCTCGGAGCCGAAGGTTAGTGACATCATGGCCCTAGCTGGCCACGGTCACAAACAGTTGTATAACCTAGTTTACACATGACGTAAAAACCGCTTCATATTCATGATAATTGGGGGAATAATGCATGAAAACAGGTAAATGCAAAATATTAGACCACGAATGTATGCGTCCCGAGACAGACTAAACACTGGGGTGCCCTCCTCGCCCCACCATTCGGTTAATGATTTATACTGAGGCAGCGCAGCTCACCGTTACATTTTCTGAACTGGGCTTGAACAATGTGAACAAATAACTTCTAATTCAGATTTTCCTTGCCAATGTTCTGAAAGATAATGGTAAAAACCAGTATCCGATCATCGATATCCGATGTAAACTTGCAACGTAAACAGAATTTGAGAGAAAGAGAGATGAGAGGAGAGAGAGAGAGAGAGAGAGGGGGGGGGGAAGAGGGAGGGGCGGGAAGCAGAGAAGAGGGATGGGGCGTGGAGAGCGAGGAGAGAGAGAGAGAGGGGTGGGGGGAATCATGGGCAGAGAGAAGTGGCATGAATGGGTGCGGAGAAAGGATTAATTAATACTCAAACATGTCAAATGATTGAATTTATTGCACGTTTATAATAGTTAATTTAATTTTTGTTTTAAATTTCAACTCAGGGCAATTCCTGGCAGGAGCTTACTGATCGAACGACATGAGAGCGAGTTTCTCCAACTATGGGTCATGTGTAGACATCTTTGCCCTGGTGTGGACATCGGTCAGTTCTTCGTCTGCTTCCGATACGGCCATTGCAATATGGAGCGGCACCAGTATGGCGACACCTCATGTTGCCGGTTAGCAAACTTAAATTTTTTTTTTTAATGGTTATTTCAAGAGAGAGATACCAGTCCCTACAAGGGAACATTTTGCATTCATTCATCTCCTCATCCCACATAATTTAGGTCTTTCACCCAAAATATCACTTTTATATCTAGTGTTTTTTTTTAAATATCTGTTTGGGGGTATTTCCCCCGTCTCCCCGTCCTAGGAGGGGAAAGTAAACTGAATCATTGTAACCCTCTGGTCTCTCCTCCTGGTATAACTGATCACAAATGTTGGTATCTTGTGGTGATATGACTCAAATTCTGCTGTTACGTGAGTGAACTTGGTATACGATGTGATACCACAATATGAACATATATGTTCCGTGTAGTCCCATACATATTGTGCATCTCTACTGGCTGATCTCACACTTACATAGCAAAAGGCCTAGCTTGTCGGCAAGTCATCACTTTTGGATTGTTTTCTTACGGTTTGGACCAATATTACAGTACAAAACGTGATGTGACATATATGTTGTGTTGGAATGATTTGATTATTGGATACAGAAGTCGTATATTTGAGGGCCATTATGGCAGTCGGCATTGCTACCAACAAGTGCAAAGGACATCCAGGTACTGACTCGTTTATATACAAACTCCCAAAAGGGATAACCATATCTAGCATTAACTTTCTCATTAGTCTTATCTGCCGATCAGGATTGCCAGGCAGTGATACCGATACTGATAATGAAATCATAGAGAACAATCTTGTGAAAGTGTATCCTAACTTGAACCGGACAATTGTTCACCATTTTGTTTTGATACATAATGAGGCTGTATATGATGCCCAAACAAGTGGGAACATTAACCACATGAAGAACGCAGCTCGAAGTAGCTGCTTGTTATGCAAAGCAGATATTATCAATTGCAACACCAATGAAACTTTATGTGACAACTGCTCAGATTTACCCGATAGAGTAAATTCACTGGAAGTATCCATCCGTGACATCGTCACCAAACTGAGCGACCAACATTTACACCACGTTTCTATAGATGAGAACTTGATAGGATCTACTGCCGAGAGTCCTATTAAAAGGAACAATAGAGCTCAAAGTTCCAACCTTAATGAGACTCTCAATACAGTCATTGATTTAGAGACCCCAGAGAACAATTCATCACTAATCCATCTTTAGATCATCAACTCAATGAGTCCAGATCTAAACCGAATGCAGTGTCAAGTTCTGAATTGCAGGATGAGCAACAAAACCCTCTTCATTGTCCAAGCATTGAAGAACAACTGAATGATTATCGGGACAAACATCAAGCTCATTATGCATCAATAACTTCAAATGCCATAACAAATAAGAACGTTCAAACTTCAAATAAGACTGAAGTCTCGAGCAAGAACCATAAGAAGGTCGATGTACTTATCGTCGGTGACTCCATGACAAAGAGTATTGTTTCTTCTAGACTCTCCAAGAGAAGAAAAGTTCTTTCAAAGTCACTACCCGGTGCGCGGATCGAGGATACATTTGATTTGATATGCTCCACTGCGACTGAATGCCAACCGGATGAACTCATACTTCATCTCGGTACTAACAACCTATCTCACGATGACGAAAATGAGCTTGTAACTAAAATGGCATCACTAGCCGACCAGGTAATTAGAACCACTTCTGTTTCTTCAGTTGCCATTTCATCTATTATTCACCGTTCGGAAGAAAAGGAAGAGGACTTCCGCAAAGTGAACAACATTAACCAAGGCCTGAAACTTTTGACCAATCAGCGTGAATGGTCCTTCGTCGACAACGACAATATTGAACCTGGCCTACACTTGACGACAGATGGCGTTCATCTCAACGGCTACGGTGTTCGCCTACTCGCCCAGAATATGATTGCTCACCTGAGGAGCAACATACTTCGCTCGAAAGAGTGGTCTCGTCCAACTTCGAGAAATTATGCGTCAATCATGAGTTATGACCAGAATCCACATTTTCGAAACTATACGCATCAAAAGTTTCGATGGAAACCCAAAGGAAGATATTTTCCACGAGATTGGATGGACAGCCTGGACACAGCTAAAAGACTCCTAAACCCGTAATGAATGTAAAACCCAAAGCCCCACAATCTGACGTTGAACTCGAAAAAACATCAAGACCAGTATTTGAGCAAAAAGCTAGTTTCGAGTCGTGCTTAACGAGTGATTTATGCGAATCGCTCGACTCCACTCTAGCCTCTAGTAATGAATTGAATGACTTAATTACTATGTCTCACATTGAAGACTGCAATCCTGATCTTGACGTCAAAGGAGAATACATTGAACTGGCCGATGATGGCAGCATTCCACTTACATCAAAATTCGGTCTGAGAGTCTGTCATTTAAACATAAACTCCTTACCGAATAAATTAGAGGAATTCAAGTTTTTATTTAAAAATTTTCCATTTGATGTAATCAGTCTTACTGAGACTCATTGCGACAATAATGTAGGTGACAATGAGCTAAAAATTGACGGTTATGACATGCTAAGGAGAGATAGAACCAGACATGGTGGGGGTGTGATGGTTTATGTAAAAAACTCTCTCTCATATCAACACATAAATGAACTTGACTTTGGATTGGAAACGATCTGGATAAGAACCAAATTGCGGAAGGGAGCATCTCTTCTATTATGTGTTTTATATCGTCCCCCAAACTCTTCAGCTGATTTTTTCGATTCAGTGTCTGCGATGATGAGTAAAGCTTTAGATTTTGATTGTGAACTAGTAGTAATGGGAGATCTCAACTGTGATTTACAAAGTGAGAATTTAGATTCTGCATCACAAACCCTTTTATCAGTTATGCAGGGTTCCCTTATGTCACAGTTAATCAAATCCCCCACTCGTGTGACCCAGTATTCTAAAACACTAATTGATCATATATATTCAACATGTCCGGATGAGCACAACTCCACAGGAGTAATAAGAACCCATATTAGTGATCATTATCTGATCTACACGTGTTTAAATTGTAAAGGTTCCGATCGTGTACACAATGATATCCAATGTAGAAACTTGAAAACATTTAATCAGGAGGACTTTGTAAATGATCTTTCAAACTTATCTTTTACTAATATGTATGGTGTAAATGACGTCGACACAGCTTGGGAACAGTGGTACAAACAAATAATGTCAGTGATTAATAAACATATGCCATACAAACGTAAAAGAATGAGAAAAACCCCTTCTCCCTGGATCACAGGTAAAATAATAGCCTTGATGAATAAAAGAAAGCATCTTCATATCAAAGCCCTGAAGTCTAGTTCCCCAAGTTTATGGAAAGAGTACAAAAAAGTGAGAAACAATGTAACGTGTTTGATTAAGAAAGCTAAACAAATGTATGTACAAGACTTATTGATAGAGAAGTCTGGAGACCCAGGTGCGTTATGGTCAATCCTAAAACAACTGTCCTCTAGTTCTGGACAACTTGCTATAAAATTGCTGATTGATGACAAGGAAGTCACTCAGCCTGAAATAGTAGCTGAAAAACTTAATGATTACTTTATTGGTAGTGTTTCGAAATTGCTGGGTGACGTGGAAGAAAGTGATTTTGTGCCCACGTATACAAATATAGTAACTGACAATCCATTATCAGAACTAAATTCTGATAATCAAAATGAAACTTTTGATATTCCTCTTATATCATACGATTTTGTTTCAAAAGAAATCGATGGCTCTTCTGTAAAAAAGGCCACAGGGCCTGATGAAATCTCGGTTAAAATTTTGAAAATGATGAAATGTTCCACATCTGTAATAGATAGTCTTATTTATGTCTTTAATCTTTCATTATCTAAAGGGTACTACCCGGAAGCCTGGTGTCTTGCCAAAATTCGTCCAATCCATAAGACTGGAGAGCGATCATGTGTAGAAAACTATCGTCCAATATCCTTGTTATCAATTGTTTCCAAGATTTTGGAGAAGTGGGTACAAAAGCATTTACAGGCACATTTATTAGATATACATTTTTTTAGTGATAAACAATTTGGCTTTAGACCAATGCATTCCTGTGAAAGTGCTTTATTGTGTATGGTCGACGATTGGGCAACTGAAGTTGACAGGAGTAAGTTTTGTGGAATAGCTTTTATTGACATGCGAAAGGCTTTTGATTCTGTAAACTATGATGTTTTACTACAAAAACTGGTTGCAATAGGATGTTCTGATAATGCTATCGCATGGTTTAAATCTTATTTTTGTTTTAGGAAACAATACACAGAAATAGGAGGGATCAAATCGAGTATAAAATCAACCTCTTCTGGGGTCCCACAAGGCTCAGTCTTAGGGCCCTTACTATTTACAATTTATATTAATGATCTGGCTTCTTGTATTAAATCAGGGAAGATTGTTATGTTTGCTGATGATGCAACGTTGTATGTTAGTGGTAGTACCATAGAATCTGTAGAAAACCAGCTTAACTCCGCAATGAAAGAAGTATATGAGTGGACATGTAAAAACAGATTGATATTAAATGATAAAAAAAACCAAAGTAATGCTTCTTGGTTCTCGCCAGCGGTTATCAACCTTGCGGGCCAAAACACTATCTGTAATAATCAATAACACTATTTTAGAGTGTGTATCCCAGCACAAATGTTTGGGCGTGATAATTGATGATACTTTGACATTCAAAAACCATGTTGATTCAATTGTAAAAGTAATGAAACAAAAGCTTGGGTTAATTAGAAGAAACAAACATATATTTGATGTGGAACAACTTAAACGATTATACATAGGGTTCGTTCTCCCTCATGCAATGTATTGTTCAAATGTGTGGTCGTATAGATCTGAATCTAATTATAATACTGTGCAAAAACTACATAAACGTGCAGCTTACATCGTTAGCGGTTATACATGGGAAACCCCATCAGAGCGTATTTTTCAAATTCTCTCCTGGTCTTCTTTAAAAGAATTGTACAGGAAATCTACATTATGTATGGTATACAAGTGTGTAAATGGATTAGCTCCCCATTTATTAAGTACCAAATTTATTTTTAATGATGATGTATCAGAGCGTATAACACGAAGAACTAATAAATTAATGCTACGAGCCCCGAAATTCAAAACGCAGTATTACAAAAATACATTTATACCGGTAGGCATAAGTGAATGGAACTGTTTATCCCAAGACACTCGATCTGCACAATCATTAGCAATATTCAAACGTCTTCTGAATTCTTGAAAATAATCCCACACCATTTATATCTTAATTGTATCTTATTTGTAAAATTTGTTTTCGCTTATGTCAAATGTAATCATAATGTTGAATTTATGTTACAAGTAAGTCTGCAGAGTGTAATGGGGGGTGTGTGTGTGTGGGTTTGGGTGCTTCTGTGTGTTTGTGTGTTTCTGATGAGGATTGGGACTTTAAAGGTTTATTTCTTGTATATTTTGCATATTATGTATTTTATAATTTGTATGTATTTTGATTAACAGGGCCCAATTGCAAACCAGCTTTTTATCTTTGTTAATGTTTTTTATCGTGTATAGCTGAATTGGTCACCCTGTATAAAGATGTGAAATAAATAAATAAATAAATAAATAAAAGGATGTGTAGTTATACCACTAATGGGGAGCTGCCCCTTACATTTTTTTCCCTTTACGGAGAGTGCAGTGTATTCTTAACGCGCTTATGTGGTGACTTTCCTCCTTCCCAGATCTCACTTTTACGCCATATCCTAGGAACCGAGTGTTTTCCACCGAAACAAAGCCTGCGTATTTGAAGCAGGGGATAGGCCCTTTAACACACAACGAATTTTTAGTCATCTGCCGAGCTGGGATTCAAACTCCTCTCCTCATAGGTTATAACAACTATTACCATTGCCATATGATTAGAAGAAGAAAGGGCATATTGTCCTGCTATACTGACACCTGAAAATGCTGAGGACCTTTTTTTTTTTGCTTGTCAGCAAATTTTTTCGGGTAAAAAAACAAACACCTGAAAAATCCGACCGCCCACCCCCTGAAAAATTCTTGATCCGGCCCTGAATAAGACGTGTCTCTTTTTTTGTTTTATTTGTTGCTGTTGTTTTTTTTTTGTTCGTCAGGTGCTGCAGCTATTCTTCTGGGTAAAGGAGTTCCCCCATCAGAAGTTCGCGACCAGCTCCTCCAAGACTCCTCGCAGAATTACATCTACAATACCGACTTCCTGTCGCCCAACCGACTGCTGTACCTCAACTAACCACTATGAAAAATATCAGAACTTGTGAAAATAACACGGAAGGCAGGGAGTACCGATGAACAGTATACTATACCCACGGTTGCACTGAAAAGGACACAAATTTATATCCTGTTCAGACGGTTGGATCCATCAAAAAGACGCTAAATATTTAGCTAAATAAACTCATGAAGTTTAGGTTATGAGTATAAATTTATATTCGACATTGAAAAAATAAAGGTAGTGGATAATTCATTTTGTTGATTTATATGGTATCTCAAAATTGATAATCAAATATCAATCATTTCAAAGTTCTTTTCAACTCCTTTGAGTCAGCCCAGGTTAATACGTTCCTTCCCCCGTTTATTATTTTCTCAATAAGACAATGGACTTTCTATATTGTTGAAGGACTCCACTCTCGATTGAATACAATTAGTGTAGAGCTGTGAACAGTATCTGAACATTATGGCCATATCATCCATCAAAGCAACAACTATGTTTACGCACATTTGTTTAACCCATTCGTGACAGGAATGATTTAAAGCCTAATTTGATCAGCTTTTATTCTTCAAATTGGCAACACCAACATTCTTATTTTATTGCTACATTTTTCTTATAAAACGTCATGTATCTGAAATGAATATGAATTGACAGAAATTATTATGTGGAGTCAAAAAGTTGCCAATTTGCAGGGGAAAACGGTGGTTTTAAACCTTCTATCACATTGCCAATTTAAGGATTTTAATGCTTATTTTCCTTTAAAAAATTTTCAGCATCAAACAACGAATATTGACGCAACCAAAATGGGCACAGTTTGTGTAGAATTTTTTGCTCTTTCTGCTCATGTATTTGGTATGATTTTTAGGGCTTTGCATCAAAAGATATTAGGCCAAACCACAAAATGTGGACCTCTGTCACGAATGGGTTAACCCTCAGTATTGAATATATAGTCTGGGGTAAATAGGTATTTGAAATCCCAAGAATAATAATTTCATATTTACATTCCCTAATGTGGAGAGCTAACGTCTGTGCCTAAATTACATGCAATGTATAAAATAAAAGCAGAAAGGCAGGGAGGAGTGCAAAGTTAAGTTTACCTGATAGTCGTACAGCAATGTGAGGGGAAAATAATGAGAAGGGGAAAGGGAGACAGAACGAGACAGTGACACAGAGAGACAGTGAGACAGAGAGAGACAGAGAGAGAGAGAGAGAGGAGAGAGAGAGAGAGGGAGAGAGAGAGGGAGAGAGAGAGGGGGGATAGAGATAGAGACAGAGCCTGAATGGGGGAGAGGGGGAAGAGAAAAGATGTTTGAAATGAAAGGCACACAATCTAGTGTAACAACCGATTAACAAATATGATATACAATACAATAAATTGATTAACAATTGATTAACGTATTTGCCTTTAATGCATTCTAAATCAAACAATGATTTGAAAAGAGGCATTACATGGGCCCTTTTCTTATTCCCTACCCCTATGACTTGATGACCCTGTAGAATTTTAAATACCAGAAAAAAGGCGCTTTCCAAGATCGCAAGGAATTGTTAAAGCTCACAGTGGCTCAACTTTGAAAAAAAATACTGCATAATTATTTGTTATATATATATTTTTTTACTTAGTATTGGGCAGTAAATGCAGTAGACTTATTAACTTGAAGTTGTGATGTTGTGCATAAAGTGATCAGTGGGTAATAGTTGTACTTACAATTTGTCTGAGCCACGCTTATCCTGCTAATTGAGAAATATGGAGTTTGTCAGCCTAAAACAAAACACATCCTCTTTACTTTTTTTTAGGGATATCAAATAATTATTCATGAAATACTGATGAATATCAAATTGGTCTTATCATCACAAAACAATAGGCAGAGGACACAAAGGACCTACACTGATCTTTGTGCTGAAAATAATATAGGTTATAGGTTTTTATCTCGAGAAACCAAAGTATTATCTCACTGAGTATGGGATTGCGGTGAGCAAAGTACGATCAGAATCTTCCACCGCTCTTCCGCTGTGATTGTCACTCTATCAACACAATAGTTTTGTGAACGTAATTACAAGTGAACGCGTCTTCTAATTATTAAACAGATTTTCAATTCTTGACAAGGGTAAGCTTATTCTCATTTTTTTTCATGCAATTGTGGCTATACTGAGATTTAAGCATTGAGAATATATAATCTCTGCAATAATCTCTTTACAAACGAACGGTCTCTTTACCAAAAGTGTTTGCATGATTCGTCATCACTTTGTTCGCTATGGGTCGAAACCCTTGGATTCAACATTACTTGAAATATAGTATGGTACACATAGGCAGTATTTACGTATGCCAAGCGTCGACTGTGGCAATCCAGTGCTTGTGCCGTTCATGGCATTGGTCAACTTAGCAACTAACAGGTTACTTAAAAAGACCAAATAAAATTTTAATAGGTTTATCTATTAACAGCGCACCCTATATATATTTAAATGTATTTTTTACTATATAGCATTTGATTTGAACACATCTGATGCTACCATTATACTGCCATTTAGAAACTGTAGAATGTTCAATGAAATTTTTAATGAAAATACATTTCAAATGCTATTGTCAATTGCGTGACCCTTGATACGATTTGCATGGAATCATTGTTAAATATGACGGAAAATATCTCTAGTTTTGATAAAACTGGCGCTCCATTTCCTCACCTCCGTTTGGTATGCAACAGGCAGTGCCTTGTATGCTGTGTGACGTTCACTATCTGTCATCCGCGAAATTCTTGGCTTAGGAGACGGGTTACGGGGTTAGTATTATTACCGATTTTAAAAATTTCCATAGGTTCGATAATGTATCAATTATATTATGTATTTTTTCTTTTGCATCAAATAATGAGGAGAGCCTCATACAGGAACTTGTTTTCTTTCGGTGGTCCGCGGCAGGCGTTAGTTGATGTTCTTATTTTCTCTTTCTTCTGTGTTTGTCCATTTTCTTGTATTATATTTTACTCAGTCCTGAAAATAAAATGAAATAAAATAAATGAATTAAAAAAAAAAAACCGCCATATTTTTTATGCATTTCAAAAGCATGTTAAATTTCTCTTTGTTTGCTTGAAGTTAATCATATTATAATAATTGGTAATTTTCATGCCAATAAATTTGTTTTCTAATTATGTATTACCCATTGTTTTTCCTAGACAGCTCTATTTCCACCTGAGCGATGAGAGTCTGGATTTTCTCAGCATGGATCCTTTCGTTACTGGGTTTGGTATACGGTATAGATAGCAGACTACAGACCATCCCAGATAGCTACATCGTGGTGCTTAACGTAAGTCCAGTAACCATGGTAACGATGACGGTAAAGAAACAACCCCGCATAAAAGATAAAAATGAGCCCCCCCCCCCCCGGGGGGGGGGGGGTGTTTCATAAAGCTGTTCGTCAGTTACGAATGACTTTACGAACGACTTTAATATGAAGTGCCAAATGAGGTGTCGAATGTTTTTCATAACATCTTAACAAAGTATGACTGCATTTCCGATAATCTCAACTAAATTGTGGCAAATAATATACTTTGCAATAAAAATGTTTGCGAACAATAGTAATGTTAATCTACATCTGCATATTTCACCTTTAACTGATGCGATTTATAGTGATTGAAAATCCCATTTGGCTTGCCATATTCAAGTTGTTCGTGAAGTAATTCATAACTTTACGAACGGCTTTATGAAACACCCCCGGGCCATGCAGTTGCATTATAAAGGGAACAAAAGCCACGAGAATCGGACGAAGATTCACAACATTTATTTGGCGCTATATTTCTGTTTAAAAAGGAGGCGCTGTGGCTTAGTGGATAGAGCAGTGGTCTCGTAACCGGGAGTCCCCGGCGGGTTCGAAACCAAGTGGATGCGCTAATGCCCTTTGGTAAGGTATTAATCCTCATTACCAAGTTCTTCGGAGGGGACTTAAAGCCGTCGGTCCCCTGGTTGCTTACTAACAGGCATACATATGGTTTCTTAGCAGTCAGGTAAGTCAACCAACCATAACCAACCATAACCAACCAACCAAAACATTCTTAAACGCAGGCTCCTGTAATTCAGTCATCATTTAGACATCTACTGACATATAATGAGGAACTATTTCAAGTGTTTAGAAGTTGCTGGGAAAGACTGATTACGTTTCACAGGAACAAAATTGTGTACTGTAAGGCTTTGGAATGATAAAGATGAGAAGATATTTGTCAAAAATCACTGCACACACAGATATAAGTATATGGGATCATACAGCCCTTTAAGATTTGTAGCAATGTTTTAGACTCATCTCATTTTGGGGGGGAATATGAAGTCAATGATTTTCTAGAACAGTAATAGAACATAATCAGCTATTCATAATCTTCCACATCAAAGTCCAAAGAATGAGAAGGTCACAATATATTTAACCTTTACCATGCTTACTGGATCTCGGTCTTCTCTTCCAATCATCTAAGAAATCTACCGTTTATTGCTAATCAAATAATTATAGTATGGATATTGCACTTTAAAGTGCAATTATGTAATTATTATGTAATTATTTTCATATATACTTATGTATGTTATTCTAAGTTGAAAATGGAAAAAATAAAATAAATGAAATTAAATGAAAGGAAATAATTGAATAAGTGTATTTAATTTTCCTTAGGACGGGGAGAAACTGGACTCTTTATTAAACCACATACAGCAGGATGTGGTTCATCGCTCGGGGAAGTTTTCTGTCCGTAGGAAATATTACTCGGCACTGAATGGGTTTGCTGCCGAGATGTCTAAAGATGTTGCAGAAAGAGTAAGCATACTGATCACTATTTTCAGCCTCACATTGTTTTTAAAATTTATCTCCCTCCCCATCCCCACCCCCTCTCTCTCTTTCACACACACACACACACACACACACACAAACATGCACACACACATCTCTCTCTCTTTATGGTGCTCTCTTCTTTTTCTTCTCCGCGTCCTTAACATGCTTATTCTCTCTCTTCTCAATGAGATCCCATATTCAGGATTCCAGGGAAGCGTTTCATGAAGAGGTTTGCCAGTGAAAATCATCGACAAATGTTATAAGCTACAGAAAATCCTCGCATCTGATTGGCTGAAAGCAAATTAGTCGGTGAAAATCACCGACAAAACTCTTCATTAAACGCTCCCTATATTCCAGATTTCAGATTAAAAATTCTAATGTCCATGTATTTCTCTGATCCTATACTTGCCTGGATTATGTTTTTTTTTTTTTTTCTGAATTTCGTTTCTTTCGTCCATCTACCTGCACAATCGAAGGGAGAGGGGTAAAAATATACTACGCATATATAAATTCTTGATAATAGGTTATGTTATAATTCATTATGTTATAATCATAGTACCCCGGATAAACAAAACATATCAGTCGTTATGGTTATCATTATTATTATTATTATTATTATTATTATTATTATTATTATTATTATTATTATTATTATTATTATTTCCTTTATCCACAACTTGATGTTCTGTTGGTATATTAAACAGCAACCGGACTTCTTCCAGAAATCTAGGGTTATCTGTTCTCTATTCTATCAAACAAGTCCTCTTTTCATTGTTCATTTCTCTTTCTAGTTCAAGACCTTTCGTAGGATGTGAGCTGTCCCAAGCAAGCTTGCCTTCTGTATCGTTTCAAAGGACACCTCGACTCCTAGATCAGCCAGGAAGCTTCTGTGTCTGGTTGTTACAGTTCCTAAGGCTCCGATGACTATTGGTACTACCTTCGCCTTCACCTTCCATATCCTTTTCAGCTCCCATGCCAGGTCGTTATACTTCTGTATCTTTTCCTCCTCTTTACGCCAAGCTCTGCAGTCTCCTGGCATCGCAATATCTATGATGACACATTCCTTCTCCTTCTTTTTTAAGAGAACGACGTCTGGTCGTCTAGCTTGAATAACCTTGTCAGTCTGGATATTAAAATCCCATAAGAGTTTAACATCATCGTTCTCTGCGACAGGCTCTGCCCGATGTTCGTACCATTTTTCGGCATGGGGTAAACCGTACTTCTTTGCCAGACCCCAGTGAACTGCAGCTGCTACTCTATCATGCCTTCCTTTGTACTCAGTCTGTGCCATTTTGCTGCATTCACTCACCAGATGAGTAACCGTTTCGTCTTTGTCATGACACATTCGGCATGAGGGAGATGTGTGCTCCTTCTCAATTCTGGCTTTCCGGTAATTTGTTCTAAGTGCCTGGTCCTGTGCAGCAACTAACATACTTTCCGTCTCCTTTTTTTAAACTTCCTCGTTTCAGCCACTGCCAACTCTCTGGACCAGCAAACTCTTCTGTCTGTCTTAAATGCTGTCCGTGCATCACCTTCTCTTTCCATCCTTCCAATCTCATTTTCTTCTGATCAGTCTTGAGCTGTTTCCTCACCGACTCAAAGAGTCGGTGAGGAAGGAATAATAATAATAATAATAATAATAATTATTATTATTATTATTAAATTATTATTATTATTATTATTATTATTATTATTATTATTATTATTATTATTATTAATAAATTATTATTATTATTATTATAATTATTATTATTATTATTATTATTATTATTATTATTATTATTATTATTATTATTATTATTATTTTGTCCTGTTATACACTATGATTACATGATTACACTATGATTACATGGATCATGCTATGTGATATATTTTTTTTATACATGTGTATCTATAGTTTATCAGAATCAATTCAGAAGCAATTCCTCTACCCTTCCAAATCACCAAAATCGACGCCCCGTTGTACCCATCTCTAAGAGGTAAATCAGTGGCATATTATTTGATATACATGTTTGCATTTCTACTTTGTGGATAAAAATTATGAAGTAAATGATAATCACGGATCTGACTTGTCGCGGCTATAATTCTTCTTGGAAATGTTAAGACTTATTACACAGAAATAGTTGACGTCTTTTTTTCTTTTTTTTTCTGCTTTCTTTTGAAAGGTGCTTGAACTGCCTGCTGTAAAGTACATGCAACAAGACGCATTTGGTGTTACCGACGGTGCTCCATCATCATCGTCATCGTCGTCATCGTCATCATCACTTTCATGGGGTCTTGATCGCATAGATCAGCACGACTTGCCTCTCGATGGTGCATTCAATGTCGAAGGTATCAGGAATTGTGTTAAAAAGTGGGATGGAGGTTCACGATTCCGAAAACTTTCTGACTGGGAAAAATATCAGGTCTAACTTTTTTTTTCTAAGGATGTATGAAATTAATGAACGAGGAAGGGAGGGGCATGAGACTCCTTCCCCGACCATGTCGGCTGGGGACATAAAGTTTCATGAAACGGTATCAATTAGATCAGATGATATACATCTGGGCACCGTTTCATGAAAGTTGTCAGCACTGACAAGTTGTCAGTCACTGACAATTTCAGTAAAATCCTTGGTTTTGATTGGTTGAGAATCACTGATCACTGACTGTTTCTATGGTAACTGTCAGTGACTGACAACTTGTCAGTGCTGACAACTTTCATGAAACGGTGCCCTGGATACCTTGAAGGTCTCCATTCAAAAAACGTCCAAAAGTTTAGAAGTAACGCCCTTCAGCATATTAAGAAAAGCCCTTCAGATTTGTATGGGAAGACAGAGAGCCCATTACTAGACCAGGGGGTGTATCAGTCAGATGTGATTATTCACGTATGGGGACCGATCCTTGACGTCATCATCTGCAAAACGTGACTTAGTTTTGAACCGAGGTCCTTCAGTGTTGGTATGTAGGCAAAGGAAGAGAGCTGTTACCACTAGAGCAACTCTTATCTCTCTGCAAGAGGGCTGGGTGCTGAAGACTCATTTCAAGCTCTATAATTTTTTTTTTTTCATCCAACTGGCTTTAATCAGCAGTGTTGAACACTGGTGGGGGGGGGGGGGGGCACCTGGGGAGTGTTTCATGAAAGGCCTTGTCGGATGTTTTATCCGACAAAGTCTGTTTTTTCTGACAGTTGCCATAGTAGCGATGCTTCTCAGCCAATCAAAATCAAGGAAAGATGTCAGATCTGACAACTTGTCAGACAACAAATGTTGATGAAACGCTCCCCAGGTGCGTCCTACACTGGACGCGCACTAAATAATATTCAGATTTAATCCCTGTTTTCACCAAACCAAGTTGAACCACCTTTTCTTTGTACGGTTTTAAGGTGACGGTGAGGGTGTGACGATCTACGTCCTGGATACCGGAGTTCGAGCCTCACATGAAGAATTTGGAGGTCGGGTCACCATGGGTGGAGACTACGTCGATGATGGTTGGAACGTGAGTCTTAGAATCTACCACAGAACATTTTGCACAATCTTTCCAAAGATGGAGATGAAAATGATAAAAATGTATGCATGAACATTGGATAGATTACCAATTAAAATTGACACGATCACAAAGACTTACAAAAATTTATCAAACACCATATCCATGATATAAGTAGCCTAATGGGTCACCTTTTGAAAAGTGCAAACAAAGCATTGACAGTTACATAATCCGAGGGTACTGACAATACAATGTGACAGTGGAATAGCTCTTGAGTTGATTTTTCCTTTCTTTGCGATCTCCTTTGAAAAATGGGCCATGGTAAAGATAAAACAGAAAACAATTCACTTCGTTTTAGTTTATCATGCATTAGCATCAGTAGCTTCATTCTGGTTTTCACAATAAACAGATGTTTTCGAAGTTTAAGGTTCATCGACATTTTTTTTTTACATGTTCTGACTGTTTTTGACCTTTAAGATCAGTAACCGTTTTCCATGCATCGAATCTAACATTTACGTTTAAATGTCAGTGACATAAAATCATCTAAGTGATGAAGGAATTATCAATCATAATTGAATTAGTTATGCTGGTTATGGATTTTTTGTAGTTTAACGGTAATTTCGACGGTTTTGTAAAATGTAGAGTTTCCTTAAGTTCATTTATCTTTTCAATGAGGAACATCTTTTCAATGAGGAACATCTGTACATATATCTGGTACTATCACATGTATCAGGGGCGGATCGGGGGGGGGGGGGGAGGTGAATCGGCCGCGTTCATCACGCGCCCCCCCCCCCTCTTTTGAAGCCGAGAAACTTTTTCCATTTTTTTTTTTAAATTTTTATTTTTGTTTGCTTATCAACGATTTTTTTTTTTTTTTTTGTTGGGGGGGGGGAGGGTAAAATAGACACCTGAAAATGCCGAGCACCTTTTTCTTGCCTATCAGCAAAATTTTCTCGTAAACAGACACCCGAAAAAGTCCCTTCCCCCCGCCCCCTTGAAAAATGGTGGCTCGAACTTTTACAGCTTTTGAATGTAATCTCGATATTCCTGAACAAAAGGCATTCAAACATTGAATCACACGTTTTCGCTCCAGAACTATTATGATCAATATTTCTATATTCTTGCATTTATGATCGTGGATCGTCTATCATAAGCTGAAGAGTTGAATAATATCATACAAAAGAAAAAAAATCTCTGATTGCACAAGGAGATGATAGCAATAATCATATCTTCTTCTTTCCTAAACAAGGGGATAGATTGCCAAGGACATGGCACTCACTGTGCTGGAACAGCGGCTGGGAGTATCTACGGAGTTGCTAAAAAGGCCAGAATTGTTTCTCATCGGATCTTTAACTGTCGCGCTGTTGGTCGCGCATCCAACAGCATAGCAGGTTCGTTGCATTCTACGAGGAACGCTTTGATAAAAAAAAGTAGAAGTGTTTCAAATCTCATGAAATTCTCTACAAAGGAGATTGAGCTTTTACTCACTCGAAACACTTAAGTGGAACAGGCCACCCCAAAGCATCGGAAACTGAATATTTTCATTTTTCTATTTTGAGTCAGGTGACCATATTTAGCATGTTTAGTAGGCGAACTACTTAAATATTTTATAGGCCTAGAGTGTATTTTCGTGGCAAAACGAGGCTTCTTTCATTATTTTTGCGGTTATTTTTTAGCTCGCTCGCTTCGCTCACTCGCTGAATAACGATCATCCCCCTTCCACTTCTCGAAACAGATTTTCGGCGGTTACCTTCGGTGTTTCCGTCCCCCCCCCCCCCCCCACTCGTTACATGAAATCGCCGCCACTGGCTATAGGAGCAACCAATGCCATTAACAGGCTGCCATACTTAACCCATTGCCTATACTGGAACCGGTTGGTCCCTGTATTAAGTCTAGATGGGAATTAGAGAATTCAGTAGTTCACGGGTTAATTGGGATTTTAGTCAATCTCAGTCTTTGTGAATTGAATTGAATTGTATTGTATTTATTGAACGTTATTGATATTCATCAATATTCTGCTCTGAATAAACAAACATGAACATAAATCATAAATCAACATGAAGTAGATAACGTTAAGTTTTTAAACAGAAAAAAATATAAACAGAAAAAAAAACAGAAACAGAAACAGAAAGTAAACATAAATAATAGTAGTATATCTAGCTACTGATGATATAAGTTAACAAAAATTTGAATCCATTTTCCTTTCTCTTTTTTTTTTTCAAAATTGATTATATAAACACAATTTGATATATAATCCAAACAAAAGTGAAAATCACTGAAAAGGTTATTTAACAAAATTGCAAAATTAACGAAAAAAAAAAGTGACAGAGGGAATATAATTGTAAACACATGTGAAAGTAAAGTCGAAATGTATAATAATGATATGTATAAATCTGTATGAATCACCCCCCCCCCCCCCCCCCGGTTTCCTTAAGCATGTTAAGCAGTTGGTTACCTTTTATAGCAAGATTATGATTTGGCGTCTTTCTTACTACAGCTGTAGATGCAGTAACGCAAAATGCCACCCTTCCTGCGGTTATGTCGATGTCTTGGAGATTTTTTCTGAATCAGGCAATCGATGACGCCGTCGCTGGCGCAGTCGACGCCGGAATCATTGCTGTTGTAGCAGCTGGGAATGAGAACAGGGACGCGAGATGGTACTCCCCTTCTCGGGAACCCAAGGTTTGTAATATCATCCTGATCACATGGATCATGAATATGCCATCTCAATTCTGCATTCTTCATGTGACGGCCGTTTTATACCGTTTATTAGGCTGTTGCATACGGGTCATACATCATGTAAGAGTTTAAAAAATGAATGTAAAGTATAAAGAGCAAGCCATGCTTTGCCTCCATCGGATGAGTAAAATGACGCTTCATTGGCAATGAGTAGTGACGGCCATAATCTGCTGATTACTTTCACATATAGCATGAGCCATTATAAAAAAAAACCGTTGGGGCTGAAGTATGACACCCTGTAAGAGACAGTCATCAATAAAAGAATAAAATTATTTCCAGTATTTTGAAATCAGAGTCGACAGGGTTATAGTAACCTCTTTACAATTAAAAAGCTCACGAAAACAAAGAAAGGAGGAAACCATAACCTGACAATAATCCCTTGAATATCCTTTTCCTTCATCTGTTCACGAAAGAATAAGACCGGCGTATTGCTAATTTTAAGGGCACATCTCAGTAATAGTAGAATACTCCATTTATATCTAACCATTATTTGGTGCCCAGTATTCTAGAACCACTTCCATTTCATAATTTCAGTAACTCGATAAACTGAGGATTTCTATAATGTATTTTTTTTTAAAAATCAACAAAATTAGAGATGACATGAGGTTATGTGCGTCTTCAAATATTCAGGCAATCACTGTTGGGGCCACTGATCGGTATGACAAGAGGGCAAGTTTCTCCAACTATGGCTCTCTTTTGGACATCTTTGCCCCTGGTGTGGACATCGTCAGTTCATCGGCTGCGTCTGACACGGCCATTGCTATATGGAGCGGCACCAGTATGGCGACCCCTCATGTTGCCGGTCAGTGTCATTTCAGTGTTTTTAAAGCCTCAGTCGTTTTTTGAGGGTATCGTTTTAGACCCCAAAATGCCCGGAAGAAAATCTATTCTGTGCTGACTACTGATTACTACCACTATGTGACTATACACGCACCTGCATATATAGTCATGGAGTTCAAGACTCCATGCCGCTTAAGCATTCTAAATATTTCATACATAATGAGAACAGATACGATGTATCATCCGTAGAATTAAAGGGAATAGACCATTCTTATATCCTATGTGGTTTACAAATTTCCTCTCTCTTAATTATTGGTTTTTTGGTTTTTTTTAAATCCTGAATGGAATGTTATTATGTTATACGTTTTATGGGGTCTTACTTGAGCGGCTCTTGACAGGACATGTGAAAGTCTTGTGTTCAAGCCAAAGGTTCAAGCCTCGGCACGGCACTTACGTTACTGTATGTCCCTCCCGAGGCATTTCCTTGCCACCTCAGTGTAAAAAAATGGACACCCATTCATGCAGGAATGCTCACACGTGAGTCAAGAACTTGCGCAAGTATATTTGGGTATTAAGTTGCATATGATGATTCGTATTTCGATTGTTCTGTTTTGGTGATTTGTATTTTTTTTGTGTTTGTTTGTTCTGTTTTGTTTTGTTTCTACGCTAGGTGCTGCTGCCATTCTCCTGGGTAAAGGAATCCCCGCATCTCAAGTTCTTGAACATCTTGTCCAAGGCTCATCGAAGAACCTCATTTACAACACCGGCTTCAAATCCCCCAACCGACTACTGTATCTCAACTAATCAAGAAAATTCAGGTCCGACGAGATCCAAGACAGGGGTGTCAATCCGTTATCTCAAGTAATCAAGAATATTTAGATCGGCGAGTCCCACCATGTCCAAGAGCCTGATAAAACGACTGAAGTTTGATCACAATTTTTTTTATAATAAATTTTAAGTTTGATCACAATGGTTACGATGACGAGGGAAAAGATAATAAAGATTTAAAACCTTTGAAATCAAATTTGTGTGAAATCAACTTTCGAAAGGTGTAACATGGGTTTGAGGAATTCTCTGCTGTTTTATTTTTTAAAAACGGGAGACAGGGATTTTACGACTAACAGGTTAAATGATGATAATCATCAAATAATAAAAATTTCATGAAATAATCTCATGATACACAATCTTGAACCTTTTAGAAATAATTCGAAGTATAGATTGTTCATGAATTAAAGAACATGGCGTGAAGTAGAGGGATTGTTATGAAATAACAAAGTGACACGAGAATATTCTATATTTTGAAGGGTATAATGATATACACTCATGTTCCGCAAGGGATTTACATAAACCGTTCTATTGTTGTCGATTGTACAAGGTAAGCCCAGAAAGAATGCATCACCTGCATCTGCAATTTAAACGACATCATCGACACATAAAATCATTAGATTTTTTTTTTTTTTTTTTTTTTTTTGGGGGGGGGGGGGTTAGAAATTTCTCGATGCTTCAAGCATGACTACGGTTGCAAGAATAGAAAATATTGAAAATGACGTCGTCTTACAGAAATAGCAGTAGACTCCAAAAACCTTACCGCAAATTGATGATTCTCATGTCATTTTACTTGGAAAAAAATTTCTACCCGAAAAATAAAAACTAATGATACCGTTCAGTGATGTCACTGAAATTGACGGATTTCAGGTGTTACATTCTTTCTGGCCCACCCTGTATATTTCATGATTCGTTCCCACTTATTGTAAAGCCTCTTCAAAAACTATGGAAACTCCCATTTTCATCTCTTTTTAAAATCTAAACTAGAACCGAAACATTTATTTTGCACAGACTTGCTTCTTTAACTGCAGCATTTTGTACTATTGTTTATAAACAAAATGTGTAATTTTACAAGTTCATGTCCCTCAACAAATTTGATAACGAAAACCTTTGATCAGGAAACGAATCAGGTTCAACAGGAATACGATTGAAGTTTGGTTCGTTCTCAATAAATTAGCTTTTAAAAGTTATGTAAGTGAAATAGTAAAATAGCAGACAGATAAGAAGATTTTTTTTTCATTGAGGGATGTAATTATAAGTCTTCATATGAAATTATGTCGTTGATTATACATTAAATTATCGCTTTCCACATAGCATGCGCCACTAAAGTCCGTAACATGAGAGGCCTGTTTTCCCTATAGACTAATCCCACAACGCAAGAGGGCAGCAGAATGTTCGACACAGTTCGACATACTGCGGTGGGCGCTCCAACTTTTATAGTACACAAGTCAATAGCGCGTTATGTACATTCGTTCGATTTTTTGTCTATTTTGACCAATATATGCATATTTCTTTTAATATTTGCAATGAGAAATTATCAGGGAAGTTCAGGTCGCAGCTGTGCGGTGCTCAAATGCCACGAGAATTGGAGAAAGTTTAAAAATTGGAAGCTGAGTGCGAAATTCACTCGCTTTTGACTTATGAAGCCTGTTTGTGTGAGAAGCCGTACTCCCTTCACAGGTTTCCGTAAGCAATGTGAAGGAATTCGTCGCCAGTGGGTAAAAACATCAACAGAAAGGACTTTAAAGTCAAGAAACATTATTATTATGTAGGCCTACTTTGGTGTAAAATTTAATGAGTGAAAACATGACTTTGTAAATAGGGTAAGATTGAGGGCTCCCTTTTACTACGGCTTCTATGCTGCAATCGAACTTTTACTGACAAAACTAAGCTGAAAAACCATCGAAAGTACAAAAATACATCATACCTTCATCTGTCAGATATGGCCATTGTCGTACCTCATCTACCCATGTATCCATGCTTTATTTTATTGATCTAGAATAAAGTAAATGGAACAATATCAGGGCCTACCTCATATCTTACATTCATTTTGTACACAGAGCCAATCGTGGTCAGCGCGCTTGCCCACCGCAGCAATGGCGTCGCCGATAGAGGGCCAAATACATAAAACGGAGGTGAAATTGGTCTATACAACTACAACTATTTCGAAGATAGCAGACGCCCCGAGTGAAAGTTGACCAATTGAAGATCTCAAGAGCAGGAATGAAGAAGGAGGAGTTAGTAGAACCAGCAGTGAGAGCCCGGGGAAGTGTTAGAAGTGTGGAATCACTTAGAATAGGAGCGGAAAGGGCGACTAGTGCAAGGTGTTGATGGTGCTGTAGGCGTACTGTTGTCCATCTCCAAGAATTACGCGCGAGAGCGACTGTCGTCAGAAGACGCAAGGGTTGCGAAATGCGAAAAAAAAAAATCATTTTCTCTTTTCGAGAATTTATCTTTCAATTGACGAACACATAGTTATTCAATTTTAAGTTAAACAAATGCAGCCAAATTTACATTTTGGATACAGTTTTGTTTCAAAGGTAAAGAACATATCAATTTAATATATAAAAATGTTAAAAACTGATATCAGTTCAATTCATAGAGTTAAATACGTACACTCTATGGTTCAATTCCACAATCACTTAAGTGTCAAAACCTCAACTTGCGTTAAATTACACATCTATATACAAAATACTTGCACTTGTTTATAAAAAAGGAGTAACTTTTATAGTTAGAACCTGGTTTTCACAAAGTGAATGAGAATCGAGGTGCTCAAAAGAGCATTATCAATGTCATTGTTATAACATTAATTTTTCATCATTAGCATCATTATAACCCTCGTTATTATCATTATTATTACCAATGTCATTATTATTATTATTATTACAATCATTTTTTATAAGTATTAGTATCTTCATCATAATTACTACTATCATTCATTCGTGAAATCAACATGACTTAACACAAAAAGTACAATATTTGACAACAGCTGAAAAAGTGAATTAAATCACTGTTTTTCAGTGACCAGTCAGTCATTCACCTCACCTTAACGTAACATTACAATCTTTCATAATTGTAAACAGTTGTGATATAAAACATTTATATCCCAAGTATATACCCATTATCATATTGTAAAACAACCTCATGAATCAATAAAAATGAATATACAGTAGCAGTTAGACAAGGATTTAGCAAAGTCGTAATGATACGTGACTTCATAAACTCAAGTAGTTAATTGGTGTCGCATTTCGAGACATTTTTCCCCCCAGGACACTGTATAGTGACGTCATGCACTTCATGCTGTCGTCCCCCTATAGCCAAAAGTTCTAATCTGATTGTTTTAGTATGGCAACGTAGATAAAAGAGAACCATATACATGATATGGGACTTCTTTGCATAGATATCTCATGGCGTCTTTCATCCCGAACTGTGAAGGTGCGATCAAAACATTACTTGCTGTGGGTCACCCTTTAGAGACATCATCCCTTGTCCGGAGATGTTTACCCCCCCCCCCCCCCCCGTTAATGAAATCCTTGAAATACCATGCCATAACCGAAACAAAGACATTTTCAGAGGACACATAAATGACATTTAGGTATAAAGATGTGCCAGGACTCGCGCAAAGTCAACTATAAGTGATCCGAGCCGTATCCTAATACTCTTTTTTATCATCATGAAAAATATTTTTATTGTCTCAAATTCAAATTGCGCAGAATAAACACCTACCAATGGTCCCGGGTATAGATGTCTCCCTGAAGCCACCTATTACCAGGGCACTATTTCATGAAAGTTGTCAGCACTGACAAGTTGTCATTCTCTGACAATTTCAGTAAAATCCTTGGTTTTGACTGGCTGAAAAGCACTGGTCACTGACTGTTACTATGGTAATTGTCAGAGAATGACAACTTGCCAGTGCTGACAACTTTCATGAAATTAACCAACGAGGAAAAGCTGATGAGGCCCCCGAATATAAGACCCCCTCACCAATCTTAGCTCAATGATCACCTGTTGGAAAGCTAAACAGGCAAATCTGCGCGCCATCCTAGACCAACTGAGAAATACTCTGACATGAAGAGGGGAAAATGCCCAGTCGGCCTTGACGAAGATGAGCGTAAATATATCAAAGATTTGCGCGGATGCACCTTCTACCGGGGGGGGGGGGGGGGGTCGGGGTCATTAGCCCCCCTCTCTCCTCGATATACATGTATATTAATACTTACAGCGGCATAAAAGACACCATATATAGTCTTTTTGTCTTTTTTTTTTTAGAGCAAAACCCATGGCGACAATCTAGTCAGATTTGGCTAGATTAGCCTTACCGGATCAGCCGGGCACTTGCACTTTTTCTTGTCAAAGTGACTAGAATTCTAGTCAATTTAATGTAGAACCAACGGTATTATAGACAATATTGACTCGGATTCCAGTGAAAATCTTAAACATCATCAGTAGTCAGACTTATTTTATGTTCGTATCCCTCATTCTCGTATCCCTCATTCTCGTTCCCTACCGAGACCACCTCAAGTTGTTCGCCATCACTGGGACTGACTGTGCTCTGGCCTTTAGAATGGACGATAGCGAATATGGCTGCGGCAGTCAGGGCCAATCCTGCAACAGCTCCGATCACTATACCAGCGATGGCACCGGCGGAGAGGCCGGGTTCTGGAGGACTGGTGGTTATGATTTTTACCGTCTTCGGTTCTGTTGCAGCGTCCGTGACCCCGGTAATCACTTCATCGGTGGTCATTGGCTCTTCCGATGTGGTGGGCGAGACTGTTTCCTCTGCGGTAGTTTCTTCTTCTGTAATTTGATCCACTGTAACGCTCAAGGCCTGCAATGATGAACCCGAGGAAAGCAGCGCACTCGCCACAAGGAGCCCGAAGCTGAGTGACAGTCTGGTCATCTTACCTCATAAAAGAAAAAAGAGAGCGAATTTGAAAAAAATAAATGATTACAGATGTTTTTGGCACCGGGGAGGGCATTTGTATGACATTTTTTTTACATTAAAGAAAGAAATATATGTTCAGATGATTGAATAATAATATTGATATTAAAGTCAGTCATAAAATTTGCTTAGCAAAAGATATCAAAAATGATCATTTAATGGATGATAGTTCTAACTCACTGATACACGAGTGTTTTCCAACAATCATGAAAATATTAGGGGAGAAAATCATTTGGTGGCTCAATTATCAAGTGATACCCTTGGACTATTCGAAAGCAATAGATCATTGCTTTTGAAAGTGCTTTTCAAACATGAAAATACTTCTATCACATATTTTGTGAATGTCTGAGATTTCTAGCACACCATTTGATAAGAGCATGTATGCCCCCATGCATGCAGCTGAATATTTTCTGCTGAGCAACAATTAGATTGATGTCAGGCTGTGATAACTGTATTTCAATCTCTTTGTACCTGCAGCCATTAATGATCAAAACAGCAAAGTCTTCTAATTTGTAATAGTGTTTACTTTGAGAGAAAAAAAAGTACCTTTAAACATCCATAGAAAGGGTTTACGGTTCACCATGAGGTGGCCTCAAGTCTTCTTACCTCTCGCCGACTCAAGCCTCCTCATATCTCCACCAACTCAATCCTCCCACCTCTTCTGGTTTACAGTCCTTTTTAGGACTTCACCCAGTTTTCAGAAAGATACTCTACCCTCCAACTTTCCTGCTTTCTCGCCTCTCTATTTCACCTCCATCTCTATCCACTTTATCTATAGTCCTTTAGGACTTACCACATGGTGAACCGTAAACCCTTTCTACGAATATCCGTACCACCATGCAAACCTTCAAACATCATCTACTTTTAAACATGTTAAATAGCGCCATCTCAAGATCCCGAAATCTGCCTCAGAGCCCGAAATACCAGTATTACAGTCAGCAATACTAGAATGCATTTCAAAGGAAAAATATCATTACTAGGCTAACAGGCACGGTTTCACCACGTGTGCGCGTTTGTTTGTGTGTGTGTGTGTGTGGGGGGGGGGGGGGGGTGGCTGAAATAGCTTTTCGATAGAACCTTTCTTCTTTCCAAAAAATGACCAAACTCAATCTAGTGACACTCTTTGTTTGGTGCATCGAATGTGTATTTAAATCATCAATTTCAAAGTCATTTGGTCCAATACAAAGTAAGATAAAAATAACCTCAATTAGACCACCATCCATCCATACAATGATAGTCGTCTGAATATTGCTAGTTTTTAATACCCTGGTCCTGCAACCCCCTTTCCCCCTTTGGAACTTCGTATACCTTTTGTCGTAGCTATGGATTTTAAATGACCATGACATTCATTGAGATGTATGTACATGCATTTGTATGCATATTGTTCGCACAATAAAGACCTCCGAATGTGTTTCGAAAGTTTGGAAATAAACCAAGGGCGTTCGGGCATTTTTTTTTTTTATCGGTGGAGCTCAGAGCTTTGGTCCAAATTTCAAGTATCCCGTTATCTGTGATTAAAATTAGCGAGTGGGAATAGGTGTCAGTCTACGATGTCATCCATGGAGGGTGAAGTAGACAATTCTGTTTATCGTTTATTATGATTTGATTAGAAAAAAAAACCCAGAAAAAAACCCAGAAAATAACCCCCGCAAAGACGCCATCTCGTTTCTTGAAGGCGGTGTTTGCTTCAGTACGATAGAGACCTGTACGAGTAACAATCGTAGGGCTGTAACCCGATAGTCCCCCGGATTCAGATGCCTATTGAACCAAAGATTCTGCTTGAGCTGCATGTATTATTTTCCCGTTGAGAAGGAGGTCTTTTGATAATCTGAAATTTTCATCTTCCCGGCCTATGTAACATACAGGGAAAACACTCCAAGTCAAGCATACTGACAGCATGTTGCAAATCGTTATCTGCTCACGTACATTCAGATAACAAAAGCCCTTTATCTGTTATGGAACCCAACAAAGTTCTTATTATAACAATGGCTGCCGTTCTTTACTTCCAAGTGGGTTATAAGGTCAAACCAAGGAGGTACCATACCTCCTTCGTCACACCGAGCTGACATTGCACGCACACAGTGATCGAACCAATCAAAAGTACTCCAACGCGCATGCGTAAAATCATTCACTTGTTTTATTTCATACAAATCATCAAGTCTCAATCTCTGACCAAATATTTGCCTTCTAAAAGTTCGTTTGAAAGCTTTAATGTACTCGTAACCCTGACACATCTCAATGGCTCGACCAATCAAAATTTGTTTCTAATACGCATGCGTAAAAGAATCGTTTCAAGTATACTAGAGTACACTTGAAGTTCATAATGTGCACACACCATTGATAGGCAAAACGTTATTTCGGAGATCATTATCATGTATTATCTAAAAATGTAAGAAACGTGTAGTGCCCCTTTTTGACTCCCTCAGCCGGTCTATCAGCAAACCAAGGGAAATGATTAGGCTGGATTAATTGATGATAAACCTGCAAATACTACGCTTTAATAGAAACCTGATGTAAATAAAACGAAAGTAATGGAATTAGAGCAAATTCAGGGTAAATCCTTAATAATACCTGAAAAATTAACATTGCCCCCTGTCACAAGCATTTCAAGTTGTATCGACTTCATGCATTTGTTTACCAAATTGTGGTAGTTCCTATTGTAAAGGTTGGTTATGGTTTGGTTTGCCTTACCTGGCTACAAATAAAGCATGAATGCTTGTTAGTAAGCAGCTGGAGGACCGACAGCTTTAAGTCCTCTCCGAAGGACCTGGTAATAGAGATTAATAATGCCTTATCAAGGGTGCTACGTTTTGAATCCGGGTCCCCGGATAACAAGACCTTTGTTCTACCATCTGAGCTATCGCGATAATTAGAAATAAATGTTACTTTTTAAAGTATCACGCATAACATGATATCTGAAATCTGAGAGCATTTACAGTCACTTGAACATTACGAAGAATAGCAGTTTCAGATGTCAGCATCTTTTAAGATGCAAATAACGGAAACTTAAAGGGGAATGCAACCCAGACGTCAGTGTGCTTCCAGTGAATGAAGAAGAACAACAAGACTAAACAGTGAAAGTTTGACCAAAATAGGACAACCTGTTCAAGAGTTATGAACTCTGAGAGTTTAAGTAAATCCTTATTATGGGGATCCTTGAGTTGGAAACTTTGCCAGCATCTGTGATGTCATCGTGGACAACTCTCCATTCATTTTGTACACAGAATTTCACGTTTTCTACATTTTCAAGAAAAATAGAAATTCTTTTGATTTGTTTTTTTTGAGTATGACATGACTATATCAATTCTGCAAGCATTTTGGGAAGAATTATGTTGATTCATGACTTGAAATTTCATATAAATCAGGGGTTTTTTGGAAAATTTATGCACAAAATGAATGGAGAGTTGTCCACGATGACATCACAGATTCTGGCAAAGTTACCAACTCAAGGATCCCCATATAATAGGGATTTACTGAAACTTTCAAAATTCATAAATCTAGAACAGATTGTCTGATTTTGCTCAAACTTTCACTTTTTACTCTTCTTGGTCATCTCCATTCACTATACTGATACCTGGGTTTCATTCTCCTTTAAGAGAAAGGGAGCTTGTAATTTCTTTCCTTTATATCACATTTGTATTCTGTTCATCCTGTTATCTAAGAGGCATTGATTTAACTGACTAAAAAGTCATTCCATCAGTCTTTTACCACCTCTGACTTCACGGTGTCTGGTTTTGTACTCGAATCATTCCTCAGCATAATAGTGAAGGGATTTTAAGAGGATTTTAAACAATCATATCTGAACGATTTCGAACAGACACTGACTGGAATTATTGTATTCACTGAATTTGACAAATTTAGAGTTATCACAACAAAAATAAGGAAAGGAATATTTAAAGGAAGCGTTTATTCAGAAAAAAAATCGCAAGGAAGCTATTATTCGGTCGGTACGAAACACGAAATATACTATTTTTCAAAAGGTCATGGACGTAAATATTTCAGTCAAATTCATGCTCAGATATGATGAATTATTTGGTAGTGCGTAGAACGTTCTTGAAAATCAAATTAGGTTGTAAAATAGTCGCGAAATAATTGTTATAGAAAGACTAGGCCGTGGCTCTAATATCTACAGACTTTATCATGTTTATTGGCATGTCCTTTCTGTTGTAGATCAACATTTTAAAAATGTCTTAAATGTTGAAATAAATCAGTTAAAGAGCTAATATTACACAAATTTATTTGAAAATCGAGCATTTTTAAAAATGTAATCGCTGAAATTTACAAGAAGACAAAACCGTTGTAGCATGTGGTTGATTAGATATCTTTTTCTTGCAATGTCTATCGTCGAAGGTAGTGCTAGCAAAATATTGTTTTCTAGATGAACATTTCAACTTATTCTTATCTTGTATTTCGACCATTCCGATTTAATGTATTTGCCGATATATGCCATAAAAGTAGTTTAACATCTTCTTATGACAGGAAATGAGTAAGTGCAAGGAACATTCTATTAACTAGAGAATGCAAATATAACAAAATAAAAAATATTAAGACTTAACATTCATTATAAAGTATTATATATTTTTGTTAACAGCGTATGCACGGATACACAAATATATGTAACAATACGAAAATATTAGATTTCTTTGATTGATATACAATACGATACAATACAAAACAATGTAATGACTTCGTAATATAGCGCTCTTACACATAAGAGGTTGCACAGATGCACTCCACAGTTCAAACAACTTGCATGATAAGTATAGAGTTAAGGATCAAGAATGAATAGAACAATTTTGATATTCTGGACAAAAATGTCCAAAGAAGGAGACAGGCGGGCAGATTATGGGACATCATTCGACAGTTGGGTAAACACCTTGCAGAAGCCTTCAGTACATCGGTTACAGTTCGTTTATTCGGAAGGTTCGTTATTCCGAAGGTTCGAGAGTCCAAAAATGAAATAAGATTCGTTATTCCGAAGGTTCTTTAGTCTGAAATTGAAATAAGGCTCGTTAGTTCGTTGGTTATTTTGGGACTAATGAACCTTATTTCATTTTCGGACAATCGAACCTTCGGAATAAGGAACATTACCCCACTGCAAAGTACCCCACACTATGCAGATAGTTATGGGGACATACAGCATGTACAGAATATGGTACATGCTGAACTTGAGCAAAGGCTGGGGCTAGCAGCAGGTGATATGGGGCAATGAGTGACCCAAGATAAAGTGGAGCTTCCTCACCTGCTCACTGAGGCACTAAATTGAACACCATTCTAAGCATAATGCTAGTTTCATAACTATCAACATGATCAAGAATTCAGCATGATTATCATCGATATTCGTAGTACACTACTGTAAAGTTTTCGTTAAATTCCTTTAATTTTTTTGCTGTTGCAACAAGGTCATGCCATTATTTATGTTTTAAAAGAAATATGCAGAAATCAATAGCTTGTGTCGACGTGACTTAGAAGAAATAGATATATCTATTGTGAATAACAAATAACATTTTTATCCGGACTAAAAAAACTCAATGAATTGATTGGATTTCGATGAAAATCAAATCAGACGGACTCCCCAAGAAGGCTTATGATGGTTACCCAAATTAAGCAAGTGAATTTTGTTTCATAGGTGAAAAAAGAGCTTTTCTAGTCCCACGTGCTCATTGAAGCGTGAACTTTGCATGAAAACGCCACGGACTCATTGATACATGTACAACGGTCATATAAACATGCTAAAAATGTTATCCATATGATTTTTTAGTGCATAAAATAAAGGAATAATCTATTGATAATTTCAAATTGGTGATATTTTGCTTTTATTATTTGTTCATTCAACCGTGAATTAATAGGTATCAACTGAAAAAGTTGCAAACACCCTTCCAAACATGAATTCCTTTGCATTAGATTAAATTTACCGCAAAAAGATGTCAAAACTGCATTTTTGGCCACTTTCACTTCTTGCTCACTCAGGCATGAAATTTGGCGCACAAGTCATTTGGTACGTTGGGGAGCGCATGAAAATTTATGTTGCATGCCTTCAAACGTTAAAAACTTAAAGTGTGTTCCGATATCACTGAATCAAAGTCATGTCATGAAGCTTGTGAACTTTAAAAGCGACAATTTATGCTTTTAGGTTATGTTCACTGAAGCGTGACTGAAGGGTTTGCCCTGAATTTTACATGAAATGTAGCTGAGAAGTATAGCTACATGAATCTGTATTCAGATTTCCTCAAAGGTTCCTGATTGAAAAAATACATATTGGTTTAGGGGGAACTTACTTTTTGTCTTTTTGTTTAGAGGCAAACTTTGACTAATCATAATTATATGACAATACTTTTTCCCAAGTAAATATAGATTTTAAGACTATATGAAATTGTTATCTATTTTCAGATATATTACAGCTTAAATGTTTCTCTATTGCCAATATTGCCCTTGGAAATATTCGACTGAAACAATCTCAAGCCAATCAAACCTTCGGATATATTATCTGCCATACAATCTTTGAGCTGTAAGTCTATTTAAATAGGGAAACCAGGAGTGATTCAATATGCATGTATAATAATTTTTTAAAAATGGATAAAAATCAAATCGCGAGAAAAGGTTTTTTACCTTTTACAAAACTGTTCATATTAGGATTTTGTCGTATGCGTAGAAGTTTAAGGTCTCATTATTGGAGGTTTATGATTGCTAACATTGGCCGATGAATTTATTATCGTTTTATTTGTGGTCTTAATGACGTGATAAGAATAAGAGGTTCTAGATATAATTTCTGTGCACAGAGAGTTGAAAGTGAGTAGATTTCTGTCTCAATCATTCGAAAAAAACTTTCTTAAGCCCGCCTAATCTTACCTCGAGATCGTGTGGTTATTTCCAGTGAAGCTTTATTTCCCAGAATAAGTTAATAAATCCACTTAGAATTTCAGACCAGGCGCGGGAAATATCCAGATCCAAGGAAAAATTCACTCTGGATAATTCTCCACGAAATCATATCTATTTGTACGGATAAGGTGGCAATTTTGTTCAACGTGAAGGGAAATTAACCAATGAAATAATTCCATTATGGTCATCATTATTAATACATTACTTATGCAGCCTCTACACACACTATCTAAAATAAATATTTGTTAATGATAAGTAAGATCCTTTTTATCTTCTTATTCTTTTGATTTCACTCTTTCTAAGGAGTTTTTATCAAGACTAGTGTTTAGTTAGACTAGTGAATAGTCATGTATGTTTGATTTTTTTTTTCAAAATTTGTTATTTGTTTTTTTTTTAATGAAAATAAATAAACTCTTGAACTCTTGAACTCTTACCATCATGTTCAGTATTATAGTTCCCATCTATATCTGATAAAATGTATGCATTTTAAAAAAATGATTTACATGGAACAAGATAAGCTGTTCGAAGTTACGTGTGGCTTTACGAACCACTGATCTCTGTGATCTTTTCATACAGATAAGTGTTACTAATGACTTGAACATGACGAAGTGCCAAATGGGATGCTCAAAGTTTTTCAAGACGTTTTAACAAAGTGTGACTGCTTTTCCTATAATCTCAATTAAACTGTAGTGTAGCAAAACACATACTTCGCAATGAAAATGTTGGTAAATACATGATCATGACAGTACAGAGTGAAGTATGTACAAATACATATATTGTTTACCAACATTTTCATTGCGAAGTATGTTGGTAAACAATATATGTTATTCTACGTCTGCATATTTCACCTATAGCTGTTGCTATTTATAATGATTGAGAATGCTCTTTGGCTTGCCACATTCAAGTCGTTCGTAAAGTCATTTTTAACGAACTTTACGAACAGCTTTATGAAACACCCTCCTGGATTGTCAAATACCTGTATGTATCCTAAGACATATCAATAGCGTTACGCAGTGAAGGCAGGATGAGGGGGGGGGGGGGGGTTCGACTGATAGGAACAAATCATTTTGACCCCTCAAAGGCAGGACGAATTTGGGAGTCACAAGAACGAAGAAAATGGAAGGAGAGAAGGAAAGATCAAAGGAAAAAAGACTGAGGAGAGACATAAAGAGAAGGGAAAAAAACATAAGAGTGAAAGAGAAAAAGAGGGGGAAGGGGAGGAAGAAGAAAATAATCCTTAATACTTCATTGTTTTGACAGATTTTAGGGGAATCCCGTTAAAGGCATTGGCTAACTTTGAGATCAGCCGATTAAAAAAAATCTCAAACTAAGATGAAACATGTGTATGAGTACATGTATTTGTACTCAAAAACCCTGAAAACAACCATAATTTGAAATGAAAAGCTCTTAGTAGGACGCAAACCGCGATTTTTTAATTTAGTGAGAGGACCGTTTTGCTCGAGTTAATAAAAAAAAAGTTATCTGCCTCCCTCCGCGTCATATGCCAATACACACAGTACGGCCCGTTGAGCCAAGCGCATGCAAACTCCTTAGTCCAGTCTATGGTCTATATAGTCTGTGCAACCATGGACGTACCATAAGAAGGACACTCATCCTAACGTTAATTCATTGTGACTGTCAAGGCCATCTCAGTAACATTCTGTACACATTTCTCCACTTTGATCTTACGAGGTCCGCCGCTAATTATTTGGGAGAAGATAGAGACAGTGATCATGGTGACTTGAAATAAGCTGTAGCTATACATGCGCAGAAAAGAATAAACATGATAAATCGCTTAAATCATGGAAAATCAATGTGGAGTTCTTCTTAACAGTTTGAATTCACTAATCTACGTGTTTCATCTCGAAAATTGTATGAATATTACAAGATAGAGGCAATATTTTAATTGAATGTTTGAGATTTATAATCCTGTTCTTCCCCATTTTCTCTTAGTTTTCCAGAAGCATGAGAAGTATAATGTATGGATCTTATGAAGATCGTGTCCTTCTCGTTGTTAAATAAGGTCATAGGCATGTGAAAAAGCGGGCGAATGAGTATGAATAAATTTTATATCACACAAAAATTAACATGTTTTCAGGTTTGCTGCTCCCCTAGCAGTGTTCTAAATCAAAGACATATTCTGCAAGAGCACACCAGCCAGCACACCGAAATGAGGGAATCTGCTCCTTTGTCAATGACTGAACATGCTTACACAATCACTATTGTCAAAACAGCTGCAGATGATCCGAAGGGAGTGACAATTATGGTACTTATGTAAGTTAAATCTCGCGGCGGAACTGGTACCTCAAAGGGCACATGACCGTTGGTATTCCATTCATAATAATTCTATGGTGCAACAGAGTTATATATTTGTCAAACATTGGTTCACATTTGTAATATTTGAAAATACTTCCTGTGGATATTATACTTTGAAACTTTCAGACTGTTTTTTTTTTTCTTCACACTATTACCCTTATGTTTATCCCATTTTCAAGTAGCAAAATGATATATTTTTTCAAATTATGACAATGTCAACCAATGCCTTTAACTTAGATATAGATGTTATCGAAAAATATTCACCTACGGTTGAATGCGATGATCATGAATTCAAATTTATTTTCATTCAGTAAAATTTCATCGCAATTAAGCCATTTCGATATTGAGTGAAAATCCTCGTTCAGGTGATCTTGTAAGTCCATTAGTTGATCTTTAGAAGCATAATAAATACATGTAGCGATATAGTGCTATGCTTTACAACTTTAGCAATATCGTTGGTGTTTAGAATAAAAAGAAGCGGAGTCCGACGAAGTATACTTCCCTGAGGAATGCCACAAATTACGGGTAGAGGGATGGATTTTTTTCACCATTACTACACGCTAAGAAATTAAGGTGCAATTCTGCACCCTCGCTGGTACAATAGCAGCACCCTATAGGATAGGGTGCTGCTATTGTACCAGCGGTAAGGGTGCAGAATAGCACCCTAATTTCTTACTGTGTACTGTTAAGAACTACTGTTCTTTCCGAGCGTCCTGCAAGTTACTAATACTCCGTCAATTATTAACAGGTCCCTATTTACACCTGGGTCGAGTGACAAAAATGTGGGTAAAGTATCTTGTCCAAAGAGTTCAGCTCCCACCGAGTGTCGAAGCCAGGACCTCCCGTGTTAAGAGCCGAGAGCCTCCACCAGCAAACCGAAGTGCTTCCACGGATTCACACCGTATGGCGAACGCAATAATGATAATATTAATAGATAACATTCATACAGCGCTTAATACTTATTATTTCGAAGCGCTTACATTAAACAATCAACATAATACCATGAAAAGGAAAGAAACATTTAACATACATAGAAATACAATGCTGACATAAAGTTATGATTCGATAAGACTACAAATAGACTTAAAATAGTGTTAATGGAGCAGAAGTCGAGAATCAGTCACAAACCTGCCTCCTTAAAAAAAAAAGTATTTTTTTTTAAAAGAGAAAATTTTCCGGTGTGGATGACATTCAATCACTATATGTCAATTGGTCAGAAAGTGCAATGAAAAGAATGAATAAATACAATTGAATAAAAAATCATTCTAGCTGTTAAGGTTCATGATTTCTAAGGCATTAACTGTCGGCTCATTATGGCTGCATAATAAAGAGAGCAACACCTATCACACCAGTCTTGTTGATACCTTGTCAAAGAAAGAATGATAAAGTATTAGGAGAAACACATAAAGTTTTAGGGAAAACACAGAGAAACAGGCAGAGAGAGAGAGAGAGAGAGAGAGAAAGAGAGAGAGAAGAAAGGGGGCATAAGCAAGTGATATGATAAGAAATCGGTTTACTTTGGACCAGGGGCGGCGCCAGAGTATTTTGATTGGGGGAGGGGGGCAAGATGACCCATAGTTGAGTTTATTTACTTTTTAAATGAACAATAGGGGTATTATAATGGTTGCATGACCCAGCCCTCTCTTTCCCCATACTTTTCTTTCTTCTTCTTCCTCATTTGCTTCTTTTTATTCTCTTTGTGTGTGTGTGTGTGTGTGTCACTTGAAAAATCAAGGGGGGCACCCCCGCCCCCATGTAGCACCACCCTGCTTTGGACTGTATATACATGTACATAAATATATCATACAGTCGATTTCCCTTTGGCAGAGTAACCGACACAAAATCACATGATTATTGGAATGAATTCTACAGAAATTTAATAATATCTTCTCTTGTTTTTTACAACATTCACATGAACTGAATCTTTATGATGCATGCACTTTTCCACGCGTTATAAACCATAAGGAGTATGCCTATCTTTCTGTTGTTGTTGTTGTTGGGCTTTCTCCTGCCTGAACTGCCATGCAGACGGACGTTGAAAATGATACGCTATATGGATTACAGTCATGAAATAGGGTCCAAAGTCTGATTTTATTCAACTGAACTACTTAATTAGGCATACAGCAGGTTTCTAATTATTCTGGTTAATCATTAAGCGACCGACCAATCCAGAACAATAGTTTGTTTGAGTGATGCATACTCCAAGCCACAAGGCTCATGACTTCGTTGCCATGGATGCCTTTCTGTCATCTTCGCCAGATGTAATTCCGGTGTTGCAGTTATCTTCTGTCACAAATATCTTCCTTTAAATTTATGGTGCATGCAGTATTTGTTTTATTTTGTCGGTGCTGTTTTTGTAATTTCACCTTTAAAAAGTAAATGTTGAGCTCAGATATTTAACGATATATTTTTCCCACTGTTTTACTGTTTCATCCTCTTTATCATGTTTAGAGCTGTCCGGAATATGCGCATTTGAATTTGACTGAAGAGTGTGCACTGTTAGTGCTTAATCATATCCAGTGACCAGGGATTACCCCCCCCCCCCCCCTCCACGCACACACACACACACACACACACACACAAACATCAGCAAAAATTACAATAAAATACATACCAAAAAGTGCCTCATGGTCGCTTACTTGAAAATGAGGTAAAAAGTTTATGATTTCGGTGATGTTCATTCATAGCCAAAGTTCAAAAAGTTTAAAAGGTAGTAAAACAGCAGCAGTAGCAGCAGCAGCAGTAGTAGCAGTAGCAGCAGCAGCAGCAGCAGCAGCAGCAGTAGTAGTAGTAGTAGTAGTAGTAGAAGTAGTGGTGGTAGTAGTGGTGGTAGTATAGTAGTAGTAGCAGCAGCAATTGCAGCAGCAGCAGCAGCAGCAGCAGTAGTAGTGGCAGAAGTAGTAGTAGTAGTAGTAGTAGTAGTAGCAGTAGTAGCAGTAGTAGCAGTAGTAGTAGTAGTAGTAGTAGTAGTAGTGGTAGTAGTAGTAGTAGTAGTAGTAGTAGCAGCAGTAGTAGTAGTAGCAGTAGTAGTAGTAGTAGTAGTAGTGGTAGTAGTAGTAGTAGTAGTAGTAGCAGCAGTAGTAGTAGTAGTAGTAGTAGTGGTAGTAGTGGTAGTAGTAGTAGTGGTGGTGGTGGTAGTAGTAGTATAACAGTAGTGGTAGTAGTGGTAGTAGTAGTAGTAGCAGTAGTAGTAGTAGTAGTAGTAGTAGTAGTAGTAGTAGTAGTAGTAGTAGTAGCAGTGGTAGTGGTAGTAGTAGTAGTAGTAGTAGTAGTAGTAGTAGTAGTAGTGGTAGTAGTGGTAGTAGTAGTAGTGGTGGTGGTAGTAGTAGTAGTAGTAGTAGTAGTAGTAGTAGTAGTAGTAGTAGTAGTATAACAGTAGTGGTAGTAGTGGTAGTAGTAGCAGTAGTGGTAGTAGTAGTAGTGGCAATAGTAGTAGTAATAGTATTAGTGGTAGTAGTAGTAGTAGCAGTAGTGGTAGTAGTAGTAGTGGCAATAGTAGTAATAATAGTATTAGTGGTAGTATTAGTGGTGGTAGTAGTAGTAGTAGTAGTAGTAGTAGTAGTAGTAGTAGTAGTAGTAGTAGTAGTAGTGGTAGTAGTAGTGGTAGTAGTAGTGGTAGTAGTATAGTACTTAGAGTACTTAATAGGAGCTAGAGGAGTAGTAGCCGTAGCACTAATAGGGCATCTTGAATCTTGCTCCTAGTAGATTAAATGATATCCGGTACGATTAGTGGTATCTTTTATTAATTTTGTAATGTTCCTGTGGTCATTATTAAGCATCTATAATCACGGAAACTTATACCGACCCCAGTGAACCTCCAAAGCCATGACCAAGCACCCCATAAAACAAAGATATTTAGACCACAGAGATTCGCTTGACTACTAGGTAATCAATGTCGTCATGGCAGCCGGAATGGATACACGTATAAAAGACTTCGAACCCAAGAACACTTCAAAATGATTACGACTCTTGTCTTAGGCTCGATATCTTTTGTGTCGGGATCACATCGGATTCTTATCGTTCTAGGAGAATTCTTGAAGAATTCCATCGAAAGTCATCACCCTTAAGAAGGAAAGGTCTCCTTTAGACATCACCAACGAAACTTCGGTAAGAGGAAAAGGTAGAGAATCTTTAAGGATGATTAAGAGACTAACGTGTGAGAGAGATACATTTGAAAATGCGTATAATGGTCAAGCTAAAGGTATGCGCCTGAGTTTCAAGCCACAGAAGCCCTTGTCAGAGTCCTATAGTATCTGGAACTCGTTACTGTATATCAGATATTTCTACGTTTATTTTAAAGGCTTTCTTCTGTCTGCGGTGAGCTTGAAATACCAAGTTTGGGCATAAACAAATTTGTTTTTAAAGAACCTTTATATGCTAAGAACGAAATAGAACGGAGTGACGAAAGCCATCACCAATCATTTATATCTTTCCAGGCCTGAAGCTTAAGGCTTTCGTTGTCGGGTGTGATGTAGAGAAGTTTCATTTTTCTTAAACCCTCCGATATCAACTTTATTGTATTTCATGGCCGGTACTTGTTTGGAAAGAAAAGTATTTCATTCTTTCAAAATACTATCTCTACATGTAAACAAGATGAAAAATTACATTTTCGAGATAAATGGAAATAAATCACAACATTCAATCATAAAATACATAAAAACTTGTGCAAGCCGCATTGAGTTGAAACTTGGAGGCTTTCTATTTCTTACATTAAAAATGATCATATTTTTCGATGAAATTAATCCCTTTTAAAGATTCTATGTTATAAAGACCCTGGTAGTGATTCTTATAAAAAATCAAAAGTTCGATTCATAACGATGATGATCTGAAATAGTATACTTTGCTATAACAGATCAGTATAATTCTTTTTTTTTTGTATGACAATATGATAATTTAGTTTGCTTCAGACTAGGAATGAAATCTCAGTATTTGCATCGTGAAATGAAATGTTTGCCGAGTCAGGTAAAAAATTAAAAGCTGCAGAGTCTTGACTTCTACGTTTAGTCATTCCAAAAAGTGTCAAATAAAGTGTGCATACAGTGTCATAGAGTGTCAAAGAGTCATACAAAGTCATATAAAATGCCATACAAAGCCATTCAAAGTAATATAAAGCAATTTTGTCATAAAGTCCAGACATATTTTCAATAAGGAGTACACGTGTTACGCAATTCGTCCTGCAGCCTAAAAGAATTTCTTGAACACCATTCTTAAGAATACGATTGTCATTCGAGAGAGAAAAAAAAATTTCTTAATAATGGAATTTCAATTGATGCATTTTCTTCTCAACGAAGAATATATATATATATATATATAAATATATAGCGAGAGAGGTTTGGATGTATGTACCAGCCGGTTGTACCATTTTATATGTATATACGTGAAAGAAGGGTAAGGTACAAGATGACGCAGGTATATATATATATATATATATATATATATATATATATATATATATATATATATATTTGTGATGAGGTAACATATACAACCGCTTTGGCAGCTCTCGTGGAAATAAATACATGTGAGATCAATTGAGAGAATAATAGTGTAGCATGAATCAAAGTTCCCCATAGCTGTCCTACCATTTTGGAAATTTTGCAAAGGTCGAAAAAATGTCTCCGCCGGGAATCGAACCCGGGCCTTTGGCTATGAACGCCAGTGCCTTAACCACTAGACCACAGAGAAGGGCCAGTGATTTCGGCGACTCGAAATTCGCTTAACCGACAGATTGACAAATCTTCAACCCTCACTAATTAATTCCTTTGTCGGTGGCAGATGAGTTTCGAACAATGACCTGCCGCACACCTCAGCTGGATCCGAATGGGATACATGTATATGTTGGAATAATTAACATTCTAGATCGTGGAAATAAATGATGAGATTATTTCCACGAGAGTTGCCAAAGCTGTTGTATATGTTACCTGATCACAAATGTTAATTATACAGGGCCCTTTGAACATTTTACTATATATATATATATATATATATATATATATAGCGGGAGAGGTTGGAATATTTGTACCGACCGGTTGTACCATATATATGTATATATGTATATATATATAATATATACAACAGCTTTGGCAACTCTCATGGAAATAAATACATGTGAGACAATTGAGAGAATAATAGCGTAGCATGAATCAAAGTTCCCCAGAGCTGTCCTACCATTTTGTATGGCATTTTATATGACTTTGTATATATATATATATATATATATATATATATATATATATATATATACATACATATAGGTATATATATTTCCAAAGGGACTGAAACATTCCAAAAGCTTTAAAGGGAGAATTTCAGGCAGGTTTTAAAATACACTGAGTAAAGAAACGATATAGAATTTGCACTGGTCCGTTTTTTAACAACCTAAAGGTGATTTCCCCATGTTCCCAGCAGTCTCACGACAATTCTTTTAAGCTGCTTATCAAAGGATTTAAAAAAAATTATTTTATGCATTTTGGTATATGAAAAGGATTTTAAGACATTTTTAGTTTGAAAAAATTAAAAAGCAATAATCACATCAACCCGGGTTTCGCCTATCCAATAAAATGATTATAACTATAGAAAGATGCATTTGTGTCTCCAATTATTCTATCACTTTTTTCTTTCATTAATGAATGCTTCTGTGATCTGAGACATCCAACTGCATAAACTTAATTCTACTTAGTCAGTTAGTGCGGCCTTTCAAGCTCAAGCCAAGTTCTGTTCTAACTGCGTCCTTTGATCCGCAAACTAACTGAAGCAACCTTTAAAGAATTATATAACCATTTGCACCTAACTTTACAACAAATTTCGATGCCATCTATACATCTTTTCAAACTCTACCATACTTGTCACACTTAAGCAGCGTTTGGCGAAATCGCCTGTTTGGTTCTTAAACTGCTTGCAGTCATTATGAAATATTTTGTGGCGCTTTTACCCTTTTATTGCATGCCCAGTGTGATTTTGTACTTTGACCTTATGACCCCGAATTCTAATTCAATAGACCCTTCATGCTTATGACTGTGATAAATACTTGAGCCACATTTGATTGATATTGCTTTAGTGATTGCAAAGTTATAGCGGTAACGAAATATTTTCCGATTTTTAAAAATCATTATTATTATTGTTGTTTTTTTTTACAATTTACTGAAAAATTAGTCCCTTAACCAAGGACATTTAATCCGTTTATATTTAAGTTTATACGTACTCATAGCATGTGAGGTTAAAACTTTTCAGTGGTTCTCAACTAATACCTGTAACAACATGGGATGGACTGACAGACTGACACACAGGTGGACCAAACTGTCCGAAGGACAGACAACCGGAATGAAGAATGCAATGACCGATATCTTTTTCCAAATTCCGGACCTTTTCTGAACTTTTGCAACTTACATTAATTAAAATATGTCATTTTTAAAAATGCAAATTTCAATCTTCCATCTTTGGTGCGTTTTTGAAAAAAAAACCAAACGAACAAAAACATCAACTTAGGTAAACGCAGTCATCATCATTGAGCTAATTAATTTAATGGGAAGTAGAACAGGTGTCTGACTCCTAAATAATCTTTATGGGGTGTCACCTATGCAATTTGGAATGGGATGTCAAACCGATTCCTCGGAATGGTAGCCATACGTTTTGCAATAAGGAAAGTGATTCAAAACGTGACGTTTTTGAAATTTGCCAGCAATGCTATGAAATTCCAAATTTCGAGAAAAAAAACATTTGAGAAGGGACAACTATCATCCCGCGCCCCTCAGCTTCTTGAACCCTTCTCCCCATCCCCTCTAAAGCTAAAGCTGCGCCCATGTCTATTTGGCTAGCGATAAGATTGTAAGGCTCGTCAGAGTGGTCGCATTCCGTCATAAACACTAGATAATTTTATCTCAGCCTAAGTATGTGTGATTTTTTGAGAGCGGCTGTATGACGTATACAAACACTGTTTCGAGGTTCTGTATAATTATGAAACACGAATGATTCCGTAGACAGGAGAAGTCATTCTCCACCTTGAGCACGGGTTGCATTGGGGCATACCTTGATAAGATTTTTATATCAAAAGGTGGTATTATATTGCGCCATTGCAATGCAAACTCTGATATAAAGATCTCTCTCTCTCTCTCTCTCTCTCTCTCTCTCTCTCACTCACTCATGCTCTCTCTCTCTCTCTCTCTCTCTCTCTCCTTACTTTCGGTCTTCACCTTCCACGTTTGATTCTATCAAGTCTTCACATCCATGCCTTCACATAATCAAATATGATTTGTCAGGAATCTACAAAATCCTTCTGACGTAACTTTTATTTCGATAAATATTTGTTTGCATACTCCTTATGTTGCCAGGCTTTATCAAGTTTCATAGTGTGTATTGATAATTATTGCATCATCATGTTATGTGCCATCAAGATTACTAGGGCCTCCTCTTGACTCATTAAGGCGACATTCTAAAGTAAACTGCATGCAACAACAGATATTTTGTTTGTCATATATCGTTCTTATACGGTAATTTTTACCAAAAACTCAACCATTCGCATGGGTAAAAGAGATCAGTTCCAACATTTTAAGTTTTGTTTCATGTCCAGGTTATTTTTTGTATTTCAACATTTCCTTCACATATTACCAAACACCAGTCCAGTTGACTCGTTTAAATTGTTAAAAGTTAATTGTATACTACCTAGAGGACATTCATAGACATTAGTAACACGTTATTTCTGTGTGACTTCACGAACCACACTATCATGTAGGATCATCGTATCTCTGATTATAAATTTATCCATGTCTGCGGATGACACACACTAAGAAAAAATGTTCAATTTTGCACCTTTCAACACTGGGAGCTCCTTTTACACCCGAAGAAGCATTTTTCACCTTTAAGGGTGCAGTGAGCTACATTTTGCACCCATAAGGGTGCAGACTTGTAATCTTTAGGGAAGATGCAAATTTGCACCCTTTTGAATGCAAAAATGTCTGCACCTTAAAAATCCAAAGTTGCACCATTAAGAGTGCAGACGGGCATTTTCGGGTGCAAACAAGTACAAAAAGGGTGCATCTTTGCCCCTTTTTCGTGTATAGTGCAAGATTGCATCCAAAAAAGTGCTGCCAGTGTTGCATTTAGGGTGCAAAATTGACCCTTTAATTCTAAGTGTGCATTATCAAGGATGCAATGACGATTTTCTTCTTTCTTAGGGCGGGGGCATCATGTTAAGGTTCTTTCATGATACCATTCCCAAACAAGATGGAAGTTAAGTCATATATTACTTTTAAAGGCATACTATTTATGAATAGCTGGATCCCCGCGATTCATAGCAATTTCTCACTTCTTTAGGTCTCAACACATTTCGCAAAATTTATGAGACAGTGCCTGTATGAATTAATAGGGCAAGGATACTGACTCTGCATGAGATATCAGCTCAACAACTCAGGAAAAATATGTCAACATCACAAGCACTTAGCTAGCGTTATCACTCGAAGATAACTGTATCATAGTTTTGTCGACTGGGCAAATAATGGCAAAGTCCAGATATCAATTTAGTACAAACACTCTGCCTTATTAAGACATTTGTCATCGTTTGGAACAAAACATTCATTTTCCAAACCATTAGATAGTGGAAGTGGATGATCTTTTCGTTTAAAGTGAAATTATTCCTGTTGGTAGAGAAGGAACATTCAAATCTATGAAATGGAATAAAGGGGAATGTAGAAATCATTCTTTTATCATACGAAGTTTGGTTCGGAAAAATTCACGTGCATCACCTTCAAAAAGTCAAAGTTTTTCCGAGAGTTTGAAATAGAATATGGTATGAAATACCCTTAGCCAAAATCAAAACATCGCGAAAAATCATTAATATATACATATGACGGAGATGAATCAGGAGATTGCTCTTCAACTTGGTTTCACATCGACCGGAAGATAATACGTTAATTCCCTCCATGGTTCAGTTGAGGTCTTCTAAAGTTTACCAAGACTACTGGGGGCCAATTAAGTAGATAATAATCTCGTTTTATGTGACGATATTTGATAACGCTTGTGTGTTTGTTTCACTATTGCTAAGATACTATCTACTTAGGTCCATAGTAGAACAATTTTTGAAGCTCTTATTGCTGTATGCTTCAACTTACTTTGAAGTAGAAATAAGTGATTCAGTGTGACATTAATAGAGCTATTGACAATAGCATGCTAAGAAAATTGAACTCAGGCAGTCAGTATTGGTCTTTAAAATGGTTTTCACCCTGTTCACGGTATAAAGAAAAATAAAAGGCGTCTTGAAAAAATACAGTTTGCTCAGTGTACTATACAAACAAAATGTACATAATCATTATTTTCATGTGATCAATCATTTTCGTGTGGTAAGCCCAGAATGGCAGTAGTATACGAACGACGTACTTTATTGAAAAGGCACACCAGTAAAAGACACGGACCAAGATCAAATTCAAATTCAAATTCAAACTAACATTTTTCTTCCAATGAATTTTAGGATTAAATTTTTTTTTTTCAGACTCTCCAGTTTACATGATGTAAACATGAATATCTTACAGTATGATAAACAATTATGTATCATGACTTAAAGGGTTTTGTGTTTATATTATTTTCATTTAGTAGAAAACTCTGTCAACTTTTCTATGCTTTCCAGGTTGCATCAAAAGAGCGTTGGAATCGACTGCCAGAAAATATTTCAAACATTGTGAATTTTTTGATAGCTTTAAAGCACATCTCAGGACATTTCTGTTTAGGAACAACTTCCACTGTTAACCATGTTAACTGGCAACTTCAGGAAGTATACCGAGCATACATTTTTCCACTCTTCTCTATATTTTCTCCTCTTTTCTCTTTATTGCAGTGCATAGAGTGACATGCGCTATATAAGTATTGTATATTATCAATGTTATAAACTGCATCTGTGAACTTGATTAAAAAAAAAATTATGCCGGAGCAGCACTATCAGGTGATGCCAGTCCGCTACTTTTTTTTTTTTTTTTTTTTTTTAAATATTAGGCCCCATACCCGATAGTGGCTACGGAGCTGCTATAGAGCAACTTTAGGTCTGGTAAAAAAAATGACGTATCCGCCACGTGTAAGAAAAAAAACAATAACAACATACCCCTTAAGGTCACTTAAGGTAATGCATGACCACGCAGTACATCAAGTGGCTCATGAGGGGTGCGGCCTGTGGTTCATTTCCAGTTTTTGATGACTCAAGACCTATGTGACTTAACGTGCTTTTTACGTGGATACATGTGAAGCTGCATGGTGCTAAATTGTCTATGATCATGATGATATTAATAATTTCATTGATTTCATGGACTTCCTTGTCCATAAGTATATACACCTTCATATTATCTGACTGCCATATTATGACTTCGATCAACTTCTTGTACATGCGACATACAACTCAGTTTTTTAGCATGGAGAGCCACTTCCTAAGAAACGATTTTGCCTAAATGTCATAATTCGTGAATGATATACTGTGAAATTGTAGAACTTGTATTAGAAAAGAGGTGCCAAAGCCAGTCTGCAGCGGAATCTGAATTAAAAGGTAGCAGATCCATTGCCTCATTTTACGAAGCTCTCATTAATTGTAAGCGTGGCTGTGATGTTGTTCTCCGGTTCACTTTGGCCAGAATTCAGTCCTATGTATCGCTCACGACTAGGTTTTTAGGTGAAAGTTTGACTGTTAAAAAGGGGCGGGGTTGAACGGTTCTTGCCCCTGTAAAACAAACAACAAAAATTGAACAAAACCTCTAGATCCGAAATAACTATGCTCTCCTTCTCCATCTCTCTCTCTCTCTCTCTACGACAGGCAATGGCTTCACTGAGAAACATCGCTGTTTTCTACCTGGGCATCTACCTAAGTGTCTTGCTGTCCCGAAGTAATGTGTGTGAAGCTCAGACTGATGTCACTGTTATTGTAACAGAACTTATGACCACAACATCTCCTGCGCGGCTATCAACTACACCCGAATCGGATGCCACGACACGAAACGCTGGTACTAGTTCATTAGCAACGTCTCCAGGAGATAATACATCGCAAGCAGCATCAGAAACTCCTAATCCAAGTGCATCACCGGAAACCCCTGGTCCAAGTGCATCAACGGGAGCACCGGAAACACCTGGTCCAAATATGTCAACGGCAGCACCGGAAACACCTGGTCCAAGTGCATCAACGGGAGCACCGGAAACACCTGATCCAAGTGCGCCAACGGCAGCACAGGAAACACTTCACCCAAATGCGTCAACAGCAGCACCGAAAACACCTGGTCCAAGTGCATCAACGGGAGCACCGGAAACACCTGATCCAAGTACATCAACGGGAGCACAGGAAACACTTGACCCAAATGCGTCAACGGTAGTACCGGAAACACCTGGTCCAAGTGCATCAACGGGAGCACCGGAAACCCCTGATCCAAGTGCACCAACGACAGTAATATATGCAACTGGTCCAGATGAAACGACCTCTTCATCAATGACCACTCCTGAACCTGAAGAGACGACAACTGGAGGGGAAGCTCCTACAACAAGTCCCCCGGAAGAACCACTCTCAGCTGGTGCCATTGCAGGGATCGTCATTGGGTCGGTAGCAGGCGCTGCTCTCATCGCAGGTGGTGTTGGTTTCGCCGTCTTTCACTTTAAAAGTGCCCCAAAGGTTGCGCCTGTGAGCAATGATATCGAGATCGCCAATATATCTACAGACAATGTTGTTGAAGTTGACGACAAGACAAATCTTACTCCCCCTGATAACGATCAATCTGATGCGTGATTCCCCTAAAGAGATGACGTAGTATGACTGTATTTTTCTGCAATTTAAATTGTTCCCATTGGAGTGTAGAGAGAGAGGGAGAGAGAGAGAATCTTTAAAGCTAACGACAATCAATCAGCTGTCACCTTATTTGGCAATGACGTTCGTTTCTTTTTTTTTCTTCTCTCTTACTTTCTTTTTCGATTTGGTTACAATAACCAAAGACAAAATCACAGTTAAAGGCATAATTTGTAATGTACTTAAAGTAAATGATGTATATCAAAATGGCCGAATGTTGCTTTCTTCGCCCGCGTATTTGAGAAAGTACAAAACTGATATTCAGACGTGAGCATTTCTTGATAAAATTGTTCCTGTTCATTTTTTGCTTGTCAAGCTATTTCATACTCTTCAACTTTATATCATCAGTGCGCCAAATAAATTTCATAGAATAGAACTGCACTTCATATTGATAACTACATCATCGTTAAACTTTACTTACAGTGAAACTAATTTGTCTGTTAAAGTCATAATAACAGTTTTCAATCTTGGATCTTTTTCCTTTTCTTGTAAATATTATGGTATGGTATTTTATTCTATCGTGTATAACATGATGATATTTGTATATATTTGAAACATGTGTATGTTCTTAACCGTTATTAACGTCGTCATATAGACATAATTATGTTTAAAAGAATATACGCCTATTGCTGCCTTTCACTCTTAAAAAAATCCGAGTCAGATTGACCCGGAAAAGAGTCCGCTGGGGCTAAACTTCGTTCCGGGTAAAACATGACCCAGATTACGGTCAGATGTGACCCAGAAACAAGTCTTCATGATCTTATTCCGGGCCATTTTTGACGCGGATCGGAGTGTGGCCCAAACGGACTCCTTTTTCCGGATCAGTCTGACCCGGAATATTTAAGAGTGTATGAGAAAAATTTATGAGAGAAAAACCAAAGTGAGTGTATTGATTTCTGTCAATGACTTGGATTTTTACAGCCATGATTAACGTGTCAAAGTCATGACATAATGTATGATTTTTAAATATACTTGGTAAAATAAAAAAGATAGAACTCAAGGATTGTAAGTGATCCCTGAGGTCACCACTCAAAGAGTGAATAAAGAGTGAATATCACAATTTTTAATCTTAATTCACTCTTAATTCACTTTAAACGCACTCTCTTCTGAAATTCACCCCTTACAGAGTGAACGCGTTCACTCTTTTCTTATAAAAAGAAAGTACCATGGTTAATGGATTCTCATATGAAAATTATAAAAAAAACAAAAAAAAAAAGAAAAGAATCAAAGAGATTAGGGGCTCAAACTAAAAGGAATAACAATATTCAGGATTTATATAGCGCGTAATATATCTCGGATGTCTCAGAGCGCTTTACAGAAATAACCCCGATCATCAGACTCAGGCTTGCCCGCACACAATGTATACACCTTCTCCACCTTTTGGGTAGCATTGTGTTTCGAGTAATCTGTCTTCCCAACTTCTATTTCTTTCATTTTATACCCCAACTGGGTATCTCGCTCAATTTCATAGCCATCTAAACGAGAGATATTTCCCCTCTAGTTGGAACTATATATATTTATCCATGATAATTCACAAAAGAATATTCGTCCTATAAAGACTATAAGGTATCGTCCTTGAGAATTCCTTTTGTGGAGAAGGGGAGGGGGAGATAAAACACTCTGAGCATGCTGACAAGTTTGGTGCAGGCCAGGGGGCCCCTGCTGGTCATGGAAAGTTGGGGGAGTTTCCCCACGTACAAGTCAATATTTTTGTTGGAGAAATGCCTGTCAACGACAAAAAGGAGTCGGTTTGAAAAAAATTCCTGTCGAAATAAGCAACAAGGAGATATAAAAACGAAGTCGAATTAAAATGAAAAAAAAGTATGGCAGGACGAAGTTTGCAATATCTTTATTCAAGTGTGATTCAAATAATCTGAGTAAAAATGTGCCCGAAAGAATGGTCCAGGACCGATTTTGAAATGTAAAATGCGGTCTGTTATCCCGTATTAATATGATTAACATGATTAAAGACATCAATTCTTGATTATTAAGGGCTTCATGAAAATCGTCAATTACTCGGTGAAGGCATGTAAGTGTAGAATGATGAGGGAGAAATGCATATTGATCTACATTTATCATATCGTGTTCTTTCATATTGTTAACTAATTGTAACTGAACTTCCTTCACTACCATTTTAGGGCGATAATTTGTCATGTCATCTTTGTTACCTTTTCCTTTATGTACGGGGGTAGTGCGTGCAATCTTCCAGTCACTGGGTATAACACCCACTGGCTAAATCCATTTGTACACGCCACCCCCCTCTCGGAAAAATGAGGGGGGGGGGATATATCCCCCTATCCCCCCCCCCGGATTTTAATACGCCAATGATAACAACTGACTTGAGGCTAGCATTAAAAATGGAACATAAAGGTTCGAATATATAGGGGGCTGCCAGCCTAAGCAATTTGGTATCGAAGTCTAAATATCTAGATGCCTACTGCTATCAAGGCAGTTCAAATAGTTCAAAATTTTCTTTAATTTCAAAAGTATGAATATATTTAGGGCGTTTACAATCTATTCATTTTTATGAAAAAACTTTGGGAGATTTCTTTACCAATATTAATAAAGCAATCATTGATATCATTACAGTCTAAGTTGCAGCTTTCTGTATGATTTTTCTGGTTTGTTACCTTTTGTAATTCTTTCCAAAGTTTTTTTTTTTCGAATCTGCTTTGTACTTAGTTGCAATATCATTGAAATACTTCTATTTATTTTTTCTTATTAGGCCAGTAATGCTCTTTCTCAAGTTGAGATATTCCTTATGAACATCATTTCATTGCAATTAATCAGATTTACTATTTAAATAATCTCTTTATCTGGTGTAATCCAAGAACATGCATGTTCTATTTTTTACTCGGATCGATGATGGCAGTCACTTTTACTTAGAACATCTGAATTCTGGATGAATTCAAGAAATTTATTTTCATCAAAGGATTTGAAATTGCGTGAGCGTTTTTGTTTGTTTGTTTGTTTGTTTATTATGCTCCCTGAAAACATACACATGAGAATATTAGGTAATGATCACTAATACTTATTTTAGCAACCTCACAAATCACATGTTTTTCAGGCATAGAGGTTAATAAATGATCAATACATGTTGAAGAACAGGGTGTCACTCGTGTGGGTTTGTGTATCATTTGGGTTAAAGCAAAAAACTTCTTCAGTGAAATTAACAGGACTATCACGGTCGGTGTTCTCATCTATAATATAATCAATATTGAGATCACCTGGTATTAACAATTCTTTCGATCCAGATGAAGCCTTTTCAAAGTTATCAATCATTCTTTCAAAATAGTCATTGGTTGCATCTGGAGGTCTGTATAACCATGGGTCCTGCCAGTTCTAGTAGGATCCATGGTATAAACAACATATAAGTACATTTTCAGAAGATAGCGGTTTTACTATCCACCCATACATTTTCGACAGTATTGTCAGGGAGATCTATCCGTTGATTAGCGAAAACGCAGCAAACACCTCCTCCACGGCGACCGCCAGAGCGGTCACGGCGGAAGATAGAGTATCCATCAATACTGATTAAACTTTTCGCTGTAAGTGGGGTTAACCAAGTTTCTGATAAGCATAAAACATCAAGTTTCAGTTTGTTTATCAGAAATTTTAGTTCATCCATTTTATCATATAAACTGCAAATGTTGAGATGGGGGATCTGAGGCCTCTTATTTGGGTTTAGCACGGTGGTACAACGATCATATTCATTTATATACGGATCTGGGGGATTATTCATTATAGTCAGATATGAGTCTGTGCTTAAATCGGCAATGTCTTCTTTGCTGGTATTCTAAGTGTAATCATTGAATGTACAGAATTTGGCTTTATGACCAAATTCATGACCGTAATAGCATTCGATTTCATGGCCGTAGCGACAGTTTAGTTTCTTATAGTTTAGTTATCTGCAGAAGTAGCATCCTGTGTACTGTGGCGTGTGTTGCCATTGTCCAGTGGAGCGAGTGTTACGATCAAGTGGGCGTGGCATGTTAAGGGGCTTTCACAATTGATCTGCGACCAGTTTGGAGCCGCTTACAACAGTTTTTTTTTTCGGGGTGTTGTACGACAGATCGCTTGGTGTCTTGCGAGCACTCGCAGTCGTTGCAGGCGATCTTGCGAACCTGAGGCGGTCGTGACTGGTCGCATCTGAACTTTGAACATGCTCAAAATCCAGACGGTACCAGATGCGATCGATTCACTCGCATTAGGTCGTACGACCACTCGTGCGAGTGTGGTACGAGTGTTGCACAACGTTGCGCGACTTGATGCGAGAGTTCGCACGACTCAGTGGTCGCATTGGATCGGCTTGAGGCCGTGCAACACTCGCACGTGTGCTAGCGACCTATAGAGACCAGTCGTTCGTGTGGGTGCGATTGTGCTACGACCATAAGACTGTTGCTCAACCGATCGCAGCACATCTTGCAACGTTGTACTGCCGTTGCACGACTGTATGAGACTGTATACGACTATGGATATGAGCTTCAAAACGTTCTCATCAGTGATCACTCTTTCCTCTTCTTTGTGATCATGATGCCATTTTGGGGCAAATTACCCGAGGATTTTTTTATTTTATAAGTCGGAAATAAAAGGACTTTGGCATTCCCCCATTGTGGAATGAAATCAGTAATAAACATGTAAATATAAAATACATAACCCTGCCCCTCCCCCCCCCCAAAAAAAAAACACTATGAAAGTCAACATAAATTCTTTTTCAAAAGTGGCAGTCTTCTTTCTTTTTCTAAGAATGAACTTTTTTTTTAAAAAACCCAGATATTTCATTCAAAGAAATCAAGACATATAATCAGTATCTAAAAATGGATAAATAGAACTGTTCATGTTGTTTTCACATTATAACTGATAAGTTACATATAAGTTCGCATATCATAATTACGCGAAATATGCAGCTAATGTTTTAAGCATCTACTCGTTCGTGTATTCAAATTTTCAATTCAAACTCAATTCAATTCTAAAAAGCTATCTTCAACTCAATTCAATCAGAAAAAGCTCCTCCTGAAGTTAGATGCACCCCATCGACATTTCGATGTTTGGCTGGATCAATGTTATCATTGTTGATGAAGTTCAATCCATTATCTTCAACTCAATTCAATTCTAAAAAGTTATCTTTAACTCAATTCAATTAAAAAAAAGCTCCTCCTGAATTTAGATGCATGATTGTTAATGAAATTCAATCCACTATCTTCAACTCAATTCATTTAAAAAATGGACTACCCACTTGGGGGGGGGGGGGGAATATTGACAGTAGATTAATTTCGTCATAGGTTCTCCATCACTGGCATAGAAGCACAGATTTTACTTGATCACAATGAAGGGCGTAACACAGTGAGCAACTAGTTGTTGTGTAGCCGTTTTGTAGCCGGTTTTTTCTCTCTTTTGTAGCCTTTTTGTAGCCCTTTTGAAAACGGCTAGAAAACGGTGAATTTTGTCCAATTAGATTTCTCCATAAGAAATTGTACACGAAACGGCTACAAAACGGCAAATTTTGCGCACTCTGCACAGCTTGGTTTATTGTGTAAGATTGTTGGTACTAGTATGCCCATCATTTCAGATAACTGAAGCAGCACAACAAAAAGATTATACAATATGCTAGTTTTTTTTTTGTGTGAATACTTTGGTTGAGGTGATTGTAAATCAATAATTGTGGTTATATAGCTAGGCGATTGTTTACCCTTTAATAGATTTTTTTCACACACACACGCACACACACACTCTTTCTCTATCTCTTTTTTTCTCTCTCCTAATCCAGAATGGCGAAGTTAATGAGGATCAGGCTGCATGAGCGGGTCGTTTTGCTTTTTATAGCAGCAACATTCAAATCGATGACGATAACTGCTCAAACAATCTCTTTAACAACAGTAACCATGGTAACAGATACCATGACTACAGGCACATCGGTACCTCTTTTGACTACTCCTATAACTGATGTAACAACTTTGAGGAGCTCTAATTCACCTGCGACAGCATTAATTTCTACCCAGAACGTTACCAGTTATTATTCTACTGAATCCACAACACCAACAACGAATGCAGCAACTACGGCGACATCTTCATCAACTGCTACGATGACGACTCAAGCAAATCCTAGCACAGATTCGCCAACAACACCATTTCATCAAAGTACATCTGCAACTGCAGTTTCCGATGCGGGTAACCAAACAACGGTATCAGTAACCCCTGATACAGATGGACCAACAACAATTGATACTTCTTATTCGGGTACACCAACAGTGGCTTCAGAAACCCCTGATCCAAGTGCACCAACCATGGCATCAGAAACCCCTGATCCAAGTGCACCAACAGTGGCTTCAGAAACCCCCTAATCCAAGTGCACCAACAGTGGCTTCAGAAACCCCTGATCCAAGTGCACCAACAGTGGCTTCAGAAACCCCTGATCCAAGTGCACCAACCATGGCATCAGAAACCCCTGATCCAAGTGCATTCACGACAGTAACATATGCAACTGGTCCAGGTGAAACGATCTCTGCATCAGTGACCACTCCTGAACCTGAAGAGATGACTACTGGAGGAGAAGCTCCTACAACAAGTCCCCCGGAAGAACCACTCTCAGCTGGTGCCATTGCAGGCATCGTCATTGGGTCGGTAGCAGGAGCTGCTCTCATCGCAGGTGGTGTCGGTTTCGCTGTCCTTCACTTTAAAAATGCCCCAAAGGTTGCCCCTGTGAGCAATGATATCGAAATCGCCAATATATCTACAGACAATGTTGTTGAAGTTGACGACAAGACGAATCTTACTCCCCCTGATAACGATCAATCTGATGCGGGATTCGGCTAATGAGATGACTTAGTATGACTGTATTATTCTGCAATTTAAATTGTTCCCATTGGAGTGTAAAGAGAGAGAGAGTGAGAGAATTTTTTAAGCTAACTGCAATCAATCAGATCTCACTTTATTCGGCAATAAGGTTCGTTTCTTCTTCTTTTTCTTTCTTTCTTTTTCGATTTGGTTACAATTATTCAAAGAAGAAATCACAGTTAAAGGCATGTGGATTTGTATTGTACTTAACAGGCTTTAAGTAAATGATGTATATAAAAATGCCCAAATTTTGCTTGCTTGCTTTGTTCTCCCGTATATTTGAGAAAGTACAAAACTGATATTCGGATGAGAGCCTTTTTTGGCAAAATTGTTCCTGTACATTTTTCTTGACTCTTCGATATTTTATCATCAGTGCGCCAAATAAAGTTCATAGAATAGAATTTGCACTTACTATTAACAACTGCATCATCAATAAGCTTTTCTTATAGGGAAAATAATAACTTTCTGTTAAAGTCATAACAACAGTTTTTACTTTTGAATCTTCTTTCCTTTCTTGTAAATATTTTGATATGGTATTTTATTCTATGATGTATGACATGATGATATTTGGATTTTTTCAGCTATGATGAACGTGTCACATAATGTATTATTTTGAAATATAGTTGGTAAAATTAAAAGGTAATTTTTTTATTGCCATAATTTTCTTTTATTTTGTACAAAAAGTATATTTAAAAATGCTTACATGTATTTGTTTTCTTCGTTCGTTATTGTTATAATAAAAATACAGATATATGTACATGAATTTATTTGAGATCTCATATAAGTATCAAATTATTATGCAAGATTATAGAAACATCGAAAGATTGTCGACATGTTAATATAAGATATAACAGAATCCGGAGAATGATAACCATAGTGTTCGAAAAGCATGATAAGAGTCGGAAATATCATTTGTCTTTTCGTAAAGAAAGAAAGAAGACAACCCTTGAGATTATCTCAGTTATTTTTGTAAAAATATGACACTTCCAGAAATAAAATTTGCGATAAAGGGGTTAGTCTTTAAAGGGACTATTATAATTTTGAGTATGGGAAATTTTCGATAATAACATAACGTTCTATTTACCCAGGGTACCCAGGGTAGCCACTTCAGCTTTTATCAGCTGCTCTTCCAGCGGGCCCTGCGTAACATAATATCTTACTATTACCCTTCTCCATTCTTATATGCCGAGCGCCTGGCGAGAAGGCGGAAGGTTCCATTTTTGTAAGTCTTTGGTAAGACTCGGCTGGGGATCGAACCCATGACCTCCCGTTCATGAGGCAGACGCTCTATCATTGAGCCAATTGTGTGTGTGTACATGTGTGCGTGCGTTCATGTCTGGTTTTGTAGGGAGGGCGGAGTGCTCTTTTATGGTGGCCCTGAAGTACGCTCAACAACAGGTCATGTGCGACGAGAATTTCGCGGCCAACTTTAAGTCCCAGTCGCGAATTTCGCGTCTCGGGTCATGAATTTCGCATCCCGGATCATGAATTTCGCGTCATGGGTGACGAATTTCGCGACTGGGCATGCTGGGACGCAAAGTTGGCCGCGAAATTCACGTTGCACATGACCTGTTGTCGAGCGTACTTTAGGGCCACCATACTCTTTCCTTTTGGGACCATCATGACCATGAAAGTAAAGAAACCTATATGGTGTACAGTAAGTCATAGTCCAAGCTGGCATTGACAACGACAAGGCCACAGCAGAACTGCTGCTTTTTCAATGCTCTTCCGATTGTTCTTTGCCTTAATTGTTAATAGCAGGATACAATGAGCCAATAAAAAGGAAATCCATATTCAAATCCTTAAGAATCATGTGAAACTTACCGCTTTCACACCAAGGTACGGTCGCTGAGTACGGTCGCAGAGACCGTACCCAGCGACCGATGAAACCATGGTGTGAAAGCATTTCATCGTACTCAGCGACCGATCGTTTCCGGCCAAAACGATCGGTCGCTGAGTCCGACCTAATAGGTACTTCAGCGACCGATCGCGACCGATGCAAACTTGATGTGAAAGCACATCGTTCTCTGCGAACCGATCGAAATGCAATGACCCCCATGCATGCCCCACGCGCTATCTCTACTTCCGCTTCCGGCTAGGTCAGCTATACTGCGACCGATCGCTCAGGGCCTGAACCAAAATTTTGACGGCGGTGTGAAAGCACGTCCGATCGGTCGCTGGGTACGGTCTCTGCGACCGTACCCAGCGACCGTACCTTGGTGTGAAGCGGTAACTGTTATCATAATGGTATGATAGTTAATAATGTTTCCTTTAATATATATCCTGCTCACGGCAAACATGGCAAAGGGATACTAGCTAAGTTTGAGAAGTATGTCAAAAACGCTTTTCCCAAGTTTGGCCCGTGATATGGTCAGGTGATGGTGTTGATGAGTAACTATCATTACGCCTGTTTGGAGCCAGAAGGCCGTAACTTTTATGCTTTTACTGTTTAACACATAGTTAATGCCCGTCTGTTTCTGGACAGACGATTGTATTATGTTAATGCATTCAACTGAAATGGGAGTAATTCAACCTAACATTGGGACGACCATCAATTCCATTAAAAAACTTGGGCACCGGCAAAATAAATATGCTACTGTTCCCACTCTAAAAACTAAAATGTTAAATCCCAATTTAAAAGGGCCGAGGAGTGACTACATGGTAGAGTAACACTTTGGACAATTCAAAATTATGTTGAATCCAGCATGCTCAAAGTGTTAATCTACCATTTTGAAATTGTAGTCACTCCTCGGTCCTTTTAAAAGGTCTAAAAACATTTTATTTTTAGACTGCACCTTTTCATTTGCATGCGGTGATCAAGGTACAAAACAAAATGAAAACATCATAGGTTATCACGCAGTTATCTTTTTTCTAAATCTGATATTTCGGGTTGAATCTGGATCTCCTTTCTTCATTGACTCAAAGTTCTCCAACTGCATATCCGGTGGATGATCTGAGATGCTCAACCAGGAGTTCATGGCATGAGTTACGGTCTGCGCATACACATGGCATAAGGACGGCATGGGGCGTCGATAAGAGGGGGGGGGGCACCTCCGAATTACGGACAATGGTCGTTGGTCATCGTGGCAATTTTTGTCGGTAAGTAGTGGCCTCTACACCCCCCACTGAAAAAGGTCTAGCTATACGCCCTTGTAAACAAATGCATCTTGCATAAATACCGAGATCGACATATTGATCTCTTGAGCTTTCGGCCACGTTGGACGTCGGTCTTCAGGCCTATTTTCTTCGGGGTTTCGCGAAACCTCGAAAGATGGAACAGTATAAGCCTGCGTTGAACCGACGAAAGACCGAAGAAAACTGTAGGACTCTTGAACTGTAGCTTTTTTTTTTTTTTTGAAGATCGAGCAATTTCCCATTGTCTAATCAACCCGGTTATCATATTTTTTCGACTTTTGGAAAGGTTTCCACGGAGATAAACGAAAAAAAATCAGGTTCAGACATGTTTGTTTTCTCATTATTGTCTCTCTTTCACACCTCCTTATCTCTTTATCAGCCGTTGATCTTTCTGCATAATGTGTATTAGATACGGCTATAGTATAATATAGCCAGTAATCAAACACTGATAAACAATCTTATCTCATGATTTTTTTATATGAACATGCTATTCGTATGTGCTGAAGAGTCTTTTCACGTAAAGTGTTGTTTGAATAGTGGGAGTATTGTGGCAGTTGCCATGGTAGTAAGGTCACGTGCTAACTGCACATTTCTAAAAGTCACGCGGATATAGCATCATCCCGCTCTCTCTCTAAGTATCACTCGGACTAAAGTTTTATGGCTGTCAGATATACATTATTTGTAGCGTCTCATTCGATAACTACCATACAATCCACTCAAAAAGGATATATTTATTTTGGAACATATCACCATAAATAGCATAACAGGTAAGTTAATGCTAGCAAAGAAAAGGTATTGCGTATTGCTTATCCTGAAGCACGAATTAATAAGGAATTTAATTACTTTCTGGCTCTGTAACAGAATAATAAGTTCGGGAATCCATTTGGTTTTCGATTTTCTTTTTAAATCATGCTTAGCAGCAAAACTGCCATTTTACTGATCAAAGAGAACTGCAAGCAAATAAAAACTTATTTCATTAAACGATTAAATTGAAAATGATGGAAAACATTAAACTCTATGAGTTGCTAGATCATTTAAAAAATCTTATATAAAAAATATTATCTAAAAATCTTATCTTAAAAAGGCTAGTTATACGTAATAATAGGACTCATATCTGCATATTGTCAAGTGAGAAAAGAATATATAATTAGAGTATTAAACGAAATCAAATAATATTGCAATGTGTTTTGAAAAAAAAAAAAAAATCTGTCGCTCATTTGTCCCCCCCCCCCCCCCTCCACTGCTGGGGTTTCTCGATCACCGTTGTTCAAGGTTTTATCCATCCAAATCTAGAATTTTTTCCCGTCAGGTTAGTTGATATTTTTCTCCATTGTTATTCTGAACAGAAAATTAGGCCCGTGAAGATTAGAAAGTGTTAAGATCGTTTAGAAAAAACGTTTTGTGTAGAAGGGGGGGGGGGACACTTTGAAAATGCTGAAAAGTGGTGTGAAGACCAATAGAGAGAGAGAGACATTTTAGTCTGGCCAGTCGTCCATCATCTGGACTGTACATTGCGTCCCAGAAAAAGTGTACAGTTAGAAATTTTCTTGCCATCTGAGCATCCATCAAACGCTATTCAAAAATCTCAAAATATTTTACACTTGAGTTAACAGACATAGCTTTTGTAAAAGGGTGCAAAATTTGAGCTAGACAAGAATTGTATTTGTTCTGGTTAGTATCATTGGGGCTGAAATTAGTAGAAACTTAAAGCTTAAAAATTTTCATATTCTGATGCCTTTACAGCAGTTATAAATAAATATCCTTGGTCGTGTGTATGTTCTGACATATCTCATTAACATGTCAAGCTTGAGTGAGAAATTGAATACCTGACTGGTTGATTTTAAATATTCATTTTAGATAAATTCTTACCATTAAAGTTAGCATATTTTGGTTATCAGAAAAAGGAATATCAGCATGCAGTCATACAGACCAAGCAACATCAACCCATTAGTCAGTCAGGCAATCAATTATCACTCAATAGGTCAATCAATCAATCAGAAAAAACAATCAACCAATCATGCACTCATTCATTCCCGGGATTCATTTTCAAAGACAAGTGAGTTGACAGAACTGAATAACTGCAATCTGCATGGCAAACGCCGTTTCATGACCATTCCTGTTTACTTCAATGATAGAATACAATGAAACATGATTTTGTCATGTTTTTCTTTCACCTGGCTACATGCCAAACGAAACAACGGGGTAAAAAATATCAAGTATCTTCCTTCACAGAAATGTTCAAATTTTAGTCACATTCATGAAAGTTACACATTTGCATTGCAAATTGCAGTTGTGTCATCTCATGTGTCATTTGGATCGAATGAGTGTATGATTGGTTAACTGCTTTTCTGATTGATGGAATGACTGAATGACTTATTTATGAATGATTTATTGATTGATTGGCTGATCTTTTCTGTATGTCCATTTAATGACATCCAAATCATGGCAGTTTTAATGCTGAACCTTACCGAAAATTTACAGAATTATCAATAAAGTATGCAATTGCTCACTCAAGCATGACATGCAATGTGATATGTCATAACATAAACGCAACAATGGATACCCACTTATAAATCGCCAGAAAGCCCTCAGAATATTTGAATTATAAGCCTCCACAGTTATACACCAATGTCCACTTTGCTGATAGCAACCAGCACAACTACCCACTCTAATCGTCAAGACTGAATTTTGCACCCTTTCACAAAAGTTATTATTGCTAGATTCTTTTGAGATTTTTTTGGTGGGAATTGATAGAAGAGTCGTTAGGCTATCCACAGGTATGAAAATTTCCTGAAATATTTTGAAATGCTCAGATGGCAAGAATTTTTCCAATTGTACACTTTTTTGGGACGCACGATATATAACGCCATGGCACAGCGACCATGGCGACAGTGCAAAATAAATGCGGGGTGGGTTGCACAAGGGGTCAAGCCCATATTTAACTCATTTGTTTTGCCCAATGCATACCGGTTCGCTGCGTCATTGACTGCGCGATTTGGCGATTGCATAATAACTTCCCAACTTTGATGGAAGGACTGGCGAAATAAATAATGCAATGGAAATGACGCTTCCCATGCAAAGTGGCTCAGGATCGCTATTAGGTTGCGACGCGAGCTGCACTGTTCAGTGATATTGAGTAAAATTTAATTTGCAGTAATGTCTACTTTACCTTTCCCCCCGGGCGCCGTGCGATAAAATGTTTACGACTTTCCTTACGATTTTTCGGGCATCGTAGGAGGCTACGGGCTACGGCGTTTGTGTTTAAATTAATTACGGTTACCGGGCCATTTCCCGTAGTTAGCTATAGGAGGGCAGGCCATGGGATGTCCGTGCAGAGGCTCCCCGGAAATTGTACAGTAATCATGCAATCTCCGCAGCCTCCCCACGGAAATCCTACGGAGCCCGTGCAGAGGATGCGCGGTGACCGTAGAGCCACGAGGGTTCCGTGCGATGCCCGTGCGGGATTTGTGCGATGCTGCCTACGATATATACGGGCTACGGGCTTACGATTTTTCAAATTTGTATAACTCCTCGCGATACAAAATCGTAGAGGCTGCGGAGCCCGTGAATCCGTGCGGAAATCTTACGGTCGCCGCCTGCCTCTGCACGGAAGCCCCACGGATAGGGGGTTACGGGCAGGATACGGGCTCCGTACGCTGATCGTAAGCCAAATGTAAACCAGGCATAAGCGGGAATAGGCTCGTACAGATAGATACGAATATACTTGCCCTCGCTAGCCTACGAAGACAAGCGGTCTGTTCACACTTTGGGAAGTAATTAGGCCTAATACTCCAGAGGGAAGCTCGAAACTCCTCTTTGTTGTGCTCAAAACAGAAATTTGATCTCATCTCTAGGATGTCTAGCGTAGTAAACCACACAGACCTCGAGCACACAGTAAGCGCTTTCACACCTACCAGATCAAGAAAATACCTGTAAACTACAGGAACATTTTCAGGCCCCCAAATACCCAATGATTATTTCGTGCTTTCACACTTCCCTGAACCAGACCTTTACAGGAAAGTTCTAGTAGTTATAAGAATGTGCATTAAGGTCCATAGAAGTTCTTTCACAATGCAAATATCTCTGCGACCTTGAAGCAAATACATGGAATTTGAGAAAATACCTCCTAAACTACAGGTATTTTTCTTTGGGGATATTACTAGAACTTTCGTTTAACACTGGCAAAATACCTGGTATTTTCCGATCGGGGTAGAATACTGGATCAGTAAATATCAAGTATTTTTCCTGATCGGGTAGGTGTGAAAATCTAGTGTTATCTCTGTCTACAGGGTCAAGGGCCGTCGCTTTGAGGGTGGGTTGGGGAGTGTGACCCCACTAAAACAAAGAAGAAGAGGAAAAAGAAAGAGGGAAGAAAAGAGGATAAAGGATAGTTTCATTCGACATTCGACAAACGAGGTGACGGAATAGATAATGAAAGAATATTTAGATATATGACATTAAAGCCGAGCGTGTATTTTGATGACGAAACAACACTTATAAATGCAAAAGAATATGATTTTCCTCGCTCGCTTTGCTCACTCGTAAATATCTAAACACAGGGTGGGTCCGGACAGCAAGCAATTGGACCAACGAATAGAGTTGGCGGCAAGGTGACCAAATATCATTTAGATATCTTATTCTGCATGACTATAATAGTGTATTTTGATGAAAAAATATCACTTTTTTTTCTTTACCAAGAGGTTTTTTTTTTTTGCTCGCTCATTTCGCTCGCCTTCAAAATTTGAAAACAGGATGGATCATAATCCAGCAAAAGGCGTCATTTCCCCAGAATTTAGGCCCCTAAACATTCTATCAAAGTGATAAAGATCTATGCACATTTGAAAGGTTGAAAATAATTTCTTGTAGGATGGGGAGAGGGTGTACATAAGCCTTAGAATGCAGAATAACTATCGGCAAATTTGGGTTTTCCACCCCTTTCCCATTCAAAATGTTCTAGCGACGCCTTTGGCAGGGTCTATTGTTCACTAATTACTTTTGGACGAATTTTTATGATTTGAATTTCCCCGCCTTCAGGACACGGTGAAAGCACGCTGTGAGTCGGGTCTTAGTGTTCATTCAGCGATGTGCTACGTCAGTATTCTATTCCATTTAGATTCATGACTTGCGAAAAGCCATTGTACCCACCGGCGTAAATCCCGTTTTTAGGAGGGGGAGGGGGTGACCACGCCTTTTACCGATTTTTTTCCGGTGAACTCACACTTGAGAACAGGGCCGTACAGGGAGGGGGGGGGGGGGGGCAAGAGCGTGTAAAAAATTTCGAAGAAAACTCGAAAGCGACTGAGCCCAGTCAGGAGGGTGCTTTTGTATTTTTTAAAGTGAAATTGAAGGATTTTTTTGGTGCAGTTTTTGGTGGATTTTATGAATATTTCCAGTAAAAAAAATGTGAGTTCTCTAAATTTCTACGTACGGCCATGTTTGAGTATACACACACACCCTCATTCACCCGCGCAGACCCCCCCCCCCACACACACACACACATATAATATCATTATTTTGCGAGCGAGCTAAGCGAGCGAGCAAAAAAAACCACTTTTATGGTTTTTAAGAGCATTTCAAATAAAAAATTCCACGATATGACCGTCGTTTATGACATTTTTATAAACAAAAATCACCAACTGATTAATTTCAGTATATTTTTTTCCTTAAAATGAGGGGGGATATTTGTACACACCATCCCCCCCTCACAAAAGGGGGATATATCCCCATCTCTCCCCCCCCCCGGGATTTACGCCAGTGATTGTACCCCATCGTTAATAAGTAGCGTTAGTACATTGAGATTGCATATGGGCTTATTCTTCATGTTCTAACGGGCATTTATGCGAATGAATCCGTTTGACTGGAGCTGTAGAATCCACCCATCATGCATTGCCATGTTCGAAATCGGTCATGAGCCTTTTGGCATACCACGCAAGGTTCAAATTCGGAAAAGGAAATTTAGCTTTCTGTTATAACCGATCTTGTGCAACTTTCTTCGCCAGAGTGCCCTTTACGACTGGAAAAAACCCCTCCCATGGTAAATCATTACCCTTTAAATCTACATTAGTTAGCGTATAGCTCATAGATCCGTCGATCTCAGGAAAGTACAGATAATAAATGATCAGGAAGGGCGCAAGACTGTTAGTATCAGCGTCCACCACTTTAGAAAACTGAAGCAGCGCTTATCACAACAAACATAATAATGGTTAATGTTTTTGTTAAGCTAATTGTATATAGCTGTGATCAGTTTGGTGGTATAGGAGATTCTCTGGTGTTTACAATTTATGAGTTTTATATTTTTTTCTCTCTCCTGGTCCAGAATGGTGAAACTTACGAAGATCAGGTTGCGTGAGCTGGTTGTTTTGCTCTTTATAATAACGATATTCAAATCGTTGACGATAACTGCTCAAACAACCACTCCAACAGGAACCATAGTAACAGCTATCGAAACATTAGGACCGACTACGACCATGACGACCATCTCTAATACCCAGACCAGTATCACTTCATCAAATTCGACTCAAGCAAATCCCAGCACATATTCCCCCACAGCAGGGTTAAATCAAAGTACATCTGCATCTGCAGCTTCCGATGCGGGTACACAAACAACAACTACTACTGATCCAAGTGCACCAGCACTCACGGTTACAGTGACATCAGCAATCTCTGATCCAAATGCAACAACAATAACAACAGAAACTGCTAATTCAAGTGCAACAACAAAATCATCCGTGACCACTCCTGAACCCGAGAGATGTCTACTGAAGGGGAAGGTCCTACAACAAGTCCCCCAGAGGAATCACTCTCACCCGGTGCCCTGGCGGGGATTATCGTCGTGTCGTTAGCAGGTGTTGGTGCCATCGCTGGTGGGGTGGGATATGCTTTGTATCATTCCAAGCACTTGAAAGGTAGCCCCAGTGTTGCTCCCGAGGATATGACGATGAAGAGTGTGGAGGAAGGGACCATGAATGGAGAATCTTTTAATGGAGGTTCTGATGACAGTCTTGTGAGCAAGAACTGACTTGAATAGTAGGGTACCATTCGTAAGAGCAAATCACAGGGATAAAATAGTATAGAAGTAGGAAAATGCACAGCTTAGTTTCATTTAGCATGTTTAATGCTATACCCCCTAAAGATATGGAGGATTATGGTACTCAAATATTACTGCCTTAGGGGGCTCTTAATATTGAAGGTAATCCTTTCACGTTCCCATTTCAACACTGGGTCGAGAGTGGCAAATGTCGATTAATGCCTTGCCTAAGGACTTTGGTAGTATTACCGGGATCGGATTCGAACCCAGACAACCTGATGAACAATCATTTACGATACTTCCTGATCACAACCAATCAACAACGTTACTGAACACTCTTGTTACACTCGTGTAACGTAGAAAATTCACGATTCGTCCGTGAAAAACCACTACATTCATGTTGTCCCTTCATGATCACAACTGCATATTATATACGCCACTGAATAAATCACCCATACGTGGTCGATACACAGTAAATAAATAGAACATGCAGAGGATGAAATTTACGCCGTTTCCGCAGACTCTATAATCATGATAATGTTTTTTTTTCTGATGTTTGTGCAAAGTGAATCTTGAAGAAAATGGGATCATCCGTGCTCTCTTTAAATATTTAAGAATATAATCCAATATTATTTGCATGTAAA
>CM057161.1:8100253-8128914 GCA_029962745.1 Echinometra lucunter | reverse complement strand
AAAAACTTCTTCAGTGAAATTACAGGACTATCACGGTCGGTGTTCTCATCTATATATAATCATATTGAGATCACCTGGTATTAACAATTCTTTCGATCCAGATGAGCCTTTTCAAAGTTATCAATCATTCTTTCAAAATAGTCATTGGTTGCATCTGGAGGTCTGTATAACCATGGGTCCTGCCAGTTCTAGTAGGATCCATGGTATAAACAACATATAAGTACATTTTCAGAAGATAGCGGTTTTACTATCCACCCATACATTTCGACAGATTGTCAGGGAGATCTATCCGTGATTAGCGAAAAACGCAGCAAACACCCCTCCCCACGGCGACCGCCAGAGCGGTCACGGCGGAAGATAGAGTATCCATCAATACTGATTAAACTTTTCGCTGTAAGTGGGGTTAACCAAGTTCTGATAAGCATAAAACATCAAGTTTCAGTTTGTTTATCAAAATTTTAGTTCATCCATTTTATCATATAAACTGCAAATTTGAGATGGGGGATCTGAGGCCTCTTATTTGGGTTTAGCACGGTGGTACAAACGATCATATTCATTTATATACGGATCTGGGGGATTATTCATTATAGTCAGATATGAGTCTGTGCTTAAATCGGCATGTCTTCTTTGCTGGTATTCTAATGTAATCTTGATGTACAGAATTTGGCTTTATGACCAAATTCATGACCGTAATAGCATTCGATTTCATGGCCGGCCGCGACAGTTTAGTTTCTTATAGTTTATTATCTGCAGAAGTAGCATCCTGTTATGTGGCGTGTGTTGCCATTGTCCAGTGGAGCGAGTGTTACGATCAATGGGCGTGGCATGTTAAGGGGCTTTCACAATTGATCTGCGACCATTTTGGAGCCGCTTACAACAGTTTTTTTTTCGGGGTGTTGTACGACAGATCGCTTGGTGTCTTGCGAGCACTCGCAGTCGTTGCAGGCGATCTTGCGAACCTGAGGCGCGGTCGTGACTGGTCGCATCTGAACTTTGAACATGCTCAAATCCAGACGGTACCAGATGCGATCGATTCACTCGCATTAGGTCGTACGACCACTCGTGCGAGTTGGTACGAGTGTTTGCACAACGTTCGCGACTTGATGCGAGAGTTCGCACGACTCAGTGGTCGCATTGGATCGGCTTGAGGCCGTGCAACACTCGCACGTGTGCTAGCGACCTATAGAGACCAGTCGTTCGTGTGGGTGCGATTGTGCTACGACCATAAGACTGTTGCTCAACCGATCGCAGCACATCTTGCAACGTTTACTGCCGTTGCACGACTGTATGAGACTGTATACGACTATGATATGAGCTTCAAAACGTTCTCATCAGTGATCACTCTTTCCTCTTCTTTGTCATGATGAGCCATTTTGGGGCAAATTACCCGAGGATTTTTTTATTTTATAAGTCGGAAATAAAGGACTTTGGCATTCCCCCATTGTGGAATGAAATCAGTAATAAACATGTAAATATAAAATACATAACCCTGCCCCTCCCCCCCCCCAAAAAAAAACACTATGAAAGTCAACATAAATCTTTTTCAAAAGTGGCAGTCTTCTTTCTTTTTCTAAGAATGAACTTTTTTTTTTAAAAACCCAGATATTCATTCAAAGAAATCAAGACATATAATCAGTATCTAAAATGGATAAATAGAATGTTCATGTTGTTTTCACATTATAACTGATAAGTTACATATAAGTTCGCATATCATAATTACGCGAAATATGCAGCTAATGTTTTAAGCATCTACTCGTTCGTGTATTCAAATTTTCAATTCAAACTCAATCAATTCTAAAAAGCTATCTTCAACTCAATTCAATCAGAAAAAGCTCCTCCTGAAGTTAGATGCACCCCATCGACATTTCGATGTTTGGCTGGATCAATGTTATCATTGTTGATGAAGTTCAATCCATTATCTTCAACTCAATTCAATTCTAAAAAGTTATCTTTAACTCAATTCAATTAAAAAAAGCTCCTCCTGAATTTAGATGCATGATTGTTAATGAAATTCAATCCACTATCTTCAACTCAATTCATTAAAAAATGGACTACCACCCACTGGGGGGGGGGGGGGGAATATTACAGTAGATTAATTTCGTCATAGGTTCTCCATCACTGCATAGAAGCACAGATTTTACTTGATCACAATGAAGGGCGTAACACAGTGAGCAACTAGTTGTTGTGTAGCCGTTTTGTAGCCGTTTTTTTTCTCTCTTTTGTAGCCTTTTTGTAGCCCTTTGAAAACGGCTAGAAACGGTGAATTTTGTCCAATTAGATTTCTCCCAAGAAATTGTACACGAAACGGCTACAAAACGCAAATTTTGCGCACTCTGCACCGGTGGTTATTTGTGTAAGATTGTTGGTACTAGCTGCCCATCATTCAGATACGAGCCGCACAACAAAAAGATTATACAATATGCTAGTTTTTTTTTGTGTGAATACTTGGTTGAGGTGATTGTAAATCAATAATTGTGTTAATAGGCTAGGCGATTGTTTACCCTTTAATAGATTTTTTTTCACACACACACGCACACACACACTCTTCTCTATCTCTTTTTTTCTCTCTCCTAATCCAGAATGGCGAAAGTTAATGAGGATCAGCTGCATGCCGGGTCGTTTTGCTTTGTATTTGTTACAAAGCAGCAACATTCAAATCGATGAGCGCTAACTGCTCAAACCAATCTCTTTAACAACAGTAACCATGGTAACAGAATACCATGACTACAGGCCACATCGGTACCTGCTTTTGACTACTTCCTATACTGATGTGAACAACTTTGAGAGCTCTATTCACTGCGACAGCATTTAATTTCTACACCAGAACGTTACCAGTTATTATTCTACTGAATCACACACCAACAAACGAATGCAGCAACCTACGGCGACATCTTCATCAACTGCTACGATGACGACTCAAGCAAATCCTAGCACAGATTCGCCAACAACACCATTTCATCAAAGTACATCTGCAACTGCAGTTTCCGATGCGGGTAACCAAACAACGTATCAGTAACCCCTGTACAGATGGACCAACAACAATTGATACTTCTTATTCGGGTACACCAACAGTGGCTTCAGAAACCCCTGATCCAAGTGCCCCAACCATGGCATCAGAAACCCCTGATCCAAGTGCACCAACAGTGGCTTCAGAAACCCCCTAATCCAAGTGCACCAACAGTGGCTTCAGAAACCCCTGATCCAAGTGCACCAACAGTGGCTTCAGAAACCCTGATCCAAGTGCACCAACCATGGCATCAGAAACCCCTGATCCAAGTGCATTCACGACAGTAACATATGCAACTGGTCCAGGTGAAACGATCTCTGCATCAGTGACCACTCCTGAACCTGAAGAGATGACTACTGGAGGAGAAGCTCCTACAACAAGTCCCCCGGAAGAACCACTCTCAGCTGGTGCCATTGCAGGCATCGTCATTGGGTCGGTAGCAGGAGCTGCTCTCATCGCAGGTGGTGTCGGTTTCGCTGTCCTTCACTTTAAAAATGCCCCAAAGGTTGCCCCTGTGAGCAATGATATCGAAATCGCCAATATATCTACAGACAATGTTGTTGAAGTTGACGACAAGACGAATCTTACTCCCCCTGATAACGATCAATCTGATGCGGGATTCGGCTAATGAGATGACTTAGTATGACTGTATTATTCTGCAATTTAAATTGTTCCCATTGGAGTGTAAAGAGAGAGAGAGTGAGAGAATTTTTTAAGCTAACTGCAATCAATCAGATCTCACTTTATTCGGCAATAAGGTTCGTTTCTTCTTCTTTTTCTTTCTTTCTTTTTCGATTTGGTTACAATTATTCAAAGAAGAAATCACAGTTAAAGGCATGTGGATTTGTATTGTACTTAACAGGCTTTAAGTAAATGATGTATATAAAAATGCCCAAATTTTGCTTGCTTGCTTTGTTCTCCCGTATATTTGAGAAAGTACAAAACTGATATTCGGATGAGAGCCTTTTTTGGCAAAATTGTTCCTGTACATTTTTCTTGACTCTTCGATATTTTATCATCAGTGCGCCAAATAAAGTTCATAGAATAGAATTTGCACTTACTATTAACAACTGCATCATCAATAAGCTTTTCTTATAGGGAAAATAATAACTTTTCTGTTAAAGTCATAACAACAGTTTTTACTTTTGAATCTTCTTTCCTTTCTTGTAAATATTTTGATATGGTATTTTATTCTATGATGTATGACATGATGATATTTGGATTTTTTCAGCTATGATGAACGTGTCACATAATGTATTATTTTGAAATATAGTTGGTAAAATTAAAAGGTAATTTTTTTATTGCCATAATTTTCTTTTATTTTGTACAAAAAGTATATTTAAAAATGCTTACATGTATTTGTTTTCTTCGTTCGTTATTGTTATAATAAAAATACAGATATATGTACATGAATTTATTTGAGATCTCATATAAGTATCAAATTATTATGCAAGATTATAGAAACATCGAAAGATTGTCGACATGTTAATATAAGATATAACAGAATCCGGAGAATGATAACCATAGTGTTCGAAAAGCATGATAAGAGTCGGAAATATCATTTGTCTTTTCGTAAAGAAAGAAAGAAGACAACCCTTGAGATTATCTCAGTTATTTTTGTAAAAATATGACACTTCCAGAAATAAAATTTGCGATAAAGGGGTTAGTCTTTAAAGGGACTATTATAATTTTGAGTATGGGAAATTTTCGATAATAACATAACGTTCTATTTACCCAGGGTACCCAGGGTAGCCACTTCAGCTTTATCAGCTGCTCTTCCAGCGGGCCCTGCGTAACATAATATCTTACTATTACCCTTCTCCATTCTTATATGCCGAGCGCCTGGCGAGAAGGCGGAAGGTTCCATTTTTGTAAGTCTTTGGTAAGACTCGGCTGGGGATCGAACCCATGACCTCCCGTTCATGAGGCAGACGCTCTATCAATTGAGCCAATTGTGTGTGTGTACATGTGTGCGTGCGTTCATGTCTGGTTTTGTAGGGAGGGCGGAGTGCTCTTTTATGGTGGCCCTGAAGTACGCTCAACAACAGGTCATGTGCGACGAGAATTTCGCGGCCAACTTTAAGTCCCAGTCGCGAATTTCGCGTCTCGGGTCATGAATTTCGCATCCCGGATCATGAATTTCGCGTCATGGGTGACGAATTTCGCGACTGGGCATGCTGGGACGCAAAGTTGGCCGCGAAATTCACGTTGCACATGACCTGTTGTCGAGCGTACTTTAGGGCCACCATACTCTTTCCTTTTGGGACCATCATGACCATGAAAGTAAAGAAACCTATATGGTGTACAGTAAGTCATAGTCCAAGCTGGCATTGACAACGACAAGGCACAGCAGAACTGCTGCTTTTTCAATGCTCTTCCGATTGTTCTTTGCCTTAATTTGTTAATAGCAGGATACAATGAGCCAATAAAAAGGAAATCCATATTCAAATCCTTAAGAATCATGTGAAACTTACCGCTTTCACACCAAGGTACGGTCGCTGAGTACGGTCGCAGAGACCGTACCCAGCGACCGATGAAACCATGGTGTGAAAGCATTTCATCGTACTCAGCGACCGATCGTTTCCGGCCAAAACGATCGGTCGCTGAGTCCGACCTAATAGGTACTTCAGCGACCGATCGCGACCGATGCAAACTTGATGTGAAAGCACATCGTTCTCTGCGACCGATCGAAATGCAATGACCCCCATGCATGCCCACGCGCTATCTCTACTTCCGCTTCCGGCTAGGTCAGCTATACTGCGACCGATCGCTCAGGGCCTGACCAAAATTTTGACGGCGGTGTGAAAGCACGTCCGATCGGTCGCTGGGTACGGTCTCTGCGACCGTACCCAGCGACCGTACCTTGGTGTGAAAGCGGTAACTGTTATCATAATGGTATGATAGTTAATAATGTTTCCTTTAATATATATCCTGCTCACGGCAAACATGGCAAAGGGATACTAGCTAAGTTTGAGAAGTATGTCAAAAACGCTTTTCCCAAGTTTGGCCCGTGATATGGTCAGGTGATGGTGTTGATGAGTAACTATCATTACGCCTGTTTGGAGCCAGAAGGCCGTAACTTTTATGCTTTTACTGTTTAACACATAGTTAATGCCCGTCTGTTTCTGGACAGACGATTGTATTATGTTAATGCATTCAACTGAAATGGGAGTAATTTCAACCTAACATTGGGACGACCATCAATTCCATAAAAACTTGGGCACCGGCAAAATAAATATGCTACTGTTCCCACTCTAAAAACTAAAATGTTAAATCCCAATTTAAAAGGGCCGAGGAGTGACTACATGGTAGAGTAACACTTTGGACAATTCAAAATTATGTTGAATCCAGCATGCTCAAAGTGTTAATCTACCATTTTGAAATTGTAGTCACTCCTCGGTCCTTTTAAAAGGTCTAAAAACATTTTATTTTTTTAGACTGCACCTTTTCATTTGCATGCGGTGATCAAGGTACAAAACAAAATGAAAACATCATAGGTTATCACGCAGTTATCTTTTTTCTAAATCTGATATTTCGGGTTGAATCTGGATCTCCTTTCTTCATTGACTCAAAGTTCTCCAACTGCATATCCGGTGGATGATCTGAGATGCTCAACCAGGAGTTCATGGCAATGAGTTACGGTCTGCGCATACACATGGCATAAGGACGGCATGGGGCGTCGATAAGAGGGGGGGGGGCACCTCCGAATTTACGGACAATGGTCGTTGGTCATCGTGGCAATTTTTGTCGGTAAGTAGTGGCCTCTACACCCCCCACTGAAAAAGGTCTAGCTATACGCCCTTGTAAACAAATGCATCTTGCATAAATACCGAGATCGACATATTGATCTCTTGAGCTTTCGGCCACGTTGGACGTCGGTCTTCAGGCCTATTTTCTTCGGGGTTTCGCGAAACCTCGAAAGATGGAACAGTATAAGCCTGCGTTGAACCGACGAAAGACCGAAGAAACTGTAGGACTCTTGAACTGTAGCTTTTTTTTTTTTTTTTGAAGATCGAGCAATTTCCCATTGTCTAATCAACCCGGTTATCATATTTTTTCGACTTTTGGAAAGGTTTCCACGGAGATAAACGAAAAAAAATCAGGTTCAGACATGTTTGTTTTCTCATTATTGTCTCTCTTTCACACCTCCTTATCTCTTTATCAGCCGTTGATCTTTCTGCATAATGTGTATTAGATACGGCTATAGTATAATATAGCCAGTAATCAAACACTGATAAACAATCTTATCTCATGATTTTTTTATATGAACATGCTATTCGTTATGTGCTGAAGAGTCTTTTCACGTAAAGTGTTGTTTGAATAGTGGGAGTATTGTGGCAGTTGCCATGGTAGTAATGTCACGTGCTAACTGCACATTTCTAAAAGTCAAGCGTATATAGCATCATCCCGCTCTCTCTCTAAGTATCACTCGGACTAAAGTTTTATGGCTGTCAGATATACATTATTTGTAGCGTCTCATTCGATAACTTACCATACAATCCACTCAAAAAGGATATATTTATTTTGGAACATATCACCATAAATAGCATAACAGGTAAGTTAATGCTAGCAAAGAAAAAGGTATTGCGTATTGCTTATCCTGAAGCAGAATTAAATAAGGAATTTAATTACTTTTCTGGCTCTGTAACAGAATAATAAGTTCGGGAATCCATTTGGTTTCGATTTTCTTTTTAAATCATGCTTAGCAGCAAAACTGCATTTTACCTGATCAAAGAGAACTGCAAGCAAATTAAAAACTTATTTCATTAAACGATTAAATTGAAAATGATGGAAAACATTAAACTCTATGAGTTGCTAGATCATTTAAAAATCTTATATAAAAAATATTATCTTAAAAAATCTTATCTTTAAAAAAGGGCTAGTATACGTAATAATAGGACTCATATCTGCATATTTCCAAGTGAGAAAAAGAATATATTAATTACTAGTATATAAACGAAATTCAAATAATATTGCAATGTGTTTTGAAAAAAAAAAAAAAATCTGTTCTCTCATTTTGTCCCCCCCCCCCCCCCTCCACTGCTGGGGTTTCTCGATCACCGTTTGTTCAAGGTTTTATCCATCCAAATCTAGAATTTTTCCCTTCAGGTTAGTTTGATATTTTTCTCCATTGTTATTCTGAACAGAAAATTAGGCCCGTGAAGATTAGAAAGTGTTAAGATCGTTTAGAAAAAACGTTTTGTGTAGAAGGGGGGGGGGGACACTTTGAAAATGCTGAAAAGTGGTGTGAAGACCAAATAGAGAGAGAGAGACATTTTAGTCTGGCCAGTCGTCCATCATCTGGACTGTACATTGCGTCCCAGAAAAAAGTGTACAGTTAGAAATTTTCTTGCCATCTGAGCATCCATCAAACGCTATTCAAAAATCTCAAAATATTTTACACTTGAGTTAACAGACATAGCTTTTGTAAAAGGGTGCAAAATTTGAGCTAGACAAGAATTTGTATTTGTTCTGGTTAGTATCATTGGGGCTGAAATTAGTAGAAACTTAAAGCTTAAAAATTTTCATATTCTGATGCCTTTACAGCAGTTTATAAATAAATATCCTTGGTCGTGTGTATGTTCTGACATATCTCATTAACATGTCAAGCTTGAGTGAGAAATTGAATACCTGACTGGTTGATTTTAAATATTCATTTTAGATAAATTCTTACCATTAAAGTTAGCATATTTTGGTTATCAGAAAAAGGAATATCAGCATGCAGTCATACAGACCAAGCAACATCAACCCATTAGTCAGTCAGGCAATCAATTATCACTCAATAGGTCAATCAATCAATCAGAAAAAACAATCAACCAATCATGCACTCATTCATTCCCGGATTCATTTTCAAGACAAGTGAGTTGACAGAACTGAATAACTGCAATCTGCATGGCAAACGCCGTTTCATGACCATTCCTGTTTACTTCAATGATAGAATACAATGAAACATGATTTTGTCATGTTTTTCTTTCACCTGGCTACATGCCAAACGAAACAACGGGGTAAAAAATATCAAGTATCTTCCTTCACAGAAATGTTCAAATTTTAGTCACATTCATGAAAGTTACACATTTGCATTGCAAATTGCAGTTGTGTCATCTCATGTGTCATTTGGATCGAATGAGTGTATGATTGGTTAACTGCTTTTCTGATTGATGGAATGACTGAATGACTTATTTATGAATGATTTATTGATTGATTGGCTGATCTTTCTGTATGTCCATTTTAATGACATCCAAATCATGGCAGTTTTAATGCTGAACCTTACCGAAAATTTACAGAATTATCAATAAAGTATGCAATTGCTCACTCAAGCATGACATGCAATGTGATATGTCATAACATAAACGCAACAATGGATACCCACTTATAAATCGCCAGAAAGCCCTCAGAATATTTGAATTATAAGCCTCCACAGTTATACACCAATGTCCACTTTGCTGATAGCAACCAGCACAACTACCCACTCTAATCGTCAAGACTGAATTTTGCACCCTTTCACAAAAGTTATTATTGCTAGATTCTTTTGAGATTTTTTTGGTGGGAATTGATAGAAGAGTCGTTAGGCTATCCACAGGTATGAAAATTTCCTGAAATATTTTGAAATGCTCAGATGGCAAGAATTTTCCAATTGTACACTTTTTTGGGACGCACGATATATAACGCCATGGCACAGCGACCATGGCGACAGTGCAAAATAAATGCGGGGTGGGTTGCACAAGGGGTCAAGCCCATATTTAACTCATTTGTTTTGCCCAATGCATACCGGTTCGCTGCGTCATTGACTGCGCGATTTGGCGATTGCATAATAACTTCCCAACTTTGATGGAAGGACTGGCGAAATAAATAATGCAATGGAAATGACGCTTCCCATGCAAAGTGGCTCAGGATCGCTATTAGGTTGCGACGCGAGCTGCACTGTTCAGTGATATTGAGTAAAATTTAATTTGCAGTAATGTCTACTTTACCTTTCCCCCCGGGCGCCGTGCGATAAAATGTTTACGACTTTCCTTACGATTTTTCGGGCATCGTAGGAGGCTACGGGCTACGGCGTTTGTGTTTAAATTAATTACGGTTACCGGGCCATTTCCCGTAGTTAGCTATAGGAGGGCAGGCCATGGGATGTCCGTGCAGAGGCTCCCCGGAAATTGTACAGTAATCATGCAATCTCCGCAGCCTCCCCACGGAAATCCTACGGAGCCCGTGCAGAGGATGCGCGGTGACCGTAGAGCCACGAGGGTTCCGTGCGATGCCCGTGCGGGATTTGTGCGATGCTGCCTACGATATATACGGGCTACGGGCTTACGATTTTTCAAATTTGTATAACTCCTCGCGATACAAAATCGTAGAGGCTGCGGAGCCCGTGAATCCGTGCGGAAATCTTACGGTCGCCGCCTGCCTCTGCACGGAAGCCCCACGGATAGGGGGTTACGGGCAGGATACGGGCTCCGTACGCTGATCGTAAGCCAAATGTAAACCAGGCATAAGCGGGAATAGGCTCGTACAGATAGATACGAATATACTTGCCCTCGCTAGCCTACGAAGACAAGCGGTCTGTTCACACTTTGGGAAGTAATTAGGCCTAATACTCCAGAGGGAAGCTCGAAACTCCTCTTTGTTGTGCTCAAAACAGAAATTTGATCTCATCTCTAGGATGTCTAGCGTAGTAAACCACACAGACCTCGAGCACACAGTAAGCGCTTTCACACCTACCAGATCAAGAAAATACCTGTAAACTACAGGAACATTTTCAGGCCCCCAAATACCCAATGATTATTTCGTGCTTTCACACTTCCCTGAACCAGACCTTTACAGGAAAGTTCTAGTAGTTATAAGAATGTGCATTAAGGTCCATAGAAGTTCTTTCACAATGCAAATATCTCTGCGACCTTGAAGCAAATACATGGAATTTGAGAAAATACCTCCTAAACTACAGGTATTTTTCTTTGGGGATATTACTAGAACTTTCGTTTAACACTGGCAAAATACCTGGTATTTTCCGATCGGGGTAGAATACTGGATCAGTAAATATCAAGTATTTTTCCTGATCGGGTAGGTGTGAAAACATCTAGTGTTATCTCTGTCTACAGGGTCAAGGGCCGTCGCTTTGAGGGTGGGTTGGGGAGTGTGACCCCACTAAAACAAAGAAGAAGAGGAAAAAAGAAAGAGGGAAGAAAAGAGGATAAAGGATAGTTTCATTCGACATTCGACAAACGAGGTGACGGAATAGATAATGAAAGAATATTTAGATATATGACATTAAAGCCGAGCGTGTATTTTGATGACGAAACAACACTTATAAATGCAAAAGAATATGATTTTCCTCGCTCGCTTTGCTCACTCGTAAATATCTAAACACAGGGTGGGTCCGGACAGCAAGCAATTGGACCAACGAATATAGAGTTGGCGGCAAGGTGACCAAATATCATTTAGATATCTTATTCTGCATGACTATAATAGTGTATTTTGATGAAAAAATATCACTTTTTTTTCTTTACCAAGAGGTTTTTTTTTTTTGCTCGCTCATTTCGCTCGCCTTCAAAATTTGAAAACAGGATGGATCATAATCCAGCAAAAGGCGTCATTTCCCCAGAATTTAGGCCCCTAAACATTCTATCAAAGTGATAAAGATCTATGCACATTTGAAAGGTTGAAAATAATTTCTTGTAGGATGGGGAGAGGGTGTACATAAGCCTTAGAATGCAGAATAACTATCGGCAAATTTGGGTTTTCCACCCCTTTCCCATTCAAAATGTTCTAGCGACGCCTTTGGCAGGGTCTATTGTTCACTAATTACTTTTGGACGAATTTTTATGATTTGAATTTCCCCGCCTTCAGGACACGGTGAAAGCACGCTGTGAGTCGGGTCTTAGTGTTCATTCAGCGATGTGCTACGTCAGTATTCTATTCCATTAGATTCATGACTTGCGAAAAGCCATTGTACCCACCGGCGTAAATCCGTTTTTAGGAGGGGGAGGGGGTGACCACGCCTTTTACCGATTTTTTTCCTGTGAACTCACACTTGAGAACAGGGCCGTACAGGGAGGGGGGGGGGGCAAGACGTGTAAAAAATTTCGAAGAAACTCGAAAGCGACTGAGCCAGTCAGGAGGGTGCTTTTGTATTTTTTAAAGTGAAATTGAAGGATTTTTTGGTGCAGTTTTTGGTGGATTTTATGAATATTTCCAGTAAAAAAAAATGTGAGTTCTCTAAATTTCTACGTACGGCCATGTTTGAGTATACACACACACCCTCATTCACCCGCGCAGACCCCCCCCCCCACACACACACACACATATAATATCATTATTTTGCGAGCGAGCTAAGCGAGCGAGCAAAAAATAACCACTTTTATGGTTTTTAAGAGCATTTCAAATAAAAAATTCCACGATATGACCGTCGTTTATGACATTTTTATAAAACAAAAATCACCAACTGATTAATTTCAGTATATTTTTTTTCCTTAAAATGAGGGGGGATATTTGTACACACCATCCCCCCCTCACAAAAGGGGGATATATCCCCATCTCTCCCCCCCCCCCCGGGATTTACGCCAGTGATTGTACCCCATCGTTAATAAGTAGCGTTAGTACATTGAGATTGCATATGGGCTTATTCTTCATGTTCTAACGGGCATTTATGCGAATGAATCCGTTTGACTGGAGCTGTAGAATCCACCCATCATGCATTGCCATGTTCGAAATCGGTCATGAGCCTTTTGGCATACCACGCAAGGTTCAAATTCGGAAAAGGAAATTTAGCTTTCTGTTATAACCGATCTTGTGCAACTTTCTTCGCCAGAGTGCCCTTTACGACTGGAAAAAACCCCTCCCATGGTAAATCATTACCCTTTAAATCTACATTAGTTAGCGTATAGCTCATAGATCCGTCGATCTCAGGAAAGTACAGATAATAAATGATCAGGAAGGGCGCAAGACTGTTAGTATCAGCGTCCACCACTTTAGAAAACTGAAGCAGCGCTTATCACAACAAACATAATAATGGTTAAATGTTTTTGTTAAGCTAATTGTATATAGCTGTGATCAGTTTTGGTGGTATAGGAGATTCTCTGGTGTTTACAATTTATGAGTTTTATATTTTTTTCTCTCTCCTGGTCCAGAATGGTGAAACTTACGAAGATCAGGTTGCGTGAGCTGGTTGTTTTGCTCTTTATAATAACGATATTCAAATCGTTGACGATAACTGCTCAAACAACCACTCCAACAGGAACCATAGTAACAGCTATCGAAACATTAGGACCGACTACGACCATGACGACCATCTCTAATACCCAGACCAGTATCACTTCATCAAATTCGACTCAAGCAAATCCCAGCACATATTCCCCCACAGCAGGGTTAAATCAAAGTACATCTGCATCTGCAGCTTCCGATGCGGGTACACAAACAACAACTACTACTGATCCAAGTGCACCAGCACTCACGGTTACAGTGACATCAGCAATCTCTGATCCAAATGCAACAACAATAACAACAGAAACTGCTAATTCAAGTGCAACAACAAAATCATCCGTGACCACTCCTGAACCCGAAGAGATGTCTACTGAAGGGGAAGGTCCTACAACAAGTCCCCCAGAGGAATCACTCTCACCCGGTGCCCTGGCGGGGATTATCGTCGTGTCGTTAGCAGGTGTTGGTGCCATCGCTGGTGGGGTGGGATATGCTTTGTATCATTCCAAGCACTTGAAAGGTAGCCCCAGTGTTGCTCCCGAGGATATGACGATGAAGAGTGTGGAGGAAGGGACCATGAATGGAGAATCTTTTAATGGAGGTTCTGATGACAGTCTTGTGAGCAAGAACTGACTTGAATAGTAGGGTACCATTCGTAAGAGCAAATCACAGGGATAAAATAGTATAGAAGTAGGAAAATGCACAGCTTAGTTTCATTTAGCATGTTTAATGCTATACCCCCTAAAGATATGGAGGATTATGGTACTCAAATATTACTGCCTTAGGGGGCTCTTAATATTGAAGGTAATCCTTTCACGTTCCCATTTCAACACTGGGTCGAGAGTGGCAAATGTCGATTAATGCCTTGCCTAAGGACTTTGGTAGTATTACCGGGATCGGATTCGAACCCAGACAACCTGATGAACAATCATTTACGATACTTCCTGATCACAACCAATCAACAACGTTACTGAACACTCTTGTTACACTCGTGTAACGTAGAAAATTCACGATTCGTCCGTGAAAAACCACTACATTCATGTTGTCCCTTCATGATCACAACTGCATATTATATACGCCACTGAATAAATCACCCATACGTGGTCGATACACAGTAAATAAATAGAACATGCAGAGGATGAAATTTACGCCGTTTCCGCAGACTCTATAATCATGATAATGTTTTTTTTTCTGATGTTTGTGCAAAGTGAATCTTGAAGAAAATGGGATCATCCGTGCTCTCTTTAAATATTTAAGAATATAATCCAATATTATTTGCATGTAAATAACAATAAGAGATAGAAGAAAAAAGGAAGCGCAAGAAGAAGAAGAAGAAGAAGAAGAAGAAGAAGAAGAAGAAGAAGAAGAAGAAGAAGAAGAAGAAGAAGAAGAAGAAGAAGAAGAAGAAGAAGAAAGAAGAAGAAGTGACGAATGCATTAAAGTAGATAAATGATGAAAATCATAAGAGGTGTGCCTTTTTACCATAGGACAGGTGTTTGTGTGTTTGTTTTTAGTCCGTCCTGAAATAATTCAACACTTTATCATGTGTGACACTTTCATTGCATGTACATAGTCCCTGTGTAAATATGCCGTTTTGTATTGTTTTGTAATATGCTGCTTAAAGGGATTCTTGAGTATTTGTAGCGATAGGGAATATTGGCCTAAAATGTGTTCAGTATGACCTAACGATTGCCATATAATGCAGATAGGTGTACAAAGATTATTCTGCAGTGATCCGTCCAAGGTTTCCGACTGATCTTTGTGTGAACAAAGAGAGGGGGATGGACAAATTTACTTACGGTAAAACAAAAAGACTGTTATCAATATTTCCTTTATAAAAATGTAATTTGTCACAAAATGAGCATGCTTCACAGGGAAGGGTCAGACTAAATTCAGAAGAGAAATTCAAATAAACATTCTTATGATTCTAAGATCTGTAAAATATGGACAGCTACATGTACAATATAATAATATTCTGGATTTATATAGCGCCTAATACATCTCCAAGAGAGTCTCTAAGCGCTTTACAGAAATATTATTACCCCGGTCATCGGATTCAGGCTTGCCCGCATACAATGCATGCACCTTCTCCACTCCCTAGGGAGCATTCCAGCCAGTCGCCTTTTGCAGGCGCGCACAATGCTAAACAATATGCCGGCAAGGGAAAAAGCGGAGAGAGAGAGAGTTTTTCCTGATGTTTGTGCAAAGCGAATCTTGAAGAAAATGGGATCATCCGTGCTCTTTTAAGAAATGAATATTTAAGTATATAATCCAATGTTATTTACATGTAAATAACAATGATAAGAGATAGAAGAAAAAGGAAGAAGAAGAAGAAAGATCCTGGATTTTTATTTTTCGATCTATGGAAGTGACGAATGCATTAAAGTAGATAAATAATGAAAATCATATTAAGAGGTATGCCTTTTTACCATAGGACAGGTGTTTGTGTGTTTGTTTTTAGTCCGTCCTGAAATAATTCAACACTTTATCATGTGTGACACTTTCATTGCATGTACATAGTCCCTGTGTAAATATGCCGTTTTGTATTGTTTTGTAATATGCTGCTTAAAGGGATTCTTGAGTATTTGTAGCGATAGGGAATATTGGCCTAAAATGTGTTCAGTATGACCTAACGATTGCCATATAATGCAGATAGGTGTACAAAGATTATTCTGCAGTGATCCGTCCAAGGTTTCCGACTGATCTTTGTGTGAACGAAGAGAGGGGGATGGACAAATTTACTTACGGTAAAACAGAAAGACTATTATCAATATTTCCTTTTTAAAAATGTAATTTGTCACAAAATGAGCATGCTTCACAGGGAAGGGTCAGACTAAATTCAGAAGAGAAATTCAAATAAACATTCTTATGATTCTAAGATCTGTAAAATATGGACAGCTACATGTACAATATGCCTGCAAGGGAAAAAGCGGAGAGAGAGAGAGTTTTTCCTGATGTTTGTGCAAAGCAAATCTTGAAGAAAATGGGATCATCCGTGCTCTCTTAAGAAATGAATATTTAAGAATATAATCCAATGTTATTTACATGTAAATAACAATGATAAGAGATAGAAGAAAAAGGAAGAAGAAGAAGAAAGATCCTGGATTTTTATTTTTCGATCTATGGAAGTGACGAGTGCATTAAAGTAGATAAATAATGAAAATCATAAGAGGTATGCCTTTTTACCATAGGACAGGTGTTTGTGTGTTTGTTTGAGTCCGTCCTGAAATAATTCAACACTTTGTCATTTGCGTCACTTTCAACTGCAAACAAAGTCCCAGTGTAAATATGCCGTTTTGTATTGTTTTGTAATATGCTGCTTAAAGGGATTCTTGAATACTTGTAGCGAAATGGAATATTGGCCTAAAATGTGTTCAGTATGATCCAACGATTGCCATATGTAATGCAGATAGTTGTAGAAAGATTATTCTGCAGTGATCCGTCCAAGGTTTCCAACTGGTCTTTGTGTGAACGACTGAAAAGATTTTGATCACTCCGAGTCTCCGACACACGCCACTATCATGACTATAGCCATGATATCAGCAAAGTCGGCGAAAAATTATAAATATATATTCATTGAGTTTTTCATTTCGCATGTTGTGTCTTTGATTCAAGAAAAATACGGATGATGCAATTAGATGATGAAATAGTTTCATTTGTGCTGTAGTTGAAAGAGTGGATTAAAGGTTATATACGAGAGGGGGATAGACAAATTTACTTACGGTTAAACAAAAGGAAATGTCATTTGTCACAAAATGAGCATATTTCACAAGGAAGGGTCAGATTAAATCCAGAAGAGAAATTCAAATAGATATTCTTATGATTCTAAGATCTCTAAAATGTGGACAGCTACATGAACAATAAGCCTGAAAGGGAAAAAGCGGAGAGAGAGAGAGAGAGAGAGAGACAGAGAGAGAGAAGGGCAGGGTGCAATTGAACGACTTTGGTCCTCTTGATTAAAAAAAACCAGTCATTGTATTTTATACACAGATAGTGTGCATGCCAACCAAACACACGGTTTAAAAAAATCATTATTCTAATCTGCGAAAGGTGTTATTAGGATAACAGGAGCATTTTAAAATATATGCAAATACAAACAGAGATTTCGATTACATGAAAAACGTGACTAAACCTGTTGGGATCAGTCCATCCCTTTTGATCATGTTGATGACAAAATAAAAAATAATGATTAGCACAAGAGAGAATACATGATGTTTAACGACCTTTGCACATTGTCTGAACATGATACAATGAACAGATTGGATTTATTAGGCTTTGTCGTGATACTGCGTTGTAGTTGCGCGATTTTTTTTTCAATCTTATAGACTAAGATAAAATCATTTTTTTTATACAGATCGGTAAATTTGGTCAGCATTTCACCTCAAAGAGAACAATAATAGTTTTGCATTTCTCAACCAATTCTTTCATACAAACTAATGTTAAAGCAGCTGCCACCTCTTAAAAAAAGAACTGTTCTGGGTTCAAGTTCAAGTTCAAGTTCAAGTTCAAGTTCAGGTTTTATTTCCAATACAACACTAGACATAAAATATGTCTTTTCTTTTTTTAAACAGAAATATCGTAAATTAACATACAGAATTTTTTCCCTCTTATTTAACATCAGTGGGTAAAATGGATACGACTTTCATATCCTCATATCCCCCTAATTTCGAACAATTTTTCATGGTACTATTTAGAAACTAAGCAAAGCCAGAGCGAACTGGGACCCTTGTTTGAGATTTCGAAATAGCGCCATCTCAGTCCTGAGCTAATGATTCTAGCCACAGAAATTTTCTATGATTCTTGCCCGGTTTTTCTCCCGGCATGCACCATCCTGATCAACGCGATCTTTAATTTTGAGACACAGCTGTCAAAATATATGTATTCAGACTACGGCACTTCACTAGATAAGAAGCCAAAGGGGGGGGGGGGGGGGGGTATATCTCACCGAGGCCTGTACATCATCCGCGTAAACAAAAACGTAGAAAAGGGGTTATTTTTCAGTACCAGGCGGGGAACGGGGATCCAGTTAAGGGTATCAAAATCAGGAAAATGTGGGAAAATGTTATGAAATTAGGAGATGATGATGATTGCAATCCTTGTATAAAATCCTCGTTAAGGGTATAAAAATCGGAGATGTAACTTTATTTCTCTGTTTAGGGTATTAAGATCACTTCTACTTCCGTCCTACTTTAATCCCCGTTTAGGGTGCTTTTCAGAAAGTGATTTACGCGGATGATGTACAGGCCTCATAGAGACATATCCTCCGTACGGGGGAAGCCAAGAAGGGCGTGATGTTTCCACAGTTCGTTGGATGTTTCTAAGACAATCTCTGGTTGTGAGTAGCTGCAAGTTGGCGCTGTTGTAAATACATCATTTCAGAGCTATATAAGCGCCACTTAATCACTGTGGCTTAAACTTTTCTGTAAACCTTTGTTACTTAACCATGCAATTCAGAGCATAATTTGTTTTTATCTATGGTTTTTACACTAGAAAAAACAACAACAACGATATTCCGTAGGGTTAAACCCACTATCGATTCGGGTGCACTCACGTATTTATGTTTTTTGTGTTTTATTTTTTGTTTTGTTTTTTAAATTTGTGCTTTATCTCTTCACACGGTGATCCACAATATTTCAAAATGAAGCATAACATAACATCAACAGTATGATGGATCATATAATACAATACAAATGACGTTGGCATAAACATACATACATATAAAATGAACGGCGAATATAAATTTCTGTATCAAGAAATTATGTAAGATTACAACACCCCCCCCCCCCCCGTAATTATTCATTTTGCTGTTTAGCTCGAAATCGTTTCATTGATTTTTCCGTTCGTAGATAAAATATGCAATATCCTCTTACTTCTGACAAAAATGTACAAATTTCCTTGTTGACTATTTTTCATCTAGTAAAATTGCTTGTTGAAAATCAAAATCCTATTTACAATTCTACAATGAGGTATGTGAAATGATTATTAAAACTCATCTTTCGTATTCTATTAAATGAATATTAATACTATTCGCGACGTAGAGGACTTTTTCACATATTGCAAAGCAGTGCCATTGATTACAGATTGTAGTTGAATATTCACATCGCTCCCTCTCTACCCCGGCTCTCTACCCCCCCCCCCTCTCTCTCTCTCTCTCTTAAAGAATTACCCATCGCATCATGTGGGAATTCAAAAGGCATGACCACAAAATATTAACTTATGTTGTATACACACAAAATGAAAAAGCACAGCACAACACAACACAACACACACAAAGACAACGCCCCCGGCGCTTTTATTGTAAAGCCTCACCCTAAAGAGCATTAAGGCTTTGTTTGTTTGTTTGTATTTGTTTATTTTGCAAACGAATGGAAATGGAAAAAAATTCTTTGAGTCTTGGAGTCTTGAAGGCTACAGAAACAAAAAAGTAGATACTCAAATGAGACTAGCTTCATTAAGGTGAGACTCCACTGATATACAGTGAGATTTAAAAAACAAACAAACAAACAAACGAAAAACCACCAAATAACATAATTGAAAATGAAAGATATAGATATTTCATATACTGACTGAGGGGGGGGGGGTGGACCTCGGGCGGAGCTGAAATTCTACAAGAATGAAAGTGACAATTCTTAAAATGGGAGTTCAATTTACCTTTCTTTGCTATTCTGTATTCAATTTTCTTTGTCATTTTTTTTTACAAAAGAAAGGAAACTCTGAAAGTCTAGTTCTACCTTCTGAAATTTACAGCGAATGATGATAGAATTTGAGGAACAGCCAAGTATACACTTGACTTTATAGCAGTAGGAAATAATAATTCGATATTCCGGGGGGGGGGGGGGGGGGGGGGAGGTGCAGAGGCCTGTCCCTCATAGTGATAATACCCTCTTCCTGAGAGAACCTGAAAATGGTCGGTAGGGTTCCCAAAATCCTTTGCCTGGGAAATGCACTCCATGAAAATTCCCCCAACCTCATGCTCCGTCTTTTTTGTTTTGTTTTGTTTTGTTTTTTATTTATTGGTTTAATTTCAGTCTTGAATATTGTACTAGTATTGATTCGATACAGATGGCATCAGCATCCATCACACATTTATGAATAAAAAATTATGCATTTTTTTTCACCATATAACGTTGAAAAAAGAAATGATCAAAAAATATATTTAATGTAAATCGGCCATCATTTTTCCCCTCTCCATTCCTTGACTTTTTTGCTTTTTTATTGTCACCTGATTTGAACGATACCATATACTTTGGGCCAGATTTAATTTTTGCTAAGAAGACCGTCCATAAATATGTAAGTACAACGATTTTATCCTTATTTATAAGTTTCAATCAATTCAGATTATAAAAATTGAACCCAATAATAATTCCTATAACTCTTCACTATTCATTTAATAGAAATTATGCTTCTAAACACTACTCTAATTTACCGAGGCTTTTTACTTCGGTCCCATATACTACTGAATTTGATGTAGCTCTAGTAGTACTAAGAATGATCTAGAGTTTTAAACTCTAGACTAGACCCTACTTTTTTGATAATGTTGCATGAAATGTTTCAGAGAGGGAAAAGAAATAGAAAGTAAATAGCTAATGCTTGTCAAAATTTTACGAAACAAGTGAGTATTTCCATTTGAAAATAAATGGGAAGCTGATTTTTAGCCATTTCTGGCAATTTTTCAAAATTTACAAGTTGATCCTAATTTCAAATCAGTATAAAACTTATATCAACTGAAGGAGAATGGGCTATCTTTTCATTGATAAGGCCCTGCATAAAAATAAAAATTGAAAATGTAATGATCTGATAAACGTCATTATTTGCACGGTATCCCTGTCCATGTGTATATTAGAGAGCAAATGGGCTGAAAGGGGCAGAAAATTACCGTTATTTTGAATGACTCTATCTTTTGATAGAAAAGTCAGAAAATGCTGAAATTTAACCGTGTGTAATCTGATACATTATTCTGATCAAATATGTGAAAAAAAATCCAGAAAAAAAACCTGAAGCTCGAAATAGAAAATTTCTGTGGACACCCTACTGGTAGCCTGAGCTGTGCTCGACCAGTCCGTCTTTGCCCTGCTCAATCACTTTGAAATACACCAGCATATTGCATATTACGCACTAGGCCTGTTTCGAGTACACGATTAACCGTTTAAACATCCGATATTGTCACTATACAAATGATAAAATTTCTATCGACTTCTCGGAAACATGGCTTGAAGTTCAGAAGGATCCCCTAAATCATTAATGAAATCCAGAATGTTTCTCTCCATTTCAAAGTTTTAAGGTGGGATGATGTCATTTAGACGCCTTTAATTCACATGAGAATATTGTTTTTGATCACCCAACTCTTGTCCCGCTCAGCGAAAACAAGTGTTTCAATAATAATGTTCGGAAGCCGTAAGCCCTAATGTGTGTGTGAGAGAGCTAATTAATCGCGCATTGCAGCATCGTTCACCACAACGATATGCACTACAAGCGAGCTCACTAACGTAATTGTAGATACACTATCGTAGATACGCTATCACATTCATTGTGACAAAATATATTTGGAACATAGCAATGAACGAAAACAAAAGGATATTACCAAGAAAAAAACATTCATGCTTGCAAGTAAACGCTTGTTCGTTAGTTTTATGCCCTTGCTGGCGATTTGTGATGGGGATTGTAATCATTGGAGTTCGATTTCAAATGACTGCTAAGCGCTTGCATCGTAACGTATACGTAGTTTGTGCACTGTTATATTACGCTCCACTTCCGGGTTAGCGCCATCTCTTGACAGCTGACGAATAACTGGAACATGATTTTACAAATCATTGATGAAATATCAAGCAAATACTGATCTATTTGGCTTTATTTGACTAGGATTTTTTATTCGGTCCTCACAAAAAAAGGTAGGAGGCTATGATTTGAATTTTTATGAACTGGACAAGCTATACAGTTCTTTTCAAAGCTGCTTTATTGCCAAGTTTCTTTAAGAAAATCAGACATTACCGCTGGGTATATTATTGCACACGCTGTGATTATGGATATGGGGCTGGCCTCACTCCGGTGCTGCAGCTGCAGCTCCGGCGCAGCGCTGAACGGTGGCAGGTTACGAATGGCTGGAGTGATCGCCCAACTGGCAAAATGGAAGTACCGAGTAGTCGATTAATCGTCCAAAAAAAAGTCTGTTTAAACGAATACCAAAAATGGGCTTTCAAAACAGCCCTATTACGCACATAGGTACACACCAGGGCTGCATTTCTCAAAAGTGTAATGTTGGAAAAAAAAAAGGAATTAGAACTAGATCTAGGTCTAGATCCGCCCATAGGTCAAAACGGCGTTTTGAATAGCGAAACTAATTACCGACGCGAACACAAAATACATGGACTTAGATCTTCTTGAAAAGAAAAGAAAAGTTTTGATTTTACTTACAGCAATGTTCATGAGGCTTTCAATTTTCCCCTTTCTGCTTCATATCTGATGATTGAACTGAAAATGGTGAATATTAAGAAGAAAACTGATGCTTATCAGACTCGAAGGTTGACAGCATGTCGTCGAGTAACCAATAGAAAAGCATGCTTATGTAGTTTTAGTACAGACTTGTCAGATTTGCAGGACGAGGTCAATTTATTGACCGAGTACACAGGATGAGTGATCTAGATCTAGACTATCTACAATAAATGCGTGACCAAACTTTCAAGAAATATAAATTAATTATTAATGGCTAGCGGGGTGGAGGTGAAATAAGGATCAACTTTACAAATTAAATCTTTAATTATTGACGATGATGTAGTTACGGCTGGTCACCTTCAAGAAATATTAACCAATAGTGGGACGGAGGTGAAACGATTGACTTGACAAACTAATTCTTTACCTTTATGGATAAAAATGATGTTGGCTGGTCATCTTCAAGAAATATAAGCAGCCGACAAAACGGAGGTGAAACGATCGACTTGACAAATTATTTACACTTCTGGGAAGTGGGGAAACCCCAAAATACAAGATAACCTCATCCCAAAGATTGCGGACACGGGCATGTTTAGAATCGCCACACATCTTTTTGTTTGTTTTGATTTTACAAGTTATCAATATATCAGGTTTTAATGATATTTTTTCAGTGATATATCGATATCGGAAATTTGTCTCTGACACAGTTATGACTGTCTTGTCACTGGTTTTGAGAAACCAGGCCCAGGTTTTTAAACCACTTCTTTTGTATCTTTTTAGGGCTGATTATTGGAAGTCCAATCCCAGAAAGTTTTGTGAGTTTTGCCAGTGCTGGTATGCAGATAATAAATCGGTAAGTTCATGTAGAATATGATTGATTGAAATCTTGTGTGGTGGTATATTACTAAAAGTGAGTTGGCAATTCCAGTTGAAGGAAATACATTCAGGGCACTGTAACACAAAAAATACAATCAATCTTACGATTGATATCAAAAGTAAGTCTATGGCCAACCATGTACTAAAGAGTTACCATTGATCGTGAGATTGATTGCATCTCTTTATGTTACAACCCCTGAAATGATTATTGATTAATGCAAATAAAATTGGGCTTCACCATAACTTTATTCATGGAGTCTGGATTGAAATTTTAGGATCTGTATTCATTGAGACTTAATTTGAATGTTTTTTTTTTTTTTTTTTTTTTTTTAAATTTTGGGGTGTGAAGCAAAACGTTTGGTGCCTAAATGTCATGCCCCCCCACCTGCTAGTGTCAAGCCTAGTATGACGGCCTTTGAGATCAACAAAAGACAAGGAATGAAGGTCTCTGCGGGGGCTTCCTTTTATCTTCATTTTCTTTTGTCATCGATCCATCAGCTCCATTATTTAGCTTCCTTAGGTCCATGAAAACTGTATCGATAAAACATATATATGAAAGCATGGTAAATACATGTGCACAAATTGCAACTCTGGTTATAATCTAGGAACTATGATTTTCGCACAAGGATTCAACAATTCCTGTGATAATTATTACATCTAGATAAATGAAAGATCCAGCAGCTTGACATAAATCAACATATCATTTGCTATCATCAATAATTATAATAATGATGATATTCCATTATTGTATAGCGAATATCACGTCTCTGTGCGCTTTGAATATTATTACCCTGGCTTAACCCATTCGTGACAGAGGTCCACATTTTGTGGTTTGGCCTAATATCTTTTGATGCAAAACCCTAAAAATCATACGAAATACATGAGCAGAAAGAGCAAAAAATTCTACACAAACTGTGCCCATTTTGGTTGCGTCAGTATTCATTGTTTGATGCTGAAAATTTTTTAAAGGAAAATAAGCATTAAAATCCTTAAATTGGCAATGTGATAGAAAGTTTAAAATCACTGTTTTCCCCTGCAAATTGGCAACTTTTTGACTTCTCATCATAATTTCTGTCAATTTATATTCATTTCAGATACATGACGTTTTATAAGAAAAATGTAGCTATAAAATAAAAATGTTGGTGTTGCCAATTTGAAGAATAAAAGCTGATCAAATTAGGCTTTAAATAACTCCTGTCACGAATGGGTTAAGCCCGGCAGGCACTACAGCGCTCAAGCATTTCAAGGAATTAATGCCTGCCAGGTAGCCATTCACCTCACCTGGGTTGAGCATGGCAAATGTAGACTAATGTCTTGCCAAAGGACATTAGTGCTGCGCCAGGGATTCGAACCCCATACCTTGTGGTTCACGGTCCAGAGACTTATCCACTAGACTACAACACCTCCACTTATTATGTAATTATGTAACAGAGAAATGGATGTCCTTGAATTATAGCTCAACCTGCAACTGACCTGCATGGTGTGAAGAAAGGTTGAATCTTCTATATTTCAGAGCCACAAATCATAAATGAACCTCTGAAGTCTAAACATGACTATATCTTGAAATGTCATAATAGACAAAATAAACCATAAACCTAACCTCATATTTGGCTACAAATGTACATGTAAGATGTAATGTACTATAACAGGCATAGAAATTCACAATGTTATGTAATCTACACTTGCTGGATAAACAACCAAATCAAACTTCTAATTTCCACTGTCATGAAATATAGAATTCATATGATAAACTAACCTCATTGCCTCCGTAAAATGTTAAAAAGAAAAACCAGGTTTCTAGGATACCCTGGGAATTACGTGATTCTGGTTTCAAATCAATCACATTTTCTCAGTCAATGAATCAATTTAGAAAACTGTGTTGAGTTAAACCAGCTGGCGCTCTGTCACTAAGAGACTTTACGAACCTTGAATGATAATGCAGTATTAACCTACAGTGTATATGCACATGAATAGAATCAGTACTTACGTTGTGCAAACATTTATCAATGACTAGAAAAAGTAAATTCTTTAAGATATTCATGATCATTTCTTATGTGAATTATTCCCATTTTCAAAAGTTTATGTACTGCATCAGAAAGGAAATATAAATTTCTCAGTGATTTTCAAAGAATGAAATAAGTAAATATATAGCATTCTTCATAATGCAACAAACAGGACACTTTCCCCTTGACGAGTCAATATTTAAAGTTAAAGAATTGCTAGTCTGTTGTTTGTCAAGTTCTCTGACTCTCATAGACATATTGATCATTATACTCACAATCAGAGTAAGGAGTTTCATGAGAGGGGAAAGCGACACAAGGAGAATGTTGAGAAGAAGATTGGAGAACTCCGGAAGAAAGGGCAGAAGCAGTATGAGAACCAGCAACAGCTAAGTGGCTTCCTGAAACAGATGGAGGAGGTATGTGAACTATTTTGAAAGAAGAGTATTTGTTTGTTACCTTGATTGTTGTGATATGTGTTGCTTTAAAGTGTGGTGGCATGAAAAATGGCACGTGTTGATAACATAGTTGATTTAGGTGGCTGAAAGATAAACTGGAGATTGGGTCATGCAATCAAAATGTGAAAGAAACTGTTCCAAATCAACAGGGTGAGTCAGATTAGTTGTATAAACACAATTTTCCATTGTGAAATTTGGAGATTATCGAATTGACAAGAAATTCACTTACTTTCCCTGAAAGGTACTTGCACTGCACAAAGAAATGAGAATATGGGACCATGCACAAAGCTGGCATGTTACCCCCAAACTCTTCAGCTTTTTCTTGTCATACTTCCAGTATGATGGCATAAGAAGACCAATGATCCTTTCTAGGTGACATTTTTACTATGATATTCTTCTGAACTGCCATGGAAAGAATGAGAAAAGTCACAAATGATTTTCACCTTCCCAGAACGTTGTAGCCTGATTCCATTCTCGCCCTCACAACATAACTAAAATATGGTTAATGAATGTAGAGCTGATGCTTTTTATCTCATTTCAGGCAGTCATCATGACAGAGTGTATATACATGATATTTCATAGCATACATGTACATGTACTCGTACTTGTGAGAGATAAAATTTGATAAGTCTTTGGTTGCATAGGCAAAATTTACATTCCAGGTTATATCTTGTCTACCGTTTTAAAATTTTGAAAATATGAGGGCATTTACGAATTGTCATATGGTGTGTGTGCCTCAACTGTGTGTGTTTTTTTTTTTTACAGGATGCTATGAAAGCTTTCAAGAAAGATGTTGCATCAAATCCTGATTTAATACCAGAGTATAAGGTGGCTCTTGTAGAAAACAGAGTGAGACAGCAGCAAGGTATGTATAGCACAGCATTGAAGAGTGGTATCTCTTTTGAATGCATTCATTTTTCACATATCATTATCCTGCCCTTGTATTTATTGTCTCGCCTGCGTAGCGGAGCGAGACATAGGTATCACTATTTCCGGTGTCGTCGTCGGCGTCGTCGTCGGCGTCGTCGGCGTCGTCGTCGGCGTCGTCAACAATTGTGTTGTACACCCAATAACTTTCTATAGCTTTAAGGTGGGATCACCAAATTCATACCAGAGGTCCATCTCTTGAAGGCGCAGGTCAAGTTCGAATATGAGTCGAATTGGAATAAGGTCAAAGGTCAAAGGTCAATGAACTTTCCATGACTGGCACTGTGCTATATTGTACACACAATAACTTTTTATACCTTCGAGGTAGGATTGCCAAATTCATACAAGAGGTCCATCTCTTGAAGGTGCAGGTCAAGTTCGAATGTGAGTTGAATTTGATTAAGGTCAAAGGTCAAAGGTCAATGAACTTTCCATGACTGGCACTGTGCTGTGTTGTACACACAATAACTTTCTATAGCTTCGAGGTGGGATCACCAAATTTATACCAGAGGTACATCTCTTGAAGGCACAGGTCAAGTTTGAGTATGAGTTGAATTTGAATAAGGTCAGAGGTCAAAGGTCAATGAACTTTCCATGACTGGCACTGTGCTATGTTGTACACACAATAACTTTCTATACCTTCGAGGTAGGATTGCCAAATTCATATGAGAGGTCCATCTCTTGAAGGTGCAGGTCAAGTTCGAATGTGAGTTGAATTTGATTAAGGTCAAAGGTCAAAGGTCAATGAACTTTTCATAACTGGCACTGTGCTATGTTGTACACCTAATAACTTTCTATAGCTTTGACGTGGAATCACCAAATTCATACCAGAGGTCCATCTCTTGAAGGCGCAGGTCAAGTTCGAATATGAGTCGAATTGGAATAAGGTCAAAGGTCAAAGGTCAATGAACTTTCCATGACTGGCACTGTGCTATATTGTACACACAATAACTTTTTATACCTTCGAGGTAGGATTGCCAAATTCATACAAGAGGTCCATCTCTTGAAGGTGCAGGTCAAGTTCGAATGTGAGTTGAATTTGATTAAGGTCAAAGGTCAAAGGTCAATGAACTTTCCATGACTGGCACTGTGCTGTGTTGTACACACAATAACTTTCTATAGCTTCGAGGTGGGATCACCAAATTTATACCAGAGGTACATCTCTTGAAGGCACAGGTCAAGTTTGAGTATGAGTTGAATTTGAATAAGGTCAGAGGTCAAAGGTCAATGAACTTTCCATGACTGGCACTGTGCTATGTTGTACACACAATAACTTTCTATATCTTCGAGGTAGGATTGCCAAATTCATATGAGAGGTCCGTCTCTTGAAGGTGCAGGTCAAGTTCGAATGTGAGTTGAATTTGATTAAGGTCAAAGGTCAAAGGTCAATGAACTTTTCATAACTGGCACTGTGCTATGTTGTACACCTAATAACTTTCTATAGCTTTGACGTGGAATCACCAAATTCATACCATTTTTCAAACAATAAGTTTGCCATAACACCTTAATAATTAATTTAATTTTACAATTTTACTCACATTATTATCAGTTACATTCTTTTTCACTAACATTCATTTCCTTACTTGCATGGAAATAATTATAGCTTCGTAGTATTAACAGCATTCTTAGTGTTATCTGATTTCCTAGGGATAAAGTAGGCCTATACCATTATTGCATATGTAAACTGTCAGAACCACAATTCACCCCCTAAACTGCTGACAGCCTCAGAAGTCATATAGCATAGTTTTGACATGCAGTCTCTTCATGACTGCAATA
>CM057161.1:8064834-8099753 GCA_029962745.1 Echinometra lucunter | reverse complement strand
TGCACATTTCTAAAAGTCAAGCGTATATAGCATCATCCCGCTCTCTCTCTAAGTATCACTCGGACTAAAATTTTATGGCTGTCAGATATACATTATTTGTAGCGTCTCATCCGATAACTTACCATACAATCCACTCAAAAAGGATATATTTATTTTGGAACATATGACCATAAATAGCATAACAGGTAAGTTAATGCTAGCAAAGAAATATGTATTGCGTATTGCTTATCCTGAAGCAGAACTAAATAAGGAATTTAATTACTTTTCTGGCTCTGTAACAGAATAATAAGTTCGGGAATCCATTTGGTTTCGATTTTCTTTTTAAATCATGCTTAGCAGCAAAACTGCATTTTACCTGATCAAATAGAACTGCAAGCAAATTAAAAACTTATTTCATTAAACGATTAAATTGAAAATGATGGAAAACATTAAACTCTATGAGTTGCTAGATCATTTAAAAATCTTATATAAAAAATATTATCTTAAAAAATCTTATCTTTAAAAAAGGGCTAGTATACGTAATAATAGGACTCATATCTGCATATTTCCAAGTGAGAAAAAGAATATATTAATTACTAGTATATAAACGAAATTCAAATAATATTGCAATGTGTTTTGAAAAAAAAAAAAAAATCTGTTCTCTCATTTTGTCCCCCCCCCCCCCCCCTCCACTGCTGGGGTTTCTCGATCAACCGTGGTTTCAAGGTTTTATCCATCCAATCTAGAATTTTCCCTTTCAGGTTAGTTTTTTATTAGTTTTCTCCATTTCTGAACAGAAAATTAGGCCCGTGAAACCGTGTGAAAATTAGAAAGAAGTGTTAAGATCGTTTAGAAAACCTTTTGTGTAGGAAGGGGGGGGACACTTTGAAATGTCTGAGAAAGTGGTGTGAAGGCCAAAGAAGAGAGAGAGACATTTCGTCTGGCCAGTCGGTCCATCATCTGGACCTGTAAATGCGTGTCCAGAAAATAGTGTACAGTTTGGAAATTTTCTTGCCATCTGAGCCATCCATCAAACGCTATTCAAAATCTCAAAATATTTTACACTTGAGTTCAACAGACATAGCTTTGTAAAAGGGTGCAAATTTGAGCTAGAACAAGCAGTTGTATTTGTTCTGGTTAGTATCATCGGGGCTGAAATTAGTAGAACTCTGAAAGTCTTAAAAATTTTCATATTCTGATGCCTTCACAGCAGTTTATAAATGAATATCATTGGTCGTGTGTATTTCTGACCATATCTCATTAACATGTCAAGCTGAGTGAGAAATTGAATACCTGACTGGTTGATTTTAAATATTCATTTTAGATAAATTCTTACCATTAAAGCTAGCATATTTTGGTTATCAGAAAAGGAATATCAGCATGCAGTCATACAGACCAAGCAACATCAACCCATTAGCAGGCAATCAATTATCACTCAATAGGTCAACCAGGCAATCAGTTTATCACTCAATAGGTCCAATCAATCAATCAGAAAAAACAATCAGCAATCATGCACTCATTCATTCCCGGGATTCATTTCAAAGACAAGTGGGTTGAACTGAATAACTGCAATCTGCATTGCAAACACCGTTTCATGACCATTCCTGTTACTCCAGCGACAGAATACACGGAAACATGGTTTGTCATGTTTTTTCTTTCACCTGGCAACATGCCACACGAAACACGGAGGGTAAAAAACTTACTGACAAACTCAGCATCTTCCTTCACAGAAATGTTCAACTTTTAGTCACATTCATATAAAGTTACACATTTGCATTGCAGATTGCAGTTGTGTCATCTCCACTTGTCATTTGGATCGAAATGAGTGTATGATTGGTTACTGCTTTTCTGATTGAGGAATGACTGAATAACTTATTTCTGAATGATTGATTGATTGATTGCCTGATTTTTCTGTATGTCCATGACATCCAAATCATGCCAGTTTAAATGCTGAACCTTACCGAAAATATACAGAATTATCAATAAGTATGCAATTACTCACTCAAGCATGACATGCAATGTGATTTGTCATAACATAAACGCAACAATGGACATCCACTTATAAATCGCCAGAAAGGCCTCAGAATATTGAATTATAAGCCTCCACAGTTATACACTAATGTTCCACTTTGCTGATAGCAACCAGCACAACTACCCATTCTAATCGTCAAGACTGAATTTTGCACCCTTTCACAAAAGTTATTATTGCTAGATTCTTTTGAGATTTTTTTGGTGGGAATTGATAGAAGAGTCGTTAGGCTATCCAAGGTATGAAAATTTCCTGAAATATTTTGAAATGCTCAGATGGCAAGAATTTTTCCAATTGTACACTTTTTGGGACGCACGATATATAACGCTATGGTACAGCGACCATGGCGACAGTGCAAAATAAATGCGGGGTGGGTTGCACAAGGGGTCAAGCCCATATTTAACTCATTTGTTTTGCCCAATGCATACCGGTTCGCGGCGTCATTGACTGCGCGATTTGGCGATTGCATAATAACTTCCCAACTTTGATGGAAGGACTGGCGAAATAAATAATGCAATGGAAATGACGCTTCCCATGCAAAGTGGCTCAGGATCGCTATTAGGTTGCGACGCGAGCTGCACTGTTCAGTGATATTGAGTAAATTAATTTGCAGTAATGTCTACTTTACCTTTCCCCCCGGGCGCCGTGCGATAAAATGTTTACGACTTTCCTTACGATTTTTCGGGCATCGTAGGAGGCTACGGGCTACGGCGTTTGTGTTTAAATTAATTACGGTCACCGGGCCATTTCCCGTAGTTAGCTATAGGAGGGCAGGCCATGGGATGTCCGTGCAGAGGCTCCCCGGAAATTGTACAGTAATCATGCAATCTCCGCAGCCTCCCCACGGAAATCCTACGGAGCCCGTGCAGAGGATGCGCGGTGACCGTAGAGCCATGAGGGTTCCGTGCGATGCCCGTGCGGGATTTGTGCGATGCTGCCTACGATATATACGGGCTACGGGCTTACGATTTTTCAAATTTGTATAACTCCTCGCGATACAAAATCGTAGAGGCTGCGGAGCCCGTGAATCCGTGCGGAAATCTTACGGTCGCCGCCTGCCTCCGCACGGAAGCCCCACGGATAGGGGGTTACGGGCAGGATACGGGCTCCGTACGCTGATCGTAAGCCAAATGTAAACCAGGCATAAGTGGGAATAGGCTCGTACAGATAGATACGAATATACTTGCCCTCGCTAGCCTACGAAGACAAGCGGTCTGTTCACACTTTGGGAAGTAATTAGGCCTAATACTCCAGAGGGAAGCTCGAAACCCCTCTTTGTTGTGCTCAAAACAGAAATTTGATCTCATCTCTAGGATGTCTAGTGTAGCAAACCACACAGACCTAGAGCACACAGTAAGCGCTTTCACACCTACCCGATCAAGAAAATACCTGTAAACTACAGGAACATTTTCAGGCCCCCAAATACCCAATAATTATTTCGTGCTTTCACACCTCCCTGAACCAGACCTTTACAGGAAAGTTCTAGTAGTTATAAGCATGCGCATTAAGGTCCACAGAAGTTCTTTCACAATGCAAATATCTCTGCGACCTTGAAGAAAATACATGGAATTTGAGAAAGTACCTCCTAAACTACAGGTATTTTTCTTTGGGGATATTACTAGAACTTTCGATTAACACTGGCAAAATACCTGGTATTTTCTGATCGGGGTAGAATACTGGATCAGAAATACCAGGTATTTTTCCTGATTGGGTAGGTGTGAGAGCACCTAGTGTCATCTCTATCTGCAGGGTATAGGGCCGTCGCTTTCAGGGTGGGGGTGGGGAGTGTGTCCCCACTAAAACTTTCTGTCTGCAAAAGAAAGAAGAAGAGAAAAAAGAAAGAGGGAAGAGAAGAGAATACAGGATAGTTTCATTCGACAAGCGAGGTGACGGAATAAATAATTTAGATATATGATATTAAAGCCGAGAGTGTATTTTGATGACGAAGCAACACTTATACCTTCAAAAGAATATGATTTTCCTCGCTCGCTTTGCTCACTCGTAAATATCTAAAAACAGGGTGGGTCCGGACAGCAAGCAATTGGACCAACGAATATAGAGTTGGCAGCAAGGTGACCGAATATCATTTAGATATCTTATTCTGCATGACTATAATAGTGTATTTTGATGAAAAAAAATATCACTTCTTTTTTTTTCTTTACCAAGAGGTTGTTTTTGCTCGCTCATTTCGCTCGCCCTTAAAATTTGAAAACAGGATGGATCATAATCCAGCAAAAAGCGTCATTTCCCCAGAATTTAGGAACTCCCAACGGCCCCTAAACATTCTATCAAAGAAATAAAGATCTATACACATTTGAAAGTTTGAAAATAATTTCTTGTAGGATGGGGAGAGGGTGTACATAAGCCTTAGAATGCAGAATAACTATCGGCAAATTTGGGTTTTCCACCCCTTCCCCATTCAAAATGTTCTAGCGACGCCTTTGGCAGGGTCTATTGTTCACTAATTACTTTTGCACGAATTTTTATGATTTGAATTTCCCCGCCTTCAGGACATAGTGAAAGCACGCTGTGAGTCGGGTCTTAGTGTTCATTCAGCGATGTGCTACGTCAGTATTCTATTCCATCAGATTCATGACTTGCGAAAAGCCATTGTACCCACCGGCGTAAATCCGTTATGAGGAGGGGGGGGGGGGTGATCACGCTTTTTACCGATTTTATTTTTCCTGTGAACTCACACTTGAGAACAGGGCCGTACAGGGGGGGGGGGGGGGGGGGGGCAAGACGTGTAAAAAAAATTCGAAGAAACTCGAAAGCGACTGAGCCAGTCAGGAGGGTGCTTTTGTATTTTTTAAAGTGAAATTGAAGGATTTGGTGCAGTTTTTGGTGGATTTTATGAATATTTCCAGTAAAAAAAAAATGTGAGTTCTCTAAATTTCTACGTACGGCCATGTTTGAGTATACACACACACCCTCATTCACCCGCGCAGACCCCCCCCCCCCACACACACACATATAATATCATTATTTTGCGAGCGAGCTAAGCGAGCGAGCAAAAAATAACCACTTTTATGGTTTTTAAGAGCATTTCAAATAAAACTTCCACGATATGACCGTCGTTTATGACATTTTTATAAAACAAAAATCACCAACTGATTAATTTCAGTATATTTTTTTTCCTTAAAATGAGGGGGGATATTTGTACACACCATCCCCCCCTCACAAAAGGGGGATATATCCCCATCTCTCCCCCCCCCCCCCCCGGGATTTACGCCAATGATTGTACCCCATCGTTAATAAGTAGCGTTAGTACATTGAGATTGCATATGGGCTTATTCTTCATGTTCTAACGGGCATTTATGCGAATGAATCCGTTTGACTGGAGCTGTAGAATCCACCCATCATGCATTGCCATGTTCGAAATCGGTCATGAGCCTTTTGGCATACCACGCAAGGTTCAAATTCGGAAAAGGAAATTTAGCTTTCTGTTATAACCGATCTTGTGCAACTTTCTTCGCCAGAGTGCCCTTTACGACTGGAAAAACCCCTCCCATGGTAAATCATTACCCTTTAAATCTACATTAGTTAGCGTATAGCTCATAGATCCGTCGATCTCAGGAAAGTACAGATAATAAATGATCAGGAAGGGCGCAAGACTGTTAGTATCAGCGTCCACCACTTTAGAAAACTGAAGCAGCGCTTATCACAACAAACATAATAATGGTTAAATGTTTTTGTTAAGCTAATTGTATATAGCTGTGATCAGTTTTGGTGGTATAGGAGATTCTCTGGTGTTTACAATTTATGAGTTTTATATTTTTTTCTCTCTCCTGGTCCAGAATGGTGAAACTTACGAAGATCAGGTTGCGTGAGCTGGTTGTTTTGCTCTTTATAATAACGATATTCAAATCGTTGACGATAACTGCTCAAACAACCACTCCAACAGGAACCATAGTAACAGCTATCGAAACATTAGGACCGACTACGACCATGACGACCATCTCTAATACCCAGACCAGTATCACTTCATCAAATTCGACTCAAGCAAATCCCAGCACATATTCCCCCACAGCAGGGTTAAATCAAAGTACATCTGCATCTGCAGCTTCCGATGCGGGTACACAAACAACAACTACTACTGATCCAAGTGCACCAGCACTCACGGTTACAGTGACATCAGCAATCTCTGATCCAAATGCAACAACAATAACAACAGAAACTGCTAATTCAAGTGCAACAACAAAATCATCCGTGACCACTCCTGAACCCGAAGAGATGTCTACTGAAGGGGAAGGTCCTACAACAAGTCCCCCAGAGGAATCACTCTCACCCGGTGCTCTGGCGGGGATTATCGTTGTGTCGTTAGCAGGTGTTGGTGCCATCGCTGGTGGGGTGGGATACGCTTTGTATCATTCCAAGCACTTGAAAGGTAGCCCCAGTGTTGCTCCCGAGGATATGACGATGAAGAGTGTGGAGGAAGGGACCATGAATGGAGAATCTTTTAATGGAGGTTCTGATGACAGTCTTGTGAGCAAGAACTGACTTGAATAGTAGGGTACCATTCGTAAGAGCAAATCACAGGGATAAAATAGTATAGAAGTAGGAAAATGCACAGCTTAGTTTCATTTAGCATGTTTAATGCTATACCCCCTAAAGATATGGAGGATTATGGTACTCAAATATTACTGCCTTAGGGGGCTCTTAATATTGAAGGTAATCCTTTCACGTTCCCATTTCAACACTGGGTCGAGAGTGGCAAATGTCGATTAATGCCTTGCCTAAGGACTTTGGTAGTATTACCGGGATCGGATTCGAACCCAGACAACCTGATGAACAATCATTTACGATACTTCCTGATCACAACCAATCAACAACGTTACTGAACACTCTTGTTACACTCGTGTAACGTAGAAAATTCACGATTCGTCCGTGAAAAACCACTACATTCATGTTGTCCCTTCATGATCACAACTGCTATTATATACGCCACTGAATAAATCACCCATACGTGGTCGATACACAGTAAATAAATAGAACATGCAGAGGATGAAATTTACGCCGTTTCCGCAGACTCTATAATCATGATAATGTTTTTTCTGATGTTTGTGCAAAGTGAATCTTGAAGAAAATGGGATCATCCGTGCTCTCTTTAAATATTTAAGAATATAATCCAATATTATTTGCATGTAAATAACAATAAGAGATAGAAGAAAAAAGGAAGCGCAAGAAGAAGAAGAAGAAGAAGAAGAAGAAGAAGAAGAAGAAGAAGAAGAAGAAGAAGAAGAAGAAGAAGAAGAAGAAGAAGAAGAAGAAGAAGAAGAAGAAAGAAGAAGAAGTGACGAATGCATTAAAGTAGATAAATAATGAAAATCATAAGAGGTGTGCCTTTTTACCATAGGACAGGTGTTTGTGTGTTTGTTTTTAGTCCGTCCTGAAATAATTCAACACTTTATCATGTGTGACACTTTCATTGCATGTACATAGTCCCTGTGTAAATATGCCGTTTTGTATTGTTTTGTAATATGCTGCTTAAAGGGATTCTTGAGTATTTGTAGCGATAGGGAATATTGGCCTAAAATGTGTTCAGTATGACCTAACGATTGCCATATAATGCAGATAGGTGTACAAAGATTATTCTGCAGTGATCCGTCCAAGGTTTCCGACTGATCTTTGTGTGAACAAAGAGAGGGGGATGGACAAATTTACTTACGGTAAAACAAAAAGACTGTTATCAATATTTCCTTTATAAAAATGTAATTTGTCACAAAATGAGCATGCTTCACAGGGAAGGGTCAGACTAAATTCAGAAGAGAAATTCAAATAAATATTCTTATGATTCTAAGATCTGTAAAATATGGACAGCTACATGTACAATATGCCTGCAAGGGAAAAAGCGGAGAGAGAGAGAGTTTTTCCTGATGTTTGTGCAAAGCAAATCTTGAAGAAAATGGGATCATCCGTGCTCTTTTAAGAAATGAATATTTAAGAATATAATCCAATGTTATTTACATGTAAATAACAATGATAAGAGATAGAAGAAAAAGGAAGAAGAAGAAGAAAGATCCTGGATTTTTATTCTTCGATCTATGGAAGTGACGAGTGCATTAAAAGTAGATAAATAATGAAAATCATAAGAGGTATGCCTTTTTACCATAGGTCAGGTGTTTGTGTGTTTGGTTTAGTCCGTCCTGAAATAATTAAACACTTTGTCATTTGCGTCACTTTCAACTGCAAACAAAGTCCCAGTGTAAATATGCCGTTTTGAATTGTTTTGTAATATGCTGCTTAAAGGGATTCTTGAATATTTGTAGCGAAATGGAATACTGGCCTAAAATGTGTTCAGTATGATCCAACGATTGCCATATGTAATGCAGATAGTTGTAGAAAGATTATTCTGCAGTGATCCGTCCAAGGTTTCCGACTGGTCTTTGTGTGAACGACTGAAAAGATATTGATCACACCGAGTCTCCGACACACGCCACTATCATGACTGTAGTCATGATATCAGCAATGTCGGCGAAAAATTATAAATATATATTCATTGAGTTTTTCATTTCACATGTTGTGTCTTTGATTCAAGAAAAATACGGATGATGCAATTAGATGATGAAATAGTTTCATTCGTGCTGTAGTTGAAAGAGTGGATTAAAGTTTATATACGAGTGGGGGATAGACAAATTTACTTACGGTAAAACAAAAGGAAATGTCATTTGTCACAAAATGAGCATATTTCACAAGGAAGGGTCAGATTAAATTTAGAAAAGAAATTCAAATAGATATTCTTATGATTCTAAGATCTCTAAAATGTGGACAGCTACATGAACAATAAGCCTGAAAGGGAAAAAGCGGAGAGAGAGAGAGAGAGAGAGAGAGAGAGAGAGAAGGGCAGGGTGCAATTGAACGACTTTGGTCCTCTTGATAAAAAACAATCATTGTATTTTATACACAGATAGTGTGCATGCCAACCAAACACACGGTTTAAATAATCATTATTCTAATCTGCGAAAGGTGTTATTAGGATAACAGGAGCATTTTAAAATATATGCAAATACAAACAGAGATTTCGATTACATGAAAAACGTGACTAAACCTGTTGGGATCAGTCCATCCCTTTTGATCATGTTGATGACAAAATAAAAAATAATTATTAGCACAAGAGAGAATACAACTTCATGATGTTTAACGACCTTTTGGGGGGGGGGTATATCTCACCGAGGCCTGTACATCATCTGCGTAAACAAAAACGTAGAAAAGGGGTTGTTTTCAGCACCAGGCGGGGAACGGAGATCCAGTTAAGGGTATCAAAATCAGGAAAATGCGGGGAAATGTTATTAAATTAGGAGATGATGATGCAATCCTTGCATAAATTCCTCGTTAAGGTTATAAATATCGGAGATGTAATACTTTATTTCTCTGTTTAGGGTATTAAGATCACTTCTACTTCCGTCCTACTTTAATCCCCGTTTAGGGTGCTTTTCAGAAAGAGATTTACACGGATGATGTGCAGGCCTCATTGAGACATACCCCCCGTCCGGGGGAAGCCAAGAAGGGCGTGATATTTCTAAGACAGTCTCTGGTTGTGAGTAGCCGCAAGGTGGCGCTGTTGTAAATACATCGTTTCAGAGCTATGTAAGCGCGAGTTAATCACTGTGGCTTAAACTTTTCTGTAAACCTTTGTTACTTAACCATGCAATTCAGAGCATCATTTGTTTTTACCTATGGTTTTTACACCAGAAAAACAACAACAATGATATTCGGTAGGGTTAAACCCACTATCGATTCGGGTGCATTCACGTATTCATGTTTTTATTTTTAAATTTGTGCTTTATCTCTTCATATGGTGATCCACAATATTTCAAAATGAAGCATAACATAACATCAACACTATGATGGATCATATAATACAATACAAAATGACGTTGGCATAAACATGTCTAACATACATATAAAATGAACGACGACTATTGATTTCTGTATCAAGAAATTATGTAAGATTACAACCCCACCCCCCCCCCCCCGGTAATTATTCATTTTGCTGTTTAGCTCGAAATCGTTTTAATGATTTTTTTCCGTTCGTAGATAAAATATGCAATATCCTCTTACTCTCTGACAAAAAATTCCAAATTTCCTTGTTGACTATTTTTTGATTTTGTAGGATAGCTCGTTGAAAATCAAAATCCTATTTACAATCCTACAATGAGGTGTGTGAAATGATTATTAAAACTCATCTTTCGTATTCTATTAAATGAATATTAATACTATTCGCGACGTAGAGGACTTTTTCACACATTGCAAAGCATGTTACATGTTACATGTTTCTTTATTACATTTCAATTGTTATAACTGTATTTATGATGGATTTTTGTCTACTGTTTTGTTGGAAATGAGAAAAAATAAAAACTGAAAAACTGAAACTGAAGCAGTGCCATTAATTACAGATTGTGGTTTAATATTCACATCGCTCCGTCTCTACCCCGGCTCTCTACCCCCCCCCCCCCCAATCTCTCTCTCTCTCTCTCTCTCTCTCTCTCTCTCTCTCTCTCTCTCTCTCTCTCTCCCCCTCTCTCTTAAAGAATTACCCATCGCATGGACTGGCACCATGTGGGAATTCGTATATTAAGGCATGACCATAAAATATGAACTTATGTTGTGCACACTTTTTTCCGAGTTTTCAATGTGAAATTATAAACTATTTATTTTTTGTATTTGTGTTTTTATTGAAAAGTAAACTCAACAACATAATATATTTACAATGATATCAGCGGAATATGAATAATGAATGACGAAAAATGAAACAGCATATCACAACACACACAAAGACAACGCCCCTGGCACATTTATAATAATAATAATAATAATAATAATAATAGAGCACATTTATAACGCGCGTAATACTATGTTTCTAGGCGCTGGTGAAGCCTATAGTGAAGCCTCATCCTGAAGAGCATTAAGGTTTCGTTTGTTTATTTGTATTTGTTTATTTTGCAAATGAATGGAAATGGAATAAAATTCTTGAAGTCTTGAAGTCTTAGAAATACTCAAATGAGACTAGCTTCATTAAGGTGAGACTCCACTGAATTACAGCGAGATTTAAAACAAACAAACAAACAAACAAACAAAAACACCACCAAATAACATAACTGACAATGAAAAATATAGATATTTTATATACCGACTGAGGGGGGGGGGGGGGGCGCCCGGGGCGGAGCTGAAATTCTACAAGAATGAAAGTGACAATTTCTTAATTAAAATGGGAGTTCAATTTACCTTTCTTCTCTGCTATTCTGTATTCAATTTTCTTTGTCATTTTTTACAAAAGAAAGGAAACTCTGAAAGTCTAGTTCTACCTTCTGAAATTTACAGCGAATGATGATAGAATTTGAGGAACAGCAAGTATACACTTGACTTTATGGCAGTAGGAAATAATAATTCGATATTCCTGGGGGGGGGGGGGAGGGGGGAGGTGCAGAGGCCTGTCCCTCATAGTGATAATACCCTCTTCCCTGAGAGAACCTGAAAATGGTCGGCAGGGTTCCCAAAATCCTTTGCCTGGGAAATGCACTCCATGAAAATTTCCCCCAACCTCATGCTCAGTCTTTGTTGTTGTTGTTGTTGTTGTTGTTTTGTTTTTTGTTTTTTGTTTTTGTTGATTCGCTTGTTATTCGTTTAATTTCAATCTTGAATATTGTACTAGTATTGATTCGATACAGATGGCATCAGCATCCATCACACATTTATGAATAAAAATTTACGCATGAAAAAAAAATGATTAAAAATATATTTAATGTAAATCGGCCATCATTTTTCCCCTCTCCATTCCTTGACTTTTTTGCTTTTTTTTATTTTCACTTGATTTGAGCGATACCATATACTTTAGGCCAGATTTAATTACTAAGAAGGCCATAGATTCTATAATATGTAAGTACAACGATTTTATCCTTATTTATTAGTTTCAATCAATTCAGATTGTAAAAATTGAACCCAATAAAAATTCCTTTAACTCTTCCCTATTCATTTAATGGAAATTATGCTTCTAAACGCGCATGCACTTCTCTAATTTACCGAGGCTTTTTACTTCGGTCCCATAATATATACTACTGAATTTGATGTAGCTTTAGTAGTAGTAAGATCGTCACTGATCGACTGGTAGCCTGAGCTGTGCTCGACCAGTCCGTCTTTGCCCTGCTCAGTCACTTTGAAATACACCATCATATTGCATATTACGCACACAGGGTACACACCAGGGCTGCATTTTTCGAAAGTGTAATGTTGGGGAAAAAAAAAAAAAAAAGGTATTAGAACTAGATCTAGGTCTAGATCCACCCGTAGGTCAAAACAGCGTTTTGAATAGCGAAAAAAATTGCCGATGCGAACGCGAAATACATGGACTTAGATCAGATCTTCTTTAAAAGAGAAGAAAAGTTTTGATTTTACTTACCAGCAATGTTCCTGAGGCTCTCAATTTTCCCCTTTCTGCTTCATATCTGATGAATGAACTGAAAATGGTGAATATTAAGAAGAAAACTGATGCTTATCAGACTCGTAGGTCAACAGCATGTCGTCGAGTAACCAATAGAAAAGCATGCTAGGTAGTTTTGCTACAGACTTGTCAGACTTGCAGGACGAGGTCAATTCATTGACCGAGTACACAGGATGAGTGGTCTAGATCTAGACTATCTACAATAAATGCGTGACCAAACTTTCAAGAAATATAAATTAATTATAAATGGCTAGCGGGGTGGAGGTGAAATAAGGATCAACTTTACAAATTAAATCTTTAACTATTGACGATGATGTAGTTACGGCTGGTCACCTTCAAGAAATATAAACCAATAGCGGGACGGAGGTGAAACGATTGACTTGACAAACTAATTCTTTACCTTTATGGATGAAAATGATGTTGGCTGGTCATCTTCAAGAAATATAAGCAGCCGACAAAACGGAGGTGAAACGAATGACTTGACAAATTAATTACACTTCTGGGAAGTGGGGAAACCCCAAAATTCAAGATAACCTCATCCCAAAGATTGCGGACACGGGCATGTTTAGAATCGCCACACATCTTTTTGTTTGTTTTGATTTTACAATTTATCGATATATCAGGTTTTAATGATATTTTTTCAGTGATATATCGCTATCGGAAATTTGTTATATTGATGGAGCTTAGAGGACACAGTTATGACTTCCTTGTCACTGGTTTTGAGAAACAGGCCCCAGGTTTTTAAACCACTTCTTTTGTATCTTTTTAGGGCTGATTATTGGAAGTCCAATCCAAGAAAGTTTTGTGAGTTTTGCCAATGCTGGTATGCAGATAACAAATCGGTAAGTTCATGTAGAATATGATTGATTGAAGTCTTATGTGGTGGTATGTTACTAAAAGTGATTTGGCAATTCCAGTTGAAGGAAATACGTTCAGGGCCCTGTAACACAAAAAATACAATCAATCTTGCGATTGATATCAAAAGTAAGTCTATGGCCAACCATGTGCTAAAGAGTTACCATTGATCATGAGATTGATTGCATCTCTTTATGTTACACCCCCTGAAATGATTATTGATTAATGCAAATAAAATTGGGCTTCACGATAACTTTATTCATGGAGTCTGGATTGAAATTTTAGGATCTGTATTCATTGAGACTTAATTTGAATGTTTTTTTTGTTTTTGTTTTTTTTTTTAATTTTGGGGTGTGAAGCAAAACGTTTGGTGCCCAAGTGTCATGCCCCCCCCCCCACCTGCTAGTGTCAAGCCTAGTATGACTGCCTTTGAGATCAACAAAAAACAAGGAATGAAGGTCTCTGCGGGGGCTTCCTTTTATCTTCATTTTCTTTTGTCATCGATCCATCAGCTCCATTATTTAGCCTCCTTAGGTCCATGAAAACTGTATCGATAAAACATATATATGAAAGCATGGTAAATACATGTGCACAAATTGCAACTCTGGTTATAATCTAGGAACTATGATTTTCGCACAAGGATTCAACAATTCCTGTGATAATTATTACATCTAGATAAATGAAAGATCCAGCAGCTTGACATAAATCAACATATCATTTGCTATCATCAATAATTATAATAATGATGATATTCCATTATTGTATAGCGAATATCACGTCTCTGTGCGCTTTGGATATTATTACCCTGGGTTAAGCCCGGCAGGCACTACAGCACTCAAGCATTTCAAGGAATTAATGCCTGCCAGGTATCCATTCACCTCACCTGGGTTTGATTTGATTTGATTTATTTATTTTCTTCTGCATTGATTTATGTACAATTTTTTCAGATAACATTCATAAAATAAAATACAAAAGAATTTTTACAATGAATCATAACACAAAGTATTTGTAATAATCATTTACGAAACAAATGATAAATTGTCATTTTTTTTTTTTTTGTAATTCAGTTAAACATAAGATTTAATTAAAAATAAGATCATTTGCAGAAGAAGGACTGCCATTATAAGCGATGTGCTTGAAAATATGGCAGCCCCAAATATTATGAAATAGATAACAATATCAAATAAGCAGAATGGAAAAAATAAATAAATCCTGTATTGAGCATGGCAAATGTAGATTAATGTCTTGCCAAAGGACATTAGTGCTGCACCAGGGATTCGAACCCCACACCTCGTGGTTCACAGTCCAGAGACTTATCCACTAGACTACAACACCTCCACTTATTATGTAATTATGTAACAGAGAACTGGATGTCCTTGAATTATAGCTCAACCTGCAGCTGACCTGCATGGTGTGAGCAAAGGTTGAATCTTCTATATTTCAGAGCCACAAATCATAAATGAACCTCTAAAGTCTAAACATGACTATATCTTGAAATGTCATAATAGACAAAATAAACCATAAACCTAACCTCATATTTGGCTAAAATTGTACATGTAAGATGTAATGTACTATAACAGGCATAGAAATTCACAATGTTATGTAATCTACACTTGCTGGATGAACAACCAAATCAAACTTCTAATTTCCACTGTCATGAAATATAGAATTCATATCATAAACTAACCTCTTTTGCCTCCGTAAAATGTTGAAAAGAAAAACCAGGTTTCTAGGATACCCTGGGAATTACGTGATTCTGGTTTCAAATCAATCACATTTTCTCAGTCAATGAATCAATTTAGAAAACTGTGTTGAGCTAAACACCAGCTGGCGCTATGTCACTAAGAGACTTTACGAACCTTGAATGACAATGCATTATTGACCTACAGTGTATATGCACATGAATAGAATCAGTACTTACCTTGTGCAAACATTTATCAATGACTAGAAAAAGTAAATTCTTTAAGATATTCATGATCATTTCTTATGTGAATTATTCCCATTTTTAAAAGTTTATGTACTGCAGCAGAAAGGAAATACAAATTTCTCGCTGATTTTCAAAGAATGAAATAAGTAAATATATAGCATTCTTCATAATGCAACAAACAGGACACTTTCCCCTTGACGAGTCGATATTTAAAGTTAAAGAATTGCTAGTCTGTTGTTTGTCAGGTTCTCTGGCTCTCATAGACATATTGATCATTATACTCACAATCAGAGTAAGGAGTTTCATGAGAGGGGAAAGCGACACAAGGAGAATGTTGAGAAGAAGATTGGAGAACTCCGGAAGAAAGGGCAGAAGCAGTATGAGAACCAGCAACAGCTAAGTGGCTTCCTGAAACAGATGGAGGAGGTATGTGAACTATTTTGAAAGAAGGGTATTTATTTGTTACCTTGATTGTTGTGATATGTGTTGCTTTAAAGTGTGGTAGCATGAAAAATGGCACGTGTTGATAACATAGTTGATTTAGGTGGCTGAAAGATAAACTGGAGATTTGGTCATGCAATCAAAATGTGAAAGAAACTGTTTCAAATCAACAGGGTGAGTTAGATTAGTTGTATAAACACAATTTTCCATTGTGAAATTTGGAGATTATCGAATCGATAAGAAATTCACTTACTTTCCCCGAAAGGTACTTGCACTGCACAAAGACTTGAGAATATGGGACCATGCACAAAGCTGGCATGAATGTTACCCCCAAACTTTTCAGCTTTTTCTTGTCATACTTCCAGTATGATGGCATAAGAAGACCAATGATCCTTTCTTGGTGACATTTTTACTATGATATTCTTCTGAACTACCATGGAAAGAATGAGAAAGGTCACAAATAATTTTCACCTTCCCAGAACATTGTAGCCTGATTCCATTCTCGCCCTAACAACATAGCTAAAATATTGTTAATGAATGTAGAGCTGATGCTTTTTTTCTCATTTCAGGCAGTCATCATTACAGAGTGTATACATGACATTTCATAGCATACATGTCCATGTACTCGTACTTGTAAGGGATAAAATTTGATAAGTCTTTGGTTGCATAGGCAAAATTTACATTCCTGGTTATATCTTGTCTACTGTTTTAAAATTCTGAAAATATGAGGGCATTTACGAATTTTCAAATGGTGTGTGTGCCTCAACTGTGTGTGTGTGTGTTTTTTTTTTTACAGGATGCTATGAAAGCTTTCAAAAAAGATGTTGCATCAAATCCTGATTTAATACCAGAGTATAAGGTGGCTCTTGTGGAAAACAGAGTGAGACAGCAGCAAGGTACGTATAGCACAGCATTGAAGAGTGGTATCTCTTTTGAATGCATTCATTTTTCACATATCAATAACCTGCCCTTGTATTTATTTGTATACATATACATATTATACATATTTATATTTCATGACTTTTTTTTTCTTGGACATGACAGTGAAGTGGATAAAGCAGACTTACAAACTAATATACACGAAATAAAGCATCCTGCCCACGTGCAGAAAATAACATCTTTTATTTTAGGTTGAAGAAAAAATTTCAGTACAGAAAATGTCTTTAGTGTGCTTGTATGTAGTGTTTTCATATTGATGTCTATGAGAAATGTGTGTAGTAGCTTTGTATTTCATCCTATCATAGGGGCAAACATGCTCCACAAACTGTTTTATGTACAAACATTGTACAAGGAAGAAGGAGATGAACAGTCCATGGAGATGTGTGTTGATTTATCCACATGGAGCACATATATGTCTGTCATAATTATCTGTAACCGGTCCTACTAAAGGCCGCCAACAGCGGAGTTAAAAACAAGCCGAGAACAAATCTAGGAACAGTTAAAAGACAATCAAGATATTCCTGTCATATTGCTAAGGCTATTCTAAGGAGTGGTGCAAAATTGTCAAAAATAAGTTTTTGTAGGACCTAGCACCAGTGAAAGATAATGATAAATAAAAGGATGATTTGATCAGTGGCAGTTTTTAGTTGGTCTGACTCGTGGTAGCTTTTGGCAGCTTTTAGTAGGTCAATTGCCATGTTTTGGCAGCCTCTTGGCAACAGTTGGCTGCTTTTAGTAGGACCCTGCACAACTTTCTGGTCCGTTTTATGAAGGAAGTCAGAACATCTCGATGCATGTACACAGGGATGTTTCTTTATCTAGATATTCTTAAGATATTTGTATAGGAGCTTTATATTACTCCCTGTCGTTGGAACAATATCTCATAAAATGTAATCAATACATGCTCTGTATTGTTGGGCATGGAGTCACAAACATAGGCATGTGACTGACTTCAAGCCATCTGCAAGGCACATCTACATATTGCTCTCTTTCCTTTGACCTTTTGATCCTTTCGAATTAATGCCAAATGGAATAGGACCTTCATTTTAAATCAGACTAGAGGCTTGTTCAGATATGAGGGGGAAACTGCGGGGTTTTTAAAAGCATATTTTCTGTGTGCAAAACGAGTGGCAATGACACAACAAAGGATTGCGCTTATATCATGTCTCGCATTTATTCACTTGTAAGTTATAAAATGCGCTTGAAAAATTCCTTGGGGAAATCCCCCGCGATTTCACCCCTCGTATTTGATCAGGTCTTTACTGTCTGGGTTTAACCATGAACTGCTCCTTGAATACATGTACTTTGAGCTGTTTTGCAAGATTCAAAGTTTCGATGTAAGTTTATCCCTCGTCTTCAACCATGTTTCCTTACAGAAGACCCAACAGCCGTACAGGGTAGTAGATTCCAGGCGGGCCAGTCAGGGGGGCCGTCAGGTACCCAGGGGACCACACCCTCTTCATCCAGCACCCAGGCCCAGCAGGAGTGGGTGGAGGCTGTCAGTCCAGAGGGATACACATACTACTGGAACACCAAGACAGGAGGTAGGTGAAACTTACATGCATGTGATTTGCAAGATTCCAGCAGGATTACTGGTGCTCTTTGAATACCACCCTAGGATAACTGCCTGTTAAAATCAATTGCTCCAGACTCCATTGCAACAAGCAGTTTTTGCCAACTGCTCCCAGGCTACCAGACAAATATCCTTTAAAGAGGAATACTCCCAGGCTACCAAACAACTACCCCTAAAGACAGCTGATCCCAGGCTATCGGGCAAGTACCCCTAAAGACAACTGCTCCCAGGCTATCAGGCATATACCCATTTAAGACAACTGTTCCCAGACTATCAAACAACAACCCCTGCCTAAAGACAACGGTTCCCAGGCTACCAGACAAATACCCCTTTAAGCCAACTGCTTCAAGACTACCACCACTAGGCAACTGGCAATAGGATAACCACTGTTTTTTTTAGTAAAGCTATGATAGCTCTCCTTGTACTTGGGAAAATTCTATTGGGGTAATGAAAAATTTAGGAGAGAGTATTTCAGCAATTCTTGTTTAAAATCTTTGTTCTTTTTGCTTTACTGTTTTTTTTTGTGTTTTTTTTTTAAGTTTTCTTTATGTCCTCAGTATTTTTCCTCACAATTTTATTCTTTAAAAAAAAAAATCCTTATCATACAGTGTTGATTTCTTTCTCGTATTTTTATAGGTTTTCTTTCAGTATTTTGTTCCTATTCCTCTCTCTCTCCCCCCCCCCTCCCTCCCTCTATCTATTTATTTATCTATCTGTCTTTTGCTCTTTCTCTCCTTCAGCTCTTTTCATTATTTCTCTTCCTTTCTCTTCATTACATAATTCTGTCTTATTCTTCTCTTCTCTCTCCGATGCAGTGACTCAGTGGGATAAACCGGCAAACTTCACCTCGTTATCTTCGAATTCATCACAAGACAAAGGTTCTTCAAATCAAAAGGCTAGTATGAAAGCTCTCAGAAGTACACCACTCATTGTCTTTTCCCATTATTACCTCTTTTAGCTCTTATTTCAGTATGATGGAAGAAGCATTAAATTTAATCCTAGGTAATTAGCTAGGAATTATGTCATCTGAACCTACTTTACCTATTTTCATATCAATATGAATATGAGTTAAGATGTTATTTAGCCAAGTGAAATGCTTATTCAGAATTCAGTATGGCTCTGGGTATCCAGTTGTCATCTTATTTCGTAAGGTAAATCATAGGGAATGATGAAATTGAAATCTCACATCTTTTAGGTTGAAGGGAAGGACGATTCTGATGAAGATGATGAGGAGGGAGAGGAGAAAGAGGAGGAAGAGAAAGGTACGGAAGAGTCTGAGAATACATCGAGAGGAACAAAAAGGAAGAATGATGCCTATGGTGGATGGACAACAGTTTCTACCGAACCGGAGAAGTAAGTAATCACGTTTTTTTTTCAGTTTTTGTACATGGAATATGTGCAAAAGGTCATTACATAATCATGACTTTATCTTCTTGTTTGTACATTTTTAAATCATGACAACGATGCAGAAACTGAGAAATTTGATCAAACCAAGCATTCTTTCTATGGCACAGAGAAATGACCTTCAACTTTCTGAAACCAACCCTTTTTACCTCTGCTGCTCTACTTTGACAAAGGGAAGCAAGTGACATATCACCAAAATTTGAGTTGTCGATGTATTTGATATTTTCCCCTGCACATGTAGTGTGCTCTTATTCCAGGCCGAATTTTATGCATGAACACTCATCCTGCTAAGAGATATGTTAGGCATGACATCATGGTATTGCAGTGGTGTCAGTGTGATAACATATACAGTTCGCTCTTTTGCAGGAAATTTCACTTTTGTCACTTGCTTCCTTATGTCAGTGTAGAGCAGTCTATCATTGTATTGTATGTTTTTTTCCGGGCAATGTCAAGCACCCTTTATATCTTATTTTCATAATGCAAATAAAGAGGAAAATTCACTATAACAAGGACCTGGGGACCATGAAAACTACCTAGTTATATCAGGAATCTCCTCATAATCTTGTCAAAAAACAAAAAAACAAAGAACATAAAGACCTTGGAGCAGCAAATGACCTTTTTATATCAGGAATCTTGTTATATCAGGGATCTTGTTATATCAGGAATCTTGTTATATCAGGGATCTTGTTATATCAGGAATCTTGTTATATCAGGGATCTTGTTATATCAGGAATCTTGTTATATCAGGGATCTTGTTATATCAGGAATCTGTTATATCAGGAATCTTGTTATATCAGAGCTGTTTACGATGAGTTTCCACTCTATAAAATACAATTTTAATTTTTAAAAATCAAATCAATTTTTTCTTTTTCGTCACACAGAGAGCCTGATCTGCAACTTCCTGAAGCCAACCCTCTGTATATGAGCTCCTATGTTCCCCAGGCTGCGCAGTACGAGCCCAGAGAGAAGTTGGAAATCCAGGAGAAGAAAGTCGGCAGTATCAAAGCAAGCTCACGGGAAGCGTCGGGGAGTGTTTCATTCAAGAAGAGGAAAGGAGGTCAAAGACAAATCCGCTCAAGGGACTCTACATCATGATGTAAAGAAATTTACTCTGATGGACTCAAAGGCAACAGTAGAAGTCAAAGCCAAGTGTAAATGCATGTTATTGTGATGAGAGGTGCACTTTTGCAGTGATTCTCAAAACTTTCGTGCTTGACTGCCCTGCCCTAAAAAGCTCAGAGATGTCATGGAGTAAATGTACATGTACAGTACACTGTTTAGTGCTGAGATTAATTGGTAAAGCAGTAGACCTATTGGGTCATTTCTGTGTCAAATCACCCACTTTTCATATTTTGAAGATCTCCGTAACACAGAAGTAAACATGTTTCTCGCATAGAACTGGCATGGCACTTCCCAGTGGGATTTTTGTAAGCTTTGCGCCATCTGTACACCAAGTCCGGGATACTTTAGTCTGTGCATTCGATTTCTCATACCTTCCACTTGATTTGTTTCATGAAAAATAATCTGCTTATTTTTCTAAGTCGGTTTCTAATCTGCTCTACCAGTGACAGAGTGAGAATTGCTTAATAACTGGTTTCACATGGATGTACATGTAGATTATTTGATATTATATCCCTTCTCTGAATATTTATGAGTATTAATGAACAAAAGCAGGGACATTAATCTGTCTGTAGGTTTTGTAAATGAACTCAGTAGGTTTTTTGAGTCTAGGAACTTTAGTGAGGAGAATGGTATGTTGGGTCAAGTGTTATGAGCAACAGTTATGTGTTGAAGGATGACAACAATGGATACTTTTCTGAATCAAATGTCAAGAAAGTACTTGGACAGGTTAATTTTAACAGAGCTTCAGATAGTGTTTTAAATAGGCTCCTGAAAGTATGTAGTCAGCAGTTGGCTCCCATCTTACAGAATCTGCTTCTGAAGGTTTTCAATTTTGGTGTTATTCCCAAAATCTTGGGACCATTTCATGAAAGTTGTCAGCACTGACAAGTTGTCAGTCACTGACAATTTCAGCAAAATCCTTGGTTTTGATTGGCTGAGAAGTACTGATCACTGACTGTTACTATGGTAACCGTCAGTGACTGACAATTTGTCGGTGCTGACAACTTTCATGAATGGTCCCCAGGACTAAAATCTGTCATGGTTCCCATTCCAGAAATTACAAAGTCAGAACCAAACGATTTTTGCCCTGAAGCTTTGACTTCAGATGTCATGAAGTTTTGGAAGGCTTATTTGGTACGTCTGTTGCAATAAACGAAAGATTTTATGGATCCTTATCAGTTTGCGTATCGCCCCAACAGGAGTGTGGAGGATGCAGTTCTTGTATGTGGTTTCATCTGGTAGAACTATTCATTTCAGTGTCAATTCGTTCCAAAATTGAAATTGCATGAATTGCTAGAGCTCGATGCTGGATGAGCACCACATTATTGATGGGCTTGTTACTATAAGGAAACAATGAAATATCTTCCAGAGGAGAATATGATTCCCATGGAGTCAACAAATAACAGTATTTTGGCTTAACCCATTTGGCATGATTTGATTTTGGTACAACACGCATTTTGAAGTTTGAAGTTTCTTTATTTTTCACATAATGCAAGTAACACAATTAAATAAACATACATATACTTATTCTTGGAATAACAATATTTGAAATAAATTTGCATATGAAAAATACATTTTACTGTTTGTAAGTATTAATTTAAGTTAAATTAAGAAGAATAAATCAGTGGAGGAGTCTATTTAAAGAAGCAAAGCTTGTATTGCATAGACCCCTATCTGGCTTACAAAAATAATGATATGTGCTTTTATGTATTCCACCCCCCCCCCCCCCCCCGACCATAGAAAAGAAGGAGTGATATGACTTACATTAGTTGGTACATGTAAGATACAAAAATAGACCCCAGCCCGAATCATCTCAGGCATGGTATTCAGCAAGTTAAACGCAATGGATTTTTGGTGAAGAATGAACAAGCTTTTTCCTGAGTGTCGTGAGAACAATGATGGAGGTTTACAAAGGGTAACTTACATGCTTATTGTCAATGAGAAGAAATCTACTTGTGATTGACTGATCTGTAATCCTAGGGCATTTAAAAAAATAGTACTGTAAGCACATTGGTCAGCTTATACTTGCTGTTAAAGTGCATAACATGACACCAGTATCATTTCTATTACTATTATAAAAACATATCTTTTCAAAGGAATCCCTAGTTATTCATGAGCATACATGTGTGTGATTATCTTCCATAATCTGTTTTAGCTAGATTTTGGCATGTTTTTTAAAAAGATGAATACATAAATAAATTTATGGTTTATGGATATGCAAATAAATGATAATAATTGTGAATGTTATGATGCTTGCCAGATATCGGCTTCTGACAGATCATTTTTAATTGATGTCCATGAACATGCATTGTAGGGGATGTGATGGTCTGGTACAGTGGATAAGTCTCCAGACTGCAGATCACAATGTAGTACAGGATTCAAATCCCAGCCGGGTACTAATGTCCTACGGCCAGACTGCGTTTGCCTCACTCCACCCATGTGAGAATGGGCACCTGGGCAGCTCAGCTGAGACTGGTGTAATAATGTCTAAGTGCTATGAGTGTCACAGGGTGACAGATATGAGTGGTCTTCTTCTTCTTCTTCTTCTTCTTCTTCTTCTTCTTCTTATTCTCCTATTTCTTCTTCTATTTCTTGTTCTACTTCTCCTTCTTCTCCTCCTCCTTCTCCTTCTCCTTCTCCTTCTTCTTCTTGTTCCTCTTCTTGTTCCTCTTCTTGTTCCTCTTCTTCCTCTTCCTCTTTTAATTATTGTTATCATTATCATCATTATTGTTATTATTGTTATTATTAATATCATCCTTGTTATATGAGGAAAATTAGATTAAATATCATTCTATTTTGCTCAAAGATACGATCCAATAAGGCTCAGCTTGACTCCACTGAATCTGTAGTTAGAAGATGTTATCTAACTCCACCAACCAAATGTTTTTTTTTTTTCTTTCTTTCTTTTTCTGTGAGAGCATGATATAAGTTGTGTCATGATATCTGTTGTGGTATGTGAATCAACAATGACATGCTGAATTATTACTAATGTAATAAACGATAGAACATACAACATTCTCTTTTTATTGATCTTTTTCTGTACAACCTTTGTTATGCATCACCCAAACTTGATAACTGCTTAATTATTTGGACAAAGGAAGTTTTTTCCTTTCTTTACTACTTCTTCTTAATAATCATGTGTTCATTGATTGTGTTGATCAATTATAAAGTTTAATATCACAAAGTACTGATTTATTTGTGTGGAATATGATTATGGGATTGTTTATGATCAGAATATACATGTACATTATTAGATTTTATCAGGAGTGTAACGAATGAAAGGATGCTCCCCTTTCCCCTGCACCTTTATGCTTTTATTGCACTTTTCTGACATAAATAACCTTCCTTTATCTACAAAGTGCGTTACTGGAGAAAAAAACAAAAAAACAAAAACAAAACATACAAAAAAAAAAAAAATGCTATGCTTCAGTTTAATCCCGACCACCCCTCCCTCGAAACTACCCCAGAAAATCTAATTCAGTTGATATTAGATTATTACCAAAGTTGTTGAAATATGATTCATTTCAGTAGAATAGATGTATGTGTAATTTTAAAATCCGAGCGATTTTGTTTAATTATGAAATTAAAATAGTTATTACCAGCCCAAATGAATAGAGAGAGAGAGAGAGAGAGAGAATCGGGCTACAACAAAAGAGACCAGGGGTTCCCCATTTCCCAGTCCTTGCAAAATGTCATATCAATAAGGGGAATTTATTTATTTATGTATTTATTTATTTATTTATTTATGTATTTATTTATTTATTTATTGTTCAAACTCTGAAGCTCTGTGCATGTACAATTTATTCCTTATTCTCCAGCACTGAATTTCAGTATGGCCCCTTTGTCAACATACTAAATGTTGAGAAACAACAATAGAGTTACATACACACTAACTCTATGGAAACAACTGAGTTGTGAAAAACCAGAGTAAGTATAAAAGCGTGAACAGCAGTCATTAAAAAGGAGAATGATGTGAACTACAGTAAGATATACCACTTTGCAATGTGTTTGGTGACCCCTATACCGTTTATATCTATTTCACACGGTGCTCGTGGAGAGCTCCATGCTCTGCAGCTGCTTTGTGTTAACACAAAGCAGCCGCTTTGTGCTTCTGTAGCTGTTCTGTGTAAACACTGCTTCTAATCTGAGCAGCTGCAGAAGCACATAGCAGCAGCTCTCAACGCATTGCCCCTGTTATTGGTGAGGATGAGCAGGGGATTCCCCAACCAAAACACGGACTCTATTTTTGACAAGCTAGTTTAATACGATTCAATGCACCGAACTTTATGCAGCATAATTATGAACAAGTTAATAATGTCTCCAAGCACAATGAGCATCACACCATGACTGAAATGAACACCATACAAGTATATAGTAGTAATAGGAGGAGTAGTTTTAGAAGTAGTGGTAAAGTAGCAGTAGCAGTAGTAGTAGTAGTAGCAGCAGCAGCAGCAGTATTAGTAGTAGTAGTAGTAGTAGTAGTAGTAGTAGTAGTAGAGTAGTAGTAGTAGTAGTAGTAGTACTACTACTACTACTACTACTACTACTACTACTACTACTACTACTACTACTACTACTACTACTACTATCATTATAAAAATCAGTCTGTTTTGCTGAAGGATGTGCCTCACAATAGGCTAAGTTTGGCTCCACTGAATGTTAAATCAAAAGATTAGTATATCACTCCTCCAACCGAGCATAACTGTTTTACAGAAGTTTTAAGTTGTTGTATATAAACAGACTATATAACATGTTTTTAAAAAAATTGTGTTAAACGAAAGAACATAAACCATTTGATGTTTGACGTGTCCAACACGCAGTTGGATACTGTCCAGAGCGCTCCAGAGGAACGGTTATCAGCCTGCCTGACCGTCAATACATGGTTTTGTTAGTTTGCTTCTTTACTATCATCTTTTATTTTTTGTCTTTTTCACGGTTATGTTGCAATGTTTACGTGGTTTTCTCTTCTCTGTACCTCCTCATAATTCTCTGTTTTATCATCTTCTACTTTTTATCCTTAACCCATTCGTGACAGGAATTATTTAAAGCCTAATTTGATCAGCTTTTATTCTTCATATTGGCAACACCAACATTTTTTTGTACTACATTTTTCTTATAAAACATCATGTATCTGAAATAAATATAAATTGACTGAATGTATAATGAGAAGTCATAAAGTTGCCAATTTGCAGGGGAAAATGGTAAATTTGACATTTTCATCGCATTGGCAGTTTAAGGATTTTAATGTTTATTTTCCTTTTTAAAAAAATCTCAGCATAAAAAAAAACAAATATTGATGCAACCAAAATGGGCACAGTATGTGTAGAAGTTTTTGCCTTTTCTGCTCATCTGTTTGGTATGATTTTTAGGGCTCTGCATCAAAAGTTATTAAACCAAAGAACATAATGTAGACCCTCTGTCACGAATGGGTTTATTATGTTACTCTTTGTTTTCATCCTTCGCTTTAACTGCTAACCACCTTTTCTTAGGTTTCTCTGTTTTCATCCTTCCATATATTTATCTTTTGTTTATTCTTTTATCATCTTCTGTATCTATCTCTCCTTATGTTTTTCTTCGTATCTTAATCCTCCCGTTATCTTCTCTTTCCGTCCTTATATGCTTTTCTTTGTTTTCATTCTACTTGTCTCTATCTAAGTATACTTCCATCATCTTCTCTCTCTCTATCCATCCTTATGCTATTCCTTGTTTTCATTCTATCTGTCTCTATCTAAGTATACTTCCACCATCTTCTCTCTCTCTATCCATCCTTATGCTATTCCTTGTTTTCATTCTATCTGTCTCTATCTAAGTATACTTCCATCATCTTCTCTCTCTATCCATCCTTATGCTATTCCTTATTTTCATTCTATCTGTCTCTATCTAAGTATACTTCCATCATCTTCTCTCTCTGTCCATCCTTCTGTTATTCATTGTTTTCATTCTATCTGTCTCTATCTAAGTATACTTCCATCATCTTCTCTCTCTCTATCCATCCTTATGCTATTCCTTGTTTTCATTCTATCTGTCTCTATCTAAGTATACTTCCATCATCTTCTCTCTCTATCCATCCTTATGCTATTCCTTATTTTCATTCTATCTGTCTCTATCTAAGTATACTTTCATCATCTTCTCTCTCTCTATCCATCCTTATGCTATTCCTTGTTTTCATTCTATCTGTCTCTATCTAAGTATACTTCCATCATCTTCTCTCTCTCTATCCATCCTTATGCTATTCCTTGTTTTCATTCTATCTGTCTCTATCTAAGTATACTTCCATCATCTTCTCTCTCTCTATCCATCCTTATGCTATTCCTTGTTTTCATTCTATCTGTCTCTATCTAAGTATACTTCCATCATCTTCTCTCTCTATCCATCCTTATGTTATTCCTTATTTTCATTCTATCCTCCTCTAACTTTCCATGTTTCTCTTTGTTTTATTCTTTTATCATCTTCTCTATTTTTCCTGTTTTTCTCTGTTTTTTCCTCTTATAATAATTTATTTGGCTTTATCCTTCACTCATCAGATACGCAGACGTAGAAAAACACGTGGCGCCTGTGTATGTGCTACAGAGATTTTCTTTGCCATTGAATACGTCTTTAAACTCATGTGTTCTGATTTTCTAAGTGTAAGTTGGGCTACAAGAAACATGAGAAAAGAGAGAAGGGGATTTCCCCCAAGTCCCAGTGGTTGCAAAATGTCAAATTACTGTGGGGATTTCCAGCACCTGCATGTCAGCGCAGATGGTGTACTCCCCTTCGCGACCTTTGTGAATTTTGGGGGGAGAGGGTATCACCTAAAGCTTTTTGCAAGTAAAATTTATATGCTACTGCCATGAATTTTAGTGCGGCCCCTTTGTTTAAAATATAAAGAAAGTCCAAGCTGTGAAAATTAGTAGGTAATGAGAGTTAACATCAGCCATTTAACAAAATCATGAAATAAACTACAGTGAGATATACCATGTTGCAATTTGTTTTGTGGCCCCTCAGATATGTTTGATAGCATGACTGGACTATTCACTCTGACACTATGAACATGACGGACAAAGAAAGCGGACAAAATAAACAACCCCTCATTCTACCCTTCACAATGGTTCTGGTAGTCAAAAGAACATCCCTTCACTGCTATTGTCTAAAATATGTGGAACAGGCGTCATATGCATATTCACCTGGAACTACATGATAAAACATAATAGCAGTGAAGGGATGTTCTTTTGACTACCAGAATCATTGGTCAGAATGAGGCGTTGTTTATTTTGTCCGCTTTCTTTGTCTGCCATGTTCATAGTGTGAGGAGCTTGGAATCGTTCTGCGCGGGGCGCGAAAAATAGGAGATCGGGGGATTCCCCCGGCCTTCATTGAATAGTCTGCAAAAACAGACACTATTTCGCCACGGTAGCTTAATCAATTTAGGCATGCAAGAGCCAAACTTAAATCAAAATTGCAATCATCTTGGCAGGAGCAATCAGAGCAGACCTACCGGTTCCACGTTATTCTTTGCTTCTCAGGCCGAGTACTTTTGATAAATTTTGTTAATTAGTCTTGTTTGCGAGTCTAATTGTCAATGTGAATAATGCAACGCCACGCTGGGGATATTCCCAACACACTGTTGCGCAATACACTGTTGTTCGAAAAAACAGGCACTTCACGCCGATTTGAACTTGATGTTCAGTGCAGTAACCAGCATTCCCTGATCGAGTGTGCATGTGCCTGGCAATCCCACTAATTAGTCTACGTTTTGCATCATTTGAGAATTAAGATTAGGTCGAGCAGGAAAGTGGTTCAAGTTTCAAGATCGCCTCCCTGGGTCGAAGATGCTTTGCCACCCCAAGATTGTAATCTATCCTCGTTTTTAAAACCGTCGAGTTATTCCGTTCGAACCTCAAAATCAAATCGTTTAATCAGTTTTGATAATAATTTGCGTTGAAATTCAACGTACTGCAAGCTAAGTAACAGAAGAATAGTGACCGCGGCGCTACAGGTAAGTACAAATATGACATAGATCTGATCAATACAAAATAATTTCTTTTCGTGACGAGACCAAGCCAAATGTTTGTATACATGCAGAGGTGTAGTCGTTTCAATCATGGAAGGTGGGTACCGTCCATAGATTGGTGCAGGCCAACCTTAGGCTCATTATGGTATTGACTGAAATTATGAAATAAATATAATCAAGTTTAATATACATTTAACATTTCATAAGTGAGTAATGTGCGTAACAAGTGATTACTGCTTATACTATCTGGCTCTCCATCAAATAGTTGACACGGTGTATAGTTTTTGAAATTCCTCTTCTTTTTCTCCTATTTTCATCAGCTGAGCCATCTAACTTGCGGATTGTCAAGCTTCGGCATCAATGATTAAAAATGTCCAGCAAACTAGAAAAAGGATACCAGGTCTTCGTGCAGATGTTGAACGGCACCACATCGGCAATCAATGTCGCTGCGGACGCCCTCCTCATCAATCTTCAAGAGTCTATCCACGCACTGACGAATATTGACCCAGCGCAGCAGAGATTGACATTTTGCGGCAAGCCCCTTGATGACGGAGCAAGGTCTCTCGCGTCTTACATGATCGGATCCATGGCCACCATCCAACTCCAAACACGACTTCGTGGTGGTTAAAGCCGTACAGTCACCAGCTTCCATGCGACACGAGGAAATTTTTTTTCCCCGGCTCCTTTCATGAAAACTCGGCGATCTTGAGTCGCTGACACAGGTTGCGGTTGAAATATTAAGTTAATGTTTGTATGGGGTTTCGCGGAATGTGACAAAACTCTGGTTTAATTATTCAAGCATGCATTCAAAAATATTCCTTGGATGGCGTACACATAGCATTACCAGACACTATTAACACGACGGACAAAGAAAGCGGACAAAATAAACAACCTCTCATTTTACCCTTCACAATGGTACTGGTAGTCAAAAGAACATCCCTTCACAGCTATTATGTTTAATCATGCATTTCCAGGTGAATATGCATGTGACACCTGTTCCACATATTTTAGACAATAGCAGTGAAGGGATGTTCTTTTGACTACCAGAACCATTGTGAAGGGTAAAAAGAGGGGTTGTTTATTTTGTCCACTTTCTTTGTCCGTCGTGTTTATAGTGAGACCTAACAAAGGTGCAGATTTTGATCTACACTAGCTGTTATCGGGTAATTGCTTCAATTATGTCAAATTCCCTATATGGGAACTCACGACTATGTGACAGGTAGAGATTACGAAAACATTGGTCGGAATTAAGAAGACGTGTAATATGAACGCCGTTAAACATACTGAAATATAAAAGAATGATAAACATTGATGACGACAAACGAGGAGGTGCGATGAGCCAGCCGTACAGCGAACAGTGCATAGTGCCGTAACCCGAAGGTTCCGGGTTCGAAACCATGTATTCATCACACGATAGGCATGATAGGACTATTGCAAAACATGCAGAAAGGGTACTCAAGAAAAAAGGGGGTAATAATACATACTGTGCCTTCCATTTATACATTGCATCATATTGGATTGTTTATGTATCATGTTCTGTGCAGTATTTTAATTTGTTCTCGCGCGATGTTTTACTTTATCAAATCTTTAAGTTGAAAGGCGGGGGGGGGGTACAAGAGGCAGGGACCCCCTTGCAGTAGGCCTATAGGTAATTTGCAACTTCCCATAGTACTCACCGAATGCTCTCTAGCTGTGCTGTTCCAAACATGCTGTATCTGCAACAATGATCAGTTGATAGTCTTTTTCATTTCATTTATTGTTTTTTTTCTTGTTATGATAAGATCTTGTGGTGGATAAAAATTCCCCAATTTTGACAGATGCAGGTGGCTAACAGCCCCCCCCCCCCCCCCCTCTAAGGGGGATAATTAGTATTTTGCTTCTTTTGTTCGCTGGTTCAAAGTACAATTTGCGCATATCGTACAACAACCATTGTGTAAACGCGTGTCATTGAGCTAGCAATAAGGCCCCTATGAACCTAACACTGTTCACCTCAAATTTAGCTATGAACATGATGAAAAGTGGAATTCCCCTTCTGAAATCGTACTTAAGCAAGGAGCTTCACAAAAAGTCTGACAAGAAGTAATGTCATAAAAATCTAAATATGTGCAAATTGTTGTATTTGTGCGCAGTGCGTTTGATTAACCATCATTGTTTTTTTGTTTGTTGGGTGTTATTTTGTCGGAAGATTATATTGATTTGACTATACGTATGTATATTGCGTGTATTGCATTGTCTACACTGCATTGCCCTTTTTTTCACATAATATGTCCATAAATGTACTGTTGTTTCATTTGTGACACATGGGGCCCATTCTGGAAGGGGGTGGACGAGGGTGCATCCCGGCCCCTAAAGATCAACAATTACTAACCTCACTGGACTTAATTCCATGATTCGATGAGGAGGAAGTGGGTGGGGATTTCGGCTGTCTTTGATTACTATGTTCTTCAATGCTTCCTTAATTTATTTCGTCTTCTACACTCACTGAGAAAAAAAAATAATATTGCACACTAAATGCGACATTGACAGGGCCTTTTCGGGTGCAATCTTGGAACCCTACACGAAAAAAGGTGCAAAGATCCACCCTTTTGTACTTAAAGGTGCAACTTTCCACCTTTAAGGGTGCAGAAATTTTTACATTCAAAAGGGTGCAAATTCGCACCTTCCCTAAAGGGTACAACTCTGCACCCTTAAGGATGCAAAATGTAGCTTACTGCACCCTTAAAAGTGCAAAATGCTTCTTAGGCTGCAAAGTTGTACCTATAAAAGAGCTCCTAGTGTTACATTTGAAGGGTGCAAAATTGAACCTTTTTTTCTTTGTGTGCATGTACATGTTGATCTTTTCTGTTTTGATAAGGAAGGGAAAGGTGTGTAGGAAAAAAAATGCATGAATAAAAATAAAATAATAAAAAGGACAGCAGTGACCTCATGTCATGTGCATGCAATTTTCTATAGGCGTATATGCACATTTTGTTATGCCAATTTCTTTCAATGTGCATCTTTAATACAAAATTGAATCCAAATAGTAAGCAGCATTACAGCAAAAATTCACGGCTCGTCATCATTTCTACTGACAGGCATTATTTTTATATTTGCGAGTTTTCAGTACATTCTGCCACCTTGATGTATGTATGTGACATAAATGATATAAGTGTTTTTAACATGTCTGTATGTAGTGCATTGTATTTAAATGATATTGTCAATTTATAGACCTTTTTACTACTGGTATACAAATTTATGCATACAATTATTAAGCAGGTCTGTTGTCATTTGGAAGAGTTAATCACTTTAAACTGTTATTCAGATACTAGAAATGATTATGCATGGACTTTTTTTATATTATTATCATGGAAATAATGTCTATCGTTAGTATTTTAATGATATTGATATTAAATAACCATTTACTACTGTTGATTGTCCAAAGCCAAGGTAATTCATCTTAATGTATTGCCTACTGGAACCGGATGGTCCCTGTGCTAAGCCTATGGGAAATGAAGAGTCCTGTAGTCAACAGGTTAAAGGAAGTATACTTAAGATCAAGAAGGTGGACATCTTTTTTTGTTTGTTGTTGTTGATTTTTGAAGATCATGACCAATGAAGCCACGTTTTATATTGCTCGACATGTATTTGTAACAATGATATATATATATAAAATGAAGGACAAAAGACAGCGAAGGACGTAGCTGTATATTCCACGCAAAGTTACGCATGACTTTAATAGCTTGAATATGGAAAGCCGGATAGGATTCTGAATTGCTTTTGAATTGTATGAACTAAAGCTTGGGTATTTATGCTGATTAGCATTATTATAATTAACAAAGCATTTTAATGTCAAGCTTAGTTTTTCTCAACAATTCGACTGAAAGTATGGCAACGCAGTCAAATTTTGTTAAAACAAGAAGAAAAACTTTCGGCATTCCATGTGGCTGTTCATTGTTAAAATCGTTCTTAAAGTCAGCCATGCGTAACTTTTTATAGAAACAGCTTTGTGAAACACCCCGTGGACAAAAATGAGTGAATGAGCAGGCCTGTCGTCTTGTGAATATTATTGAAAATTTCGCATTGTTGTTATCACCAATAATAAAGGCCCTCTTCTTGTCGAATAATAAGTGGGATCGTATTTCAAGCTTTTCTACATAATGCTTCTACTCATCCGATCTCATTTTACATGATTCGTCTTTGTAAATAATTTATAACCGTGTAAATATAAGTTACGTGTTTGTTTTAAATACTTGGAAAATTTGGGAGAATGAAATCGGCTCACATTGATTCTGTCGTTAAATGACTTCAAATATTATTTGAATGACACACACATTTAAAGGAAACCAAAACCCTCAGGTCAAGTAGTTTTTAAATAAAAGCCAGGGCAGAATAGAACAGATCAGCGAAAATTTGAACGAAATCTGACACGGAATGAGAAAGTTATGCCTATATGAAATTTTCTCTTTTTGATACTACCATAGCTAGAGTTGTGGACAACTCTCAGTGTGTTTTGTATACAGAATTTCACATATTCTTTCTTTTCTTGAAGACCACATGTTTTCAATGTCCTTATACCCCAAATATGTTGTGGAGAAAATATCTTGGGTTTGGCTTATGAAAATGTGCAAATCTTAAGCAAAACGACATTGTTGATTATGTGTGTACAAAACATACTGAGAGTTGTCCACAAATGATGTCATCAATAGCTATGGTAGTGGCAAAAACAAATTTCAAATTCTCCCTCCATTCTCCATTCTCCAAATTTCATTGTCCGAAAATGGAAATTCTTTTTGCCCAGCAGCCACTGAGCAGCGCCAGATCGACGTTGCTCTATCCCTTTCAATTCTTGAACGCCAAAGAAGGTAGCAGCAACTCCCATCTTTTAACGTCTTTTGGTATGACGCGGCCGGGGTTCGAACCCACGACCTCCCGATTGTGAGGCGGACGCTCTACCTACTAAGCCAACACGACGGTCGATGTGTGAATACAAAATTTCATATGCAATAACTTTCTCATTTGGTGTCCGATTTTGTTTTTTTCAAATTTTCGCCGATGTGTTTTATTCCATCTCATCTTTGATTTAAAAACTACTTGACTTAAGGGTGTTGTTCTCCTTTAAATGTGTCGAGAAAAAGGGTATTAAATGGCTGATCGTATGTCACGTACTGGATCTTGGAGTGGATCTTGGAGGAACGCAGGGGTGTATGTTTGAACGTCGAATGTGTAATGTTGTATATAAGCGAGGACAGTGAACGGAGAAAAATAATTCTTCAGAACAATGGTCCTCAGATGTCGAAGAACATTCCTGTGATGTTTTACATTTTCTTCTTATCCTACCAACCCTTCATGTACCTCGGAACTTTCGACCTATTTACCATGTTTACCGTACATCTTTTTGATTTGAGTTCCTTATACTTTTACTTTTTGAAATTGACACGTATGTAAAATCTGAATTGTTTCTTTGATGTAAAAAGTGAAACAAATAAACTTCAAACAATAGAATTGGGCCTTGTTCCGTCAGCCTTCCGAGGATAGGAGAACAACAGAGGAGCTCTCTTAACATGCTTCGGGAGTACAGTAATGTGAAGATTCAATGAGGTTGCATGTGTATATGTGTTCCAAAATAATGCTGCCGCTCATTTATCTTCATCAAATAAAATAACTTTCAAATTGCATACATTTGAGATAAACATGTCTACAGCATTTTATTTACATTAAACATCAACAACAGGACGACTTTCGAAGATGTCCTCTATTGTCTTTTCTACATATTGTCATGTTCCATTACGAGTCATAGATCATATTCCATTTTTAGACATATCCTGTTCCATTATGAGACATATATTCCATTGTGTGAGACATATCCTTATGAGACATATATTCCATTGTGAGACATCATTTTCCATTATGAGACATATCATATTCCGTTATGAGACGTATCATATTCCATTATGAGACATATCATGTTCCATTATGAGACATATCATGTTCCATTATGAGAGATATCATATTCCATTGATGAGACATATCATGTTCCATATGAGAAATAATATTCCATTATGAGACATATAATGTTCCCTTATGGAACATATCAAATTCAATTCTGAAACGCGTTTCATTTTGAGACATATCATGTTCCATTATGAGACATGTCATATTCCATTTAAGAGACATATTATGTTCTATTATGATATAATGAATGAGTCATGAATGTTCACGTAGTTCATTATGACACAGTGC
>CM057161.1:8038057-8064334 GCA_029962745.1 Echinometra lucunter | reverse complement strand
TTTTTTAAAATGCTAATCCAGCCGCCCCGGAACGAGGACCATGAAGGCTGGGGGTGGGGGAGGGGGGGGGGGGGGCATCTTCTCGTGTTTACAATGCTCTGTCGCCGCCGCCGCCGCCGCCGCCACCCCCCTGCCCCTGCCCCTCCTCCCATCATTAGCCCCGGCGTTTTAGCGCACCTAGTTAACACAACCAACCCCATGTTCAGCCGCAAAATTAAAAAAAAAAAAAAATATATATATATATATATACTAGAACTCGATAAAGAAACGACGTATAAACAATCATCGTATAGCTGAGAGACCGTTCAAACGCATAATCTCGGCCCTTCTGGAAAACGTCGTCTAGATGCTTATGGTCATGACGTCAGCGCTAGTCCCTGCTAGCCTTCCATTTCCACGAATCACTGGTCACTTTTCGTGAGCGGTCACATTAAGCCCCGCACGTACACGGAATGCCGATTCGTTATCGAGTTCTAGTTCGAAACGATGCTCTGACCATCGTTTCGTTACACGCGGTTTCGTTATACGTCGTTCCGTTATACGATGTTCAGACGTATAACTTCATCTATACCGTTCTAGTATAGCTATACCGTTCTAGTATAAATTTTCAACGTCTGAACACCCTGTGAGAAGCATTTTCCTTTAAAATTACAGACGATGTGAAATGTACGTACAGTCATCGTTCAGTGGACCGGTGGAGAATCCCCTTTTAATCGCAAAGAAATCAGGCCTGACATATTTTACATGTAGTATATAGTAGAGGTGTTGTGGCTCAGTGAATGAGTCCCCGGACTGTGAACCACGAGATCCGGGGTTCGAATCCCACCACGGCACTAATTTCCTTTGGCAAGACATAAATCTACATTTGCCACTCTCCATCTAGGTGTAATGGTTACCGGCAGGAAGGAATTCCTTGAAAGCTGCGAGCACTGTAGTTGGTTGCCTAGCTGAGCCGGGGTAATATTAGAGCGCCTTGAGCAACTTGTTTGGTGGATATGTGCGCTCTACAAAATCCAATATTATTATGATTATTATTATATAATAAATCAGAGATGTCGATCAATGCATAAAGATAAGTATAGGGACATGTACAGAAAAAAATATTTGTTAGTGAAGGATTTCTACAAAGACGTTTTAAATATATAGCTAGACAGAAAGCAGCACCCGCGGAAAGCATTACGCCTATGGGGTTAAGCCCCGCCCAGCTTTCGTCCATTAGAAGCCGAAAATAAGCCCTTCTAAATATTCATGAACCGAAATAAGCACCCTTGATTGGATTATAGCATCATGAATATGTATTTATTCGATAATATCGTTTTCGAAATATGGTTATTCATTTGACCTTATTACGTCACAATCATGCAAATTTATGCATGACGTGCTTACTCGCACAAAGTTGGAGGTTTCTACTTCATAGAGAAAACGTGAGTACCACTGCAATTATGATTAAATATAAGACATTTGGCCATTTGATTCAAAATAGTTGGCTATTCTTCTTAATCTACAATAATTTCTTTACAATTTGAAATAATTGCCAACAGCTGTTTCCGAAAGAGCTAGAAACAGTGTACTCTCGAACTTACAGTTTGGTTTTCATCGTCATGAGCTAGATTGACCGCGGGTACCGTTCTCGCACCATGTACTCGAGGTAGCTCCCCCGGGCTAATGCCGGGGGCCATCTATGATAATTCTGGTGTTCACGTTGACCGTTCTTGAACGGTTTTTATATTTAAGATTGTTCAAATCAGAAGTTTGGCGTCATGAAAAATCAAATTCAGACCTAGATTAAACAACAGGATTTTTGTGAGTGAACACTCCGGCAGAATTTATTAGATTATTACTAGACCGCTAGTGTGTGTAGGCTAGATCTAACGTTAGATCTAAATCAATAATGTTAATGTTATTTGGACTCGCTGAACAGTGACACTGTATTAACTGCAGACTGGAGAGCACACAATGAACACACTGTATACGTCGACGGCCCCGGTTGATTTTGCCAGTGTTTGTAAGCCTTGTAAGCCTTTAACATTTGAAGTTGAAATAATTATTGAGTGAGCGTTACTTTAGTCTAGGTCTACTATCCACATTCATCAGTTTACAAGATCTAACTTTAACAGTTATCAGAAATTCTGTTTAAAAAAATCTAAAGTAGATCTGGACACACTTGTATAGTCTATAGAATCTAGACCTGTCTAGACCCCTACTTGGAAGTTGGATCAAGTTGACTCTGTTATTTTTTGTCTCGCCCACCGGAGGTGAAGGCGAGACTAAGGGATCCAAATGTCGTCCGTCCGTCGTCCGTCCGTCGTCCGTCCGTCGTCCGTCCGTCGTCCGTCCGTCGTCCGTCCGTCGTCCGTCCGTCGTCCGTCCGTCCGTCCGTCCGTCACAAACGTTATGAAAGATAACTTGGCAACCGTGACTCACTTTTCAACCAAACTTGGGTTGTAGATGCACTAAGGGGACCTGCATGTTATGGTCCAGTCAGAGGTCACATGGTAAGGTCAAAGGTCATTTCAGGTCAAACGTTAAAGTTTACGTGCAAGACTCTCTTATGACACAAAACTCTGCAACCGTGACTCACTTTTCAACCAAACTTGGGTTGTAGATGCCCTAAGCGGACCTGCATGTTATGCTCTAGTCAGAGGTCACATGGTAAGGTCAAAGGTCATTTTAGGTCAAACGTTAAAATTTACGTGCAAGACTCTCTTATGACACAAAACTCTGCAACTGTGTGACACTGTTCAATCAAACTTGGGTTGTAGATGCACTATGGGGACCTGCATCTTATTGTCCAGTCAGAGGTCACATGGTAAGGTCAAAGGTCATTTCAGGTCAAATGTTAAAGTTGACGTGCAAGACTCTCTTATCACACATAACTTTGCAACCGTGACTCACTTTTCAACCAAACTTGGGTTGTAGATGCACTGAGGGGACCTGCATGTTATGGTTCAGTCAGAGGTCGCATGGTAAGGTCAAAGGTCATTTCAGGTCAAACGTTGAAGTTTACGTGCAAGACTCTCTTATGACTCAAAACTCTGCAACCGTGTGACACTTATCTATCAAACTTGGGTTGTCGATGCACTAAGGGGACCTGCATGTTATGGTCCAGTCATAAGTCACATGGTAAGGTCAAAGGTCATTTCAGGTCAAACATTAAAGTTTACGTGCAAGACTCTCTTATGACACAAAACTCTGCAACCGTGTGACACTTATCTATCAAACTTGGGTTGTAGATGCACTAAGGGGACCTGCATATTATGGTCCAGTCAGAGGTCACATGGTCAGGTCAAAGGTCATTACAGGTCAAACGTTGAACGGTTAAAGTTTACGTGCAAGACTCTCTTATGACACAAAACTTTGCAACCGTGACCATAAAAGATTTTACTCACTAACCCTTCTTCTTAACAAAACATAACTGTTCTCGTATTTCTTTTCTCTAAATTATAAGCTCATTATCACACTACATCATCTGCAGCCCTCAGCTACACTACAACCACAAACACTTTTCAACTCCACACATGTAAAATATCAATCATACAATGTTACTCATATCAGAGGGATGAGAGTAGAAGCAGGGAAAGTACATGCACGTGAAAATGCAGTACCATTTCATAAAAAACCCTTCTCATATTTTATCAAATGTTATTCCATCCCAGTTATTTCACAATGAGCTTTCGATACAGTTCTGTTGTGTGCCATCACAGATCGCGATATTTCTAGTTATTTTCACAAGTGGGCGAGACACAACATCGCAAACGCCTTGTTTTCATTTGTGCACATTACCATCTTGAAATCTTGAAATCTTGTTCAACCTCTCAGTCTCACCCCACCTCTTCTGAAGATAGAAAATGTTGCTGACTGCAGTTTGAAGTAATTATCAAATATTACATGGAAAATGTTGCAATCTGCTTTGTTGTAATAATGTTTTGGTTTTTTTTTTGCTTTGCTTTTTTTTTTTTGTTCCCACAGATGGAAATATTGGAACTGGAAGGCTGGAAGAATTCGACTGATGAACATCACTACATGTAATACATGTATAGGCCCCAGGTGAAGCAGAGAATCCTCTGAAGTGACAGGTAACAAAAATTTTCCAGAACACTTTTCTTTCTTATTCACATTATGATGATTATGAGTTTGAGGGCATTCTGGTAGAGCGTAGACGGTAATTATTTAGGCTAACGATTCCGGTTGATGCTTTTGCCATTTTGTTGCTCTTGAAAACTCCAAACATTTGAAGTTCAAACAATTATTGAATGACCATTAGTCTATGTCTAACTGTTGAATCTACCTAAGAATGACCACATTCTTCACTTGAAAAGTTGAGCTAAAACAGTTAAACTTCTGGAAGTCTCTTAAAATCTTGAGTAGATCTAGATCTGGACAAACTGTCACTTAGCCCTCTCACCCTACCCCCTTCCTTCTGAACATACATGTAGACAGAATATGCTACTGTGTGGATGCTATTCCATGTATATGATTTATTCAGTTTTATTCTTAGTTTTTGTAATCATTTTTATTATTTCATTTAGGGGGGGGGCTATTCAGACACTTGTTTGATACATGTATGGTTTCTTTGTAGTCTGGTTAATGGCAGTTTACAATAGTCCTGTTCTATTTTGGTGGCAGAACTAAAACATTTTATGGGGGTGGATTACAGGCATATTATGTAAATGTTTGTAAGTCAATGGTAAGCTTTTCTATTTCTACATGAAGGAAATCTAAAATCTTGGATGCACTATGAAAGGATAAGTAAAATTTGATAGAACTATAAATACTACATGTATATTTCAATTTAGTATCTCAGTCAGAAATGCATTACAACTTGGTACAGTGATATTGATTTTTAAATTTATTTTATTTTTATTATTTCATTTTTTTTTTTTTGTTCACACAGTTAGATATTGGAAAGCTGGAAGAATTATACTGATGAATGTCACAACATGTCCACTACATATCACTTCAAGTCCAGGATGAAGCAGAAAATCCTGTAAAGTGACAGGTAACAACTAACAACTAAGGAGACTCGTAACACAAATTCATACCTCTAACTATATATTGTAAAGTATGTTTCATTGCACGTGTAAATATTTTCCCTCTCCCATGTTCCTCCGTAACAAAATTTGTCTGTGTTGACAAAACTTGACCTAGGGGAGACTTCACAGAAATCCTTTGTACAGGAGAGGGACACCTAATGCACATCAATAGACAACATTTACTGCCAAATGTAGATAGTGTGTACTGTAAACAGGTCGGCACACTGATTTTTCATTGTATGGGTTCTGAATTGAAACTGAAAAATTTCAGTTGTTAATTTTAGTTATGAATGCAAATTTTTATCTAGATTTGAGCTCCCATGTGCCTTTCGCTATCGTGTAGATTAATGTAAATTTGTATCAGTGCTCCCCAATTTCAAAGCATTCATGTGTATGAAGGTTATTTCATTTAAACATAATTATGCAGTAGGTTATTTAGCTATGTAGAGACCCTATTCAGTCATATTTTAAAAATTTCCTTTTAATGTAGTATGATGCCATAGCAGATGATTGATGCAGACTGGACTTGACAAATCCTGAGAGGAACTTACGAGATGTGTGACTTGAACATTTGAGAGTAAGTTTGCTGCTATAAGTAACCAATCCCTTTAACTATCATTGACCACATTAGGTGTAAGCAGTCTTAGATGTGATTTACTGTCATAGATGATATTTTCTAGTTTACCAAAGTTCTTTAATTGGTTTCATAGAGTGGTCTATAAAATAAATGTATTTAGGCCTACATTTACTAGATTTCAGTAACATTACATCATGCAGTGCATAATCTGACCCACCCAATGTTGTTTGTGACTCGAAGTCCCTTTCATTACCAAGTATTACTAAATTACCGTATGAGCATTAGTTTACTTCAGAAGTATTTTTCATTTTATATCTTGTCTGCATCATGTATGCTCCAGTTGGGCGATCAGAAAAATTAAATTTTAAAATGTCTGTAAGACAAAATATGTATAGCTGGATTTCTTCACTTGCACACTCCTACTTTGTGCATTTTAGTCCTTCTTGCATGTGTCTAAATATTGTGTGACTAATCCTTATTAAATGCATCTGACATATATTTATCATTTTTGTGGGGTTTTTTTCTCCACAGAGTTCTGGATTATGACTTTGGCTCATCCTTCCTGTCACTTAGACTACAGCCTTGACGGTGACTGCAGATGACATCTACTCCCTGATAATGCTTTCTTCAGATAGTAGCAAAGATTTTTCAAAGAGATGATTTTGAGATATAATTTATCACTAAATGTCCCATTGAATATCACACTAAATTAAAGCTACAGAGTAAATATTTGGGGATTTCTTATTTTTTTGAATGATTAAAGTCAACTAATCTTGCAAGAGTTATATGTGTACATAATTAAATGGATACAATGTCAACTGCCATCTCAAATTTAGAATTGAGAAGAAAGGCTTTTACTTTATATTTGCTTTATAGGAATCTAAATCAAAGAATGTAGGAATTCATTAACCCCTAGACTTCTATGAAGATTGGTAAGATGCCTGCAAATGTTACATCGAGGTAACTTCAGTTTTGTATGTTTGAAGTTAAAATGTGTTGAATCATTAAATTATTATTCTAATTAAAAGTTTACTATCCGCAAATGACTGAATGGTCTATCTTTATTTTGGTGCCAGGTAAAAATGTCAGAGGTAAAAATGTCAGAGGTAACAATGTCCGAGGTAAAAATGTCAGAGGTAAAATGCCAGGGTGAAATGCCAGAGGTAAAAATTTCAGAGGTGAACATGCAAGAGGTAAAAATCTCAGATTTGAATATGACAGAGGTAAAAAGTCAGAGGTATGTCAGATTAAAAAATGTTGAAGAAAACATGTTACAGGTACAGATATTGAATTATAGAAAGGAAGGGGCACGTGAGATATCTGCTTATTTTGTTCAATCTTTCATCATTTCTACATTACTGATTATGTATTGAAAAAAACTAAGTACATGTATGATTGGGGGGGGGGGGGGATTAAGCATACCTGTACAGTTAAAAATTGTACGTTAATGAACATTGTAAAAACGATGGTGGGAAAAACTTTGACTTGTAACATTAGTAGCTGACAACATTCATTTCACATGAGCCACGATTATAAATGTGCACATTCCTCTTCGTATATAAAGCGTGGTGTACGTGAACAAATGCCTGAATTTCCTAATACGTGGAATAGGAAGCAATCGAATGGAACTAATTGATATTTGTATAGTCGCTCATCGGATACGCTGCGGAATTTACATCTTTTCAAAAGAATTACCTGTACTTAATTATTTAATTGTGTTAGCATATGCAAAACATCAAACGTGAATATTTTCTTTCCACTCTGTGGAACTTATTTCCCATTAATCTCAAAGAAAACAATGGAAATCATCCCACGTAACATTTCTTAAGCAGAACGTGCACCCCTGACATTTTTACCTCTTTTTAATCTTTTTACATCTTTACCTTTTGCACTTTTAGAATTGAAATAGAATGATCTGGGTGTAATTTAGGGCATCCCCCCCAAAGGAAAAAAAAGAAAAAAAAAGGGGGTTTGAATTTTTTTGGGGGGTGAAGGTAAACCGAAAGTGTGAAGGCTTGAGAATTAAGGTGAAAAGATAGAAGTGATGTGTCAAATTTAAATTGCACTAGCAAAGCTACAAGAGAAAGGAAGTGAACAACTGTGCCGAGTAAAAAAGAGTGGATATCTAGAAAAGAAGTATTTTTGATAGTAAAATCTATGAATGAGCTAGTTGAGACTGAAGGGTATGAGAGCAGAAATGGAATTAGTAAAATGTACAGCAAATGGGGCAATATGTGTGATCATTATTTCTTTAGTGCTATATTTCCCCCTTTCTCTTCTACTTGATTATTATCATCATCAGATCAGTTTCCCCCTCTATTCCTTCTTCTTGGAACTCTCTTTCCCCTTCTCTCCACAATCAGAGTACCTTCATAATCTCTTCCCACCTCCCAGATTAGCTGGTGAAAGGAGTATTACAAAAGAGAGTGAACAAAAGATTAAATAAATAAATAAATCAATCAATCAATAAATGAATGGATGAATGTGTTTGATAATGAATGAAAGTGAATTTTAAAATCATATCTGTGGACACAAAGACTGAAGTACAGTTAGAAAGAAATTATAACATATAGGTAATTCGTTTGAGGGTTCAGACCTTCATGGAGAAAATGGTTTTTTTTAAAGAAGGATCCAACCAACTATTGTAGAGGCCACCAGTTAAACAAAAAAGGAAATCATCGACTACAAGATATAATAGTTTAATACAGATATTGGGTACCCAGTCACGTAAACAAGAAAGAAGAATGATAGATCGGAGGCTCCGCCCCCCCCCCCCCCCCCCCCGTACTATTATCATTTTTGTGATCGATAACCAGTTTAAGTGCGTTGACTGGCGCATCAGAATGGTCGAAGTTGATTTGCTACGTCCCTTGCGCGGGCAGCGCGCAATGTGTGAATAAAATTTCAATAAATACATATGTTATGCGATTTGACCTTTCCTCTCGCGCTGATGTCTGCATTGTTTCGCATCGCGTACTATTTGTCATGTGGGTACGCTGTGTGAAGGGGAGCATCTCACAAAATGCATAATTCATGACAGCTCATGAATTATTTAGAAGGGCTTATTTCGGCTTCTAATGGACGAAAGGTAATGGCGGAGCTTAGGGGGCTTGGATTTCTAGGTCTGGGTTTGTTTCCTTTCTCTCTGATCCTCGCCATCTTCCCTTTGTTTTTGTTTTTTTTTTTGGGGGGGGTGATTTTGGTTGTTGTGTTTTACCCACATCCATTAGATCATCAATGGGCCGAAAAAAACATGTTATGCTTGGATTACATTTGATCCGGGCGCCGTACGATAAGTCGATAACATTGGTCTACGGTTTTTTCGAAGGCGTCGTAGGTGGCTACGGGCTACGGTGTTTGTGTTTACATTATCTGCGATCATCGTGCCATTGTCTGTATCGGCCATCGGGGGCAGGCCATGGCATATCCATAAAGAGGCCGCTCGGAGATTGTATAATAATCGTGCAATCTCCGCAGCCTCTCGGCAGAAATCGTATGGGGCCCGTGCAGAGGCCACGGGCTGCAGGGTCAGCCTGAGGCCTCCGCACGATGCCTGCGCAGGAATCGTGCAATGCCACCTACGATATGTTTACGGGCTACGGGCTTGCGATTTTTCAAATTTGTATAACTCCTCGCGAAACAAAATCGTAGAGGCTGCGGAGCCCATGAATCCGTACGAAAATCTTACGATCAACTCTTGGCTCCTCACGGAAGCCGCACGGATAGGGGGTTACGGGCAGGATACGGGCCCCGTACGCTGATCGTAAGCCAAATGTAAATTAGACATTACTGATTGATTGGTCGTCTATATTGTGCAGCATAGTAACTAGTTTCAATATTATATGTGTGATATATAGCTCCTTTTAGTTAATTTTGAGGGTCCTGAACAGGCGGGACTTCCGGTAAAAAAAAATGAAAACAACATGAGCCTTGTCATTTTTTTTTTCAATTCCAATGTATATATTTCAATTATTATTTTGATTGCTTTTAAAATGCTCTGATGTCTTAATAAGAACGAGCTGAAATAGCTCATACAACTGAAGACCATGCATAGTCGTAGTTAAACTAAATTTACTAGTTATAGTTCCAATGTAACCTACCATCTTTGTCCAGTATTGTTTTTTTCTTCACGATCTAATTCTTTTATTATTAGTTTGGATGATGTTCACGTCACAGTTTCGCATTTCCTTGTTCACAATTTCTGTGCTTGATCAATAAAATAGCCATTAATGTAAAAAAGACTAACTTTATGATCATAAAGCCGAGAAGGAAAGAAATGAATGTTATCATGGATCTGTCAAGCTTAAGGATGCCCCAGTGGGTGAAGTGAACACTTCGCTTTTTGTTGGAATATAATATTGACAGGCATTTGAATTGGAGTGAACATGTTAGTAACCTCTGTAATTTTTATATTTATGCCGACTACAGGCCTCATAATGTTATGTGCTCTACACTCTTAAAGATTCCGGGTCAGATTGACCCGGAAAAGAGTCCGTTGGGCCACACTCCGTTCCGGGTCAAAAAATGACCCGGAATAGGGTCATGAAGACTTATTTCTGGGTCACGATTGACCTTATTCAAGGTCATATTTACTCTATTCCGGGTCATTTTTCATTCGGAACGGAGTGTGGCCCCAACGGACTATTTTCCGGGTCAATTCTCGCTCAGAATTTTAAGAGTGTAATTCATTATTGGGTATAGGCCTACAATACTCTACATTGTACAGTTGTAAATGCAGGTAGTTTGTAGTTTTCATTCCGTTAGCTTTTGATGACTCTTGTAATTGTCTGTCATATTTTATTCGCACCGTCATGTACAATGTACTTATTTTGTAAAAAAAAAAAAAGAAAAAAAAAAGGGGGGGGTCCTACGCCCCACTAACTCTTTTGCTATTTCTGTAGGGTCCTTTTACCAACTTCTCCATTTTATGTTTTTATTGTTACTCATGTTATACTGTAACCTATCTATTGTTGGTAATAAAGTTATTCAAATTCAAATTCAGTAAAGCAGAAGAGCTTTTAAAAACAGTTCCCTAAAAATAACATTGTAGGAGCAGTATGCAGCCAATCGACACTATCTGGGACCTTTGCCAGAGAACAACCTTTTAATTTAGACTGAAACTGTAACGAAATACAAACTTGGAACATGGATCGATTTACAGCATGTCTAGACTTTTCCGTCATGGATGTAATTCAGCGAAATTACGGAAATGCGGGAAATGTTCGTTAGCTAGTGTGACCGTAAGGCCTTTCTGAAACTCTACTTGGGCGTTCCATGTAAGACCTTGTAAGGCCAAATGAACTTAATTGCAGAAAGGAATGCATCAATAAAATACGGTGCCATACAATGTTTATTCTGTTTATTGGAGCTTATCCACATTCCACATTTTAATCATGCTAGTTGAAAACACATTGTCATTTTTATTTCATTTTTATTTGTTTGCAAAACAAATAGACAGGGAGAAATTTTGTCTGAAAGCTTTGTCACGGTTATGTTTTTCTTCTACTATATTATTACTTCGCATAACCTTTAAAGTTTAAGTCGAGTTCTTGTGGAGCGGATTACATGGCGGAAAAAACCCCCTGAAACTGGATGGATTTAATAAGAAATATTGATGATGTAGTGCATAAAAAATGATAGACATCGTCGCAAAGTTTGAAAAAAAAAATGATTCAATCTGCATCATAAAAAGCTTGCGTCCTAGGTCAGAACACTGATGTATATAGCCCCATTTACACATTTAAGCAAGGCTCCCCTTTAATAGCCGAGTTGGAGCCTCGAGTTGTGGCGTGCTGGCGCGAGCTTGTACTCGCGTAAACTCTTGTCAACTCGCGTGAAATATTGTGCTGCATGTGCGTTGTGCTTTTCAGCAAGAACTAATTGATTCCCCCCTCCCCTCTATTTTTGGTGATTTTTAACCATCAAGATTATATATCCATTTCACGTACTATTTTCTAAACCCTTTCCCACTTGTTTTAAAACATTTTTGTCACACTGTATATTGCATGGCCAGAACTCGGGATTATTTTAATACAGCAGTACTGAACGAAGAGAAAAACCTACACTTGTACTTGCAGTCCGGCCGTCAAGCATTACAACTTTGCTGAGGAAATATAGACTGAAGACACTCCTTACCCTAAAGAGACCAGAAATTGTGCCAACAGGAAAGGAAAGCAAATCCTCACATTTCCAGGTCTCCGATTTCGGTTATGTTTTGAGGCAGTGTATAAAAGCTCATGTTGCAGCGAATGTAATGGTTACTCGGTTGGGAACCATTCCTCATCAGATGTTTAAGAATTAGATTCTACAACGTTAGAATGACAATCTAAGGATAACGGCAAATGGGTCATCACTTAGGTTGACAAGACAACTGTGCAATAAGAAAGTTTAAAGACATTGGTTAACATTGTTATGATTTTAAAAAATCTTGTTTTGTTACTTGAAAATGGAATAAACATAAGGGTTATAGTGTAAAAATACCAGTCTGAAAGTGTCAGAGTATAATATCCACAGGAAGTATTTGTAAATATCAAAAATTTGAACCAATGTTCGAAAAATATACGAGGGTCGGTTGCACAGAATAGACATAAGGAGTGCGCATGCACGTATGTCTCACCTTACTGTACTGTGTGTATTGGCGTATCACGTGGCGGGAGGCACATAACGGCATTTTCAAATTCAAGCAAAGTGGTCCTCTTAGTGATTGTCTCGTGAGACGAAGGATAATAAAATCGCCGTTGCGTCTAACTTACATTTTTTCATTCCAAATTATGGTTGGTTTCAGGGTTTTTGAGTGCAAATAAAAGTACTCATACACATGTTTCATCTTAGTTTGAGAATTTTTTAAATCAGCTACTCACAAAGTTAGCCAATGCCTTTAACTGTACGAGAGTTTATCTGTTTTTGCCCAATGGTGCCAAAGGGAAAGAATGCAAGAAAGCGAATCTTGGCATTTCCCGTTCTCCACTTTCACTTACGGCTTTGAGGCCACATACAGAGCTGATGCTTCGCAGCTAAATGTAATGGTTACTCTGTTTGGAAACATGCGCTCATCAGATGTTGAAGATTCTTTAAGGGGGAATAAAATGACGTCATAGGGCTCACCGGCAAATTGGCCATCACCTAGGTAAAAGCAAATAATTTCAGGACAAAATATGTGGAATAACAAAGTGTATCTAGTTGGAAAGTGGAAATTGATGTCACGTGTGTGAAGCTAGTCTTGCACCAAGATCGTGGTGTGAATTCGCTTGTCTTCTTCAAGTACATGTACATGCACACTCATAATTCGAATCATGAAGGGGGAAAAAAAGCTGTAAAAGTTTTGATCAATTTTCACGCTACATGTGCATGATGTGTAGTCCAACTATAATTATGCAGTGGCATGCAGTGCATGTAGCTTTCAACAAGAATGGGTCAAATTCTCATTACTTTGATGATTCCTAAAATTGACATTACTCACCAATACGTAATGCTCTACATTAATTAACCTTTGCCAATTGGTTCCAGACAGTTCCCTGTACATTGTAATCACAAGGCGAGAACTCGATTTTATCTTTGGCCATAAACCTTGCTCTAGTTGTATCACAAGGCCCGCTACATGTTATTTCCAATCTCATGCGCCACGAAATATGAAAATATGTTTGTGTCATGTATTCTTTGATATAATCAATAAAGTCTAACGGAACAATGTGATTAGGAATCGTGAAAGTAAACATAATAGGAAAGTGGTGAATATTTTTGTGCCAAGTCTTACAAACGGCGCGCCAACTGCTCTCTAAAATGAAGCAAAGTAAACAGTCGTGAATGTTACAGGCTTAACACGTCGAGTATGTTTATGATCAGCAATGAGCTTCTTCATTTTTTTACGTCACACACCCGTGGTTATTGTGGAATAATATTCTCATATAGGTTTCATGGTCTACTATAGTGGATACCGGACGATGAATCACATGGTTCGAGTCCCTCTGCAATACTGATGTCTTTTGGCGAGACATTATCTGAATTGTCACTCTCCCCCCCCCCCCCCAAAAAAAAAAAAGATAGGTACCTGCGAGGATTGCTGAAAGGACCCTTTAGTCCTTTTCAGAGCTGCCTTTCTATCTTCTCTTCATTTCATCATGCGTCTTGGAATAGTTGTAGCTGGATAAATGGTCCAATCAATTACCTTATGTTATTATTATCATCATTATCGCCATCATTATAATTACAAGCCTATGTTGTACTGCCCATACAAATCATGTTCGGATTAAGTCCGCACATTTCTAAGGTGATAGACGGGTTATATATTGAAGATGCCTTAAGTTGATTTTTTCGAAAGTAGTTTTTATCGTGTTATTATTATCATTTTCGTCATCATCATTATCATTATCATCATCATCATCATCATCATCTATGAAGTAAACATCTCGTGAATAGAGTTGTTCATTTATGATTTCAACTACTTCATGTAGTAGGAGTAGTATTAGTAGTAGTAGTAGTAGTAGTAGTAGTAGTAGTAGTAGTAGTAGTAGTAGTAGTATTCCAACAGTAATAATATTCCAGCAGGTGATCGCGCCAGAAATCGACAGTCTGGCAAGAATAGTTCCTGATACTGCAGACCAATGATTTTCTACTCAAATAAATGTCTGGGACATTAATATTTTTCAGTTTTAAAAAAATCATGACTCCACCCCCTATTGTTTGTTGTTGTTCTGTGATTTTTTTTTTTTTTTTAATTACTGAGTAGGCAAAATACATCATGCGTAAAGCAGCCTACCTAACTGTCTGTGACTGACTCACAGGGGCTTCAAAACCTGTGAAGGAATTCTGCGTGGAAAAAATGACGGTACCCTCACCTTTGCATGTTGTTTGTACGAAAATGGTCAGTATTAAAGGGTATGTGCAACTCTTTATACCCACTAAGGAGATGTGTAGCCTATTTGAAGTGATGTGTGGTGTCCTTTGATTGTATCGTTTTTTCCGGGTATTTCTCTGTTTTACATAATGAGCTGGTACCTTCATTGAATAAGAGATAAGCAGTCTTTTTACTCAACCACTACCTGTACCTTTCTCAAAAACAAAAAAACAAACAAAAAAAAAAGATAGAGACGCTACTCCACGGAGGTACACGACGTGCGTTATGGCATTAGAGAAACGTGTCAGTTTGGGTTTTTCTTCAACGGGCAAGCTCCCGTTTCGTCGAGATTTTAAGTTTGCTCGTTCACCATTTGAATACTGACTATATTTTGGATAATTCAAAATCAAAGAAGCAGAAGAGACTCCTCGTCGGGGCGTTATTTTCACACCTACAGTTTATTTCTTACAATTTACATTACCAGTCGAAAGATCTGATAATCCCATCCTCAGTAAATAACTCGGCAGTCGTCACTTTTAGTTTTGTGGATCTACTCTCTCTCTCTCTCTCTTTCTCTTCACTGCTGTTTTGTTGTGTCATTGCGACTCTGATGATCCTTGGACCCTTTCTTCGAAGACAAATAATAGAGGAGACCGCTCCGCGACACTTGGACGATTCGGGAACAATAGACGAGGAGAGATTATCGGGAACAAGAACCATTAGGCTAAGGCCTGGCCCCACAACACAAAAGCTCTCATCAAACATACCATGCACCACTAGTCATCGGTGGGTGTCTTAAAGAAGGGCTTTCATCTATTTTGCTCACGTCCATTGAGTAGGATGTACTGAGTGGTCATTTGCTTTTTTTAAGACGGTGTATGTACGCTTTCTCGATGACTTGTCGAAGTAGAACATGATATAGTTATTACGGATGCGATTTTATGTATTCAAGGATTATTTTTGAACAGAACGTCCAGGAACGAATCAGTACTAGATGTTTTTCCACTAAAAGAACTAAACTTTCGTATATTCAGCGAAGATAGAAACAACATCCACGGCTGTCACAACGTGGTGGTAAATATATGTTATCTATTCAGCAAAGGAGGAGAACTCTGCCGACGTTATACATGAAGCAGTTACCAGGTTCCTCGTGCACGATGGTGAAGAAGTACTACACCATCCGGGTAAGCCGTACTGTGGCCCATGTCTTCTGCCTGTGTTTCGCCATCACCTTCTGCACCCTCCTGATTGCCATACCGGCCCTGGATAAGTCTCGCCAGCAGTCCTCGGGGTTCATCAACGTCGACCTGAGGGCGGGGTCGGACGAACACGATGACGATGTCTTAGACGAACCCATGGTGCTGGTCGAGTACGACCCGGCCGAGGCTGCCAGGAAACGGGAGGAGGACAGGATCAGGGAAAGGGCGGCCAAGGAAGCCAAAGCGAGGCGGGATGAGGAAAGAAGACTCGAGGAACGGGAACGTCTCAGGGAAAGAGACAGGGAACGGGAGAGGGAGAGGGAAAGAGAGAGGGAGAAATACGTCGACAGGGAAGAACCTCGGTTGCCTCCAAGAGCTCCTCCTGCGCGAGGAGACACCCGGGAAGTGGCCCGTGATACAGGTGTAAGACGGGAAGAACCTGTCAGGATCAAACTACCCAACGGAATGAAGGGGTGCACCAGACCCTCTCCTTATGGAAATGGACGTGGGTATAATGTTGATCTCGACTCAAGTGGAAAACTGAATCCTCTTTGCAGAATGGATCAAAAAGAGGTAATTCGGGATACGTTCTTACACAAAACCAATCGATATTTTTTCTCAAGTTCTCATGATCTTTTATGCGTGTCTTACAGTATATCTTCCATGTTTTCATATTCTACAGTTTTAGGCCTACATCTTTAGGCAAACAGAAATCAATGTTATTTTTGTGAAGGGAAAAGTGGCTTGATCACAAGGTTATTTATTACTTTATAACGCAATATGAAGTTGGTCGGTGTGATCGGTTTTTACTTCCCTCTGTACAGTCGAATACTATGTCACCCCCCCCCCCCCTCCCGCATGTTCATGCGCTTGACATGTGTGCTGGATATGGCACTGATATTTCTGGCATCAGGGGCGGTCAATTGGTACTAGAATTCGCCTAGGGAATTTCGATTTGACTGACCCTCTAAGCTATAAAACTGGTCCTCAAGCCAAGAGAACACTCCCAAAACTCCTCATTCAAACAGTGATCTATTCCTTCGTGAGAAAATATCATGAACGTTTGTTTCCATCATGTCAATTATGTTACAATAAACAAAAAATTCAATAAAATTCAGTTCACGGTAGCATGGTTTTGTGGGCAATTTTGTTAACTTACTGGTGATCAGTCATTCGATGGTAGATCAAAATATGTTTGGATCCCTGTTTTTTCAATTCCTCATGATTATTGACTTCTACTTTTCCGACACACCCAGCTGCATGTAGTTTCTTTGTGGCTTTAGCAATCGACAATAACTACTCGACAGTCAACAGAACAGATTTAAAGGAGAATGCAACCCAGGCATCAGCGTGCTCTTCGTGAATAAAGATGACCAAGAAGAGTAAACAGTGAAAGTTTGAGCAAAATCGGACAATCTGTTCAAGAGTTATGAATTTTGAAAGTTTCATTAAATCCCAATTATTGGGTTCCTTAAATTGGCAACTTTGCCAGCATCCGTGATGTCATCGTGGACAATTCTCAATTCATTTCATACATAATTTTTCAAAAAAATTGATTTATATGAAATTTCAAGTCAGGACTCTACATAATTCTTCCCAAAATGCTTGCAGAATTGATATAGCAAAGCCATACTCAAACAATAAATCAACAGAATTTTTATTTTTCTTGAAAATAAAGAAAATGTGAAATTCTGTGTACAAAATGAATGGAGAGTTTTCCACGATGACATCACAGATGCTAGCAAAGTTGCCAATTCAAGGATCCGATAATAAGGATTTACTTAAACTTTCAAACTTCATAACTCTTGAACAAATTGTCCAATTTTGCTCAAACTTGATCACTGTTTACTCTTCTTGTTCTTCTTCATTCACTGGAAGCACACTGATGTCTGGGTTGCATTCTCCTTTAAAGACTGGCTTTTTGTGCTGAAAAGCAATCTGCGTATTAGATCAAACATGAACTTGCAATGGTATAAAGGCATATATGTACCATTTGAATTAAAAATCAGAGAGTGACAATCGGGGGGGGGGGGCGAGATTTGTTGTTGTGGCATTTCTTCATGCTGCTTGTGTCGTGTATATGTTCGCGTTTCGACATCACATCCAGACATCCTAGTGCGTGATATGGATTGCTGCCACAAACAGCATGAACAGTAAGAGGAAATGAACTATGAATAGACAAATTCGTTTCACATATTATTCTAGCTTCCACGTGTCATTTGATATTTCATGGAATGTTTATGATAAAAAGATTTGTTTATTTATATATTTATTTATTCACTTATTCATACATATTTAATCAGGATGACATGATCAGTTCAAAACTATTTTACATCGTGGTCCTGAGATTTAAAAACGTTAATATCAAAAGAAAATTGCAAAATGAGATACTGTCTGCAGATAAGCGGGAGAAATATATGAACTCACTTAATGTGGCTATGATTTTTTTTTTTAATCCATATTTTGAAATTGAATTGCTTTGCATTCTGTGTTTTCAGCTGTGACGTTGCGGGAAGTGATGTTGAAATACAAGCGTATAGTAAAATAAATTGGTTAGGATTTCTTATAAATAGCAGATATCATAGTTGATGGGAATTATTATTTGATATAGTGTTTTCAAAATTGAACCAAATTGATTACATCTTCCTGAAAAAAATAAGGGATAATATCTACTATGAATAGTAGATATTATACCTGTAGTTGATGGGAATTATTATTTGATATAGCGTTTTCTAAATTGTACAAAATTGATTACATCTTCCCGAAAAAATAAGGGATAAGGGCTTAATGTATGATGTGATATTCTATCACGTAGGAATGAATAGATCGAGAAAGCTCACAACCTGCTTTTCACTTTCAAGGCCCGAACCGAACTGGACATTTCCTCGAAATGTTTTAATCCTCTTCATTCATTCAATATTGAACCATTAAACAAATCGCTTGTGCCAATCTGAAAAGGGTTCCGGTAACCCATGGATTATGTGACGGTTTAAACATTGTTAAAGGGATCCAGGAACTTTGTGGAGGCTTGATTTAATAAATTGGTGAATTTTTATGTCTGCGTTGTATGAAGATGTTCAGAAGGATAAATAAACAGACAGGATTCCAGCAATATAAAAGGTTTTGAAAAATAAGATGCCATTATCACGATATCTGTCACTGAATTCCGCCATTTGCAAAGCCAGCCCGGATGTGCTTTTGTCTTACACGCAGTCTATGGGGTAAACAAGGTCTGGCCTTTCCGGTTACTTGTATATTTTCACTTTTTGTGAAGCACATGATGATACTTTTTAAGTGCATTTTTTTAGGGCTTCATATTTACACAATATTACAAAAACTCATAGCATGTAAGGCCATGCAGCACAAATTTCTAGAAGTTACTCTATGGCTTTATTTTAGGACGCAAACACTAACAGACATCGGCAAAGTGTTGTTACATAACAATTTTCATTGTGGAACCCATTCCGGACAGTTATTATTTTAAAGCTTAAATTGATCAGTTTTTCTTTTTCAAATTGGCAACATAAGTATTTCTCTTTTATTGGTACAGTTTGTTGTATCCAAAATGAATATCAATTGACGAAAAGTACAATTAAAAATTAACAATCAATTTGCATGGGAAAAAAAGGGAATTTGAACTTTCCATCGAGTTGCCAATTTTAGTATCTTAGCGCTTATCTACCTTCATGAAAATTTCAGTTTTTACTTAGCTTTGATAATCAAAAAATTACACAGAAAATGCATTTAGCTTAAGGAATTTATCCTGTCTATACGGTTTGATGGTTAGCTGGTATCTCGAAATGCATTTTGACTTGATGAGATAGTCCACGATCAATTCAAGCACTTTAAAGATGACACTAAGTACGTTTTTAAACTAACGTATAGCAAATGAAATGTTGGCATGGAGCAGAGTTAACTATTTTTATAGTGCAGTTTCCTTCCAGTTTCGATGTTTTAAAATTCCTTTATAACAATACTTCCCTCTATCTCTCTCTCTCTCTCTCTCTCTCTTCTCTTCTCTTCTCTTCTCTTTTTCATATTCGTCTGCTTAGTCCTCGTCGTTATCTTTTCACGAACTTCATTGCTAGCGACGGGATAATGAACCGCGAACACGTTTATAACTTTCACTTTTGAAATAGGCTAGAAGTTTTGTAAACCTCCCAATTGTATATGAAGGACTTAGACAAACCCCCTCTGGGCACTAGCGTATAATGAAGGAGGAACAGGGGGCACCTCTGGCCCTCCTGAAAAAATTTTTCAGCCATTTTCCAACAAATTTTCAACCATGTAAATGAAATTGCAGTCACAGTACAGTATTAAAAGTATTCAAGAACCGTGAGATGGCTGTTACAGACCATAGACCCACTACGCATGAAATTCCCAACTTTCGACAAGAGCCTTACAAGCGGTTAATTCAGTGCCATACTCTCTAAATCCCTTAGATCAGAAATTGATTTAAGTCGATTGTAATTAGAGGCAACTCCAAAATTAGATTATTTTTATAATGAATGAGATTGATTTCCAAATCTATTAGTATTAGGTTAAGATTTTTAATCAAATTTGTAGTTATCCCTGACTGAAGTCGAATAAATTTATAGAGTGTGCATGTATTGATTTTTGTTAACTGAGGGATTTGCCCGCCCCTCCCAAGGCAATGTTCTGGATACTCCACTGCCTCGGGAGCAGGATGAAAGATGGGTTTTAGGAGTTTGCCATCTGTTCTGAAGTGGTTCCAGATGAAAGCCGTGTCATCATGAAGTGGTCAAAGTGAACAACAAATGCTATAAGACCTTGACTTATTCTCACAATGGGTGAGGCAGACCCATATGTACGTAGAAGCTGTCGAAGTTGTTGAAAGTCATAAGCCATGAAATGGAAGGTATGGAGGCTGAGTGTAGAAATTGTAAAAAAAAAAAATGAGCACACATTAAATATAGATTATGTCATTATCCTCCGATCAAGAACTACATGTACATGACTTGTGTAAGATTTTTTTTTTTTTTTGGTTCTTTTTTCCATTCAGATTGTTTCCGTTTAGTTAAATTGAAGATTATTTCAAATGTTCAGTATATTTTACGGCATTGTGGACGTTGATTCAGGAAGGCGGGGGGGGGGGGGTACATCCGTGGCAAACGATTACAGTTACAGGACAACAAAAAAAATCAAATCAGGGTTTCTTTTGCTCAACACAGTCCCACTCACAGGGTCTTGCACCCCCCCCCCCCCCACCCATTATCTGGATCCACCGCGTAGCATACTACTGTATTATGTACATGTTGTGTCGATGGCTGTATTTTTATAGCTTTAGAACTTGAAGAGGTGTATTTAGTCTTGTTTGCCCCGCCACTTCCTTGTATGACCCGCCGCCGCCCCCCCCCCCCCCTCCTATTTACATCTTATAGCTATAGTAGGGAATCTTATTTTGATTTTAGTTCCGTAAAAGTTTAAGATTTCAATGCTTAGGTCTAGGGAGATGTGATTTTCTTCCTGATACTGTCTATAAGGTTAACCAGAGATTTGTAACATTTTACGAATGTCTGTCTGTTTTGTTCTCTTTTCGATCTTGAATGTTTTCATGGTTTATTTCACCTGAACTTCTAAGTAAGTTGGCCTGTGTGTAAGCTTTTAGTAAGCAGCAAGACCAGCGCCTGCTGTAATCTCTCTGCGATGGACTTCGTATTGATCGTTTCTAAGGGCACTAGCGCCTCGACTTGGTTTCGAACCCGTGTCCTCGCGGTTACTACTACCATTAAGCCGTAGCTTTAGAAATCTGACTTCCATTCTTCAATTTGAAATGACTTTTGTAGGCAGGCAGAAGAACTTCGAGTGGTTTAGTTTTTCTTCTCCTGCAGACCTCTGGAAATGGTTTGTTTTCTTGGCTTTCGACATGCTTAACACGATTTGTATGTAGAGTCCTGTTGAAGAAAGTGCTGATCTGTCTAAAGCAGGGGTGTGCCTGTTTGCCTATTTATCCGTCCCCCTCTCACTTTCCATTCATCACCGCTTTCTCAAGATTTCTTGACCTCTGTTAAAGTCTGATCTGTTTTGTTTTTTGTTGACTTTGACATGCAAAATGCTGGTCTGAACTACCATGAGAGTACACACACTCTAATGGCTTCGGAGCAAACAGTCGGACAGGCCCTACTTACTTACGCTTTCATCTTCTTGGAGGGCCATTTTTATTGTTCTTTTGATCTTTTGCGCTAAGCAGCCCTCTTTCTAATCCAAACTATCAAGTAAATATCTCTGTGAGTACGGGTCATTTAAAAGAAGAAGCTGCATTACATAACCCAACCTTATTTTTAAAGTTCTTTTATCTGCCACTCGCGAAATTTATTGCCAAAGAGGAATAATTGTTCCTACCCATAATTTTATGGTTTTTGAACGAAACGTTGGTGGTATGAACTGGTATCTCCGCTTCTTATTTTTTTTGGGGGGTGGGGGGGGGGGGGGGGGGGGTGGGGGGTAATAACGCCATAAAAAAGACCGTAATGATAGTAGACCAAATGGGTTTAGCCATAGTGGTGTTAGACTATCTGGGAATTAGACCAAGTGGCTATATAAACCGTCAGGGCGAACTTCTAAGAGAGCGTTCTGAACCCCATGGTAGGAGCATTTTCTCCATCACGAAATGCATAGGCCTATATTTTATATTTGTTTTGACACAAATGTCAGGATTTAAGACTGTGTTTTGATACCAGAGATGGGTCTTGACCCGATAAGTATTATCTTTTAGAGCCTCGTTTACGTTTGGCAGTGACTCCCTAGGAGTTGGGGGTATTCCTCTGTTGGTACCTTCAGAATCGACGTGTTTTGAATGTGCACGTGGCAGGGGCGGATCCAGTAATAAAATGAAAGGGGTACGCAAGTGATTTTTTTTTTTTAATTTTAAGTCATTTGGTTTCAAAATGAGGGAGATGCGAGCTGGTTGTGCTCACCCTTAATCTCACAGCGAGTGATCTGCGATATATTTTATCACGGGTATTGCTAAAAGGTAAACATCACAGTGGTGTACATGTATACTGTATTACAAATATCATATAAAATATATCACGGGTATTGCAAAAAGGTAAACATCACAGTGGTGTATATGATATTTGTATGGACTTTCACATGCCCTTATTTGCTTCCGATTTGCATTTCAATTTATCTCATTCCAAAATTCAGTTTTGGTGCTAGCCATATAATGTGAGGTTTCCGTGATTTCGTGATGAAAATCTGCGACCAAAAGTGTTTGCTAAGCTTGCAAGAGCAAATACGTCAGCCATCTACTTGTATGATTTAGAAAATTGAAAAATCCTTGGACCTGAGTCAAGTGATAGCATTTCAAGCTTTCGTTAATCTCCGTTTTGTTTGTTTGTTGTTGTTTTTAAAGTAACTTACTGGACTGGAGTGAAGGCCTAATGAGTTTTCCTCATGTATGTTATTCTCTGTCGTGAAAAATTTATCCTTGACAATGATGTGAGTATGGATCTGCGTCAAAGAATATACTTCTTTGGAGTTTTGCATCAGATCGACAATTCAAATTCATCTTTTCTTGCATACTGAAAAAATAGCTAGGCATTTTCTAATCAAAATGATTTATTTTTGCGCTTTACCCGTAAATTTTCAATTCATACATTTTAAAAGAATTGATATTGTGACATTTTAAGCGTTTATAGGTCTGCAGGTTATTTTTTTCGTTAGAAAATCATGTGGTTTTTATTCTGTTATCAATACTCCCCCCCCCCCCCAAAAAAAAAAAAAAAAAAAAAAAATCTACCCCTGAAACAAAATGTAGGGGCAGTGCACATCTTGCAATTGATGCCAATGCCCTCGTGGTGAACCGTTCTCCATTCAAATCCACAGATGTCGAAGCCATGCAAGTGAAAAGGAGACATTGGATAGGAATAGAGGAGGGTGTAATTTAGAACACAGGAGGGGCAGATCCGTGAATGGTTTGCGAGGTACATGGTTTTAGTCTCGTCTTCCTTCCTCGTTGCTGGGATGGAAATTGCATTTGAGGAGATTGTGTTTGAATTGAAAGATAGAACTGTAACCACGTACTGCATGAAGATTTTCATGTACAGTACTGATATTGGTCAAGATTTAAGAAGAGAGTGAAGTTTTTTTTTTTTTTTTTTTTTTTTTTTTTTTAGAAAACTAACATAACTGCGGAAAATGGTGTGCATGGAAAATCACGGACATTTACTCAAGGGAGAAAGTAGTTGTTTTTGTTCTGCACGCTTTTGTGCATTTTTCCTTTTATGTAGGCCCATTAGGAGTACTGTTAGGACCGTATGCATATAATTTAGCTTTTGTCGTATGTGCTTAAATGGAGGTACACGTATATCTTATTATTCATTTTCTTGCGCAAATCCCACTACGTAGAAGATTTAGATGGAGAATCTGAAAGAGGGAGTCATCTTTTTTTTGAAAGTAATTTACCATCATGCTTTGAAATGAAAGGGGAAATCCAAAATTGTCGACAGAAAATTTGAATTTGGAGGGCGGGGTCGGTTCACTTCATTTCCGGAATACACTGGAATATGTAAACCATTCCCTCCAGATGAAAGTGATACATTAACAATACCATGTGCATGAACTTACAGTATAGTCTACGTATTCGGGCTCTAATTTCCAGGAGACGGGGGAAATCCACAAGCACAGCATGCAGTAATTGCGAGTCCGGCTACCATGTATACCAGAGAAACATATAACAACACTTGGACAAAGACTACGTTTTCTTCTCAAAATCACACATGTTAGTGGAGATGCTGGTGAAATAGTTTTTGGAGAATAGTTCTAGGGTCGATTTGATTTCAGGGCGGCATGGTCGATGAATTTGGCGTGGCCTCGCAGCTGGAGAATCTGAGATGGGGTGAACCTGCATGTTTCATTTATACCTCTGTCATACCAGCAAACAGATTTTAAACGATACAAAATCGATCTCTGCTTTGGAATTTGGCGTAATGCAATGTTTGGTGCGGTCTGATGCCGGGGGCTGCTATCGGTGTCGTTTGTGTGAACGATGTGTTATGATTGATGCGAACACATGAGTGGAGTCATTAAACGGTTTAGTTTTGTGAACATCTGTTCTCAACTTCTGCTTTCAAAACAATTTCATTCACCGATGTTCAGGGGCGTATCCAGGATTGTTAGAAAAGGGTGGAGCGGGGATTCCCGATAGTAATTTGTACATGAACTCGATTTAGGAAGTCATGCCGTTGCCATCTCAAAGCTGCTATTAGTCCAAAAATGTTGCTATTAGTCCAAGTACTGACGACAACAACAACAGCAAAGGGAGAGGCAGTCAGTATACGCACCATCAAATGGGGATTTATCATGCCACATAGGACTCCGATACCTCTGTCCCCCGTTCTGGATCTGCGTATTCAGACTCTTCAGAAGTTGAACGAATTGTTGGTCCCAGACTGACCCCATGTTGTGCTTTCTCCTACTTTTGTACAACCGAATTTTCCTCCCGGACTCTTTCTCTCTCTCTCTTTCTCTCTCTCTCTCTCTCTCTCTCTCTTACTCACTCTCTGACCTATTTTCTGCGCTGTATACATATTTTGTACAGATGTTGCTTACTGTTTATCCATCTTGTAATTACTTTCAAGTATTGCAGGCTGTCTATGCTTGCTTGAGGAACATTTAGCTCTACTCAAAGTGATACAAATACAGTAGGTCCATGCTATGACACTGTCTACAGCACGTGTCTGATAACCCTTTTTGCTAATATAATATTTGCCATAACAGCTATGTCTAAGTGTCCTGCTCGGTCTGCTTCTTCTGTATTTGCTATTAAAATATCAATGACAATAAACCATGCTCTTCGTTCTACATATATTTTGCAGTACTGTATTCGTTGTCATGGAAAGTCCTTGGTCTTGTGGACCCAAGCTTTAGCCAAAACTATCCCCTCGGTTCTCATTGTAGTCGACTTGACAGTATGCAGCCAACAGTGTAACCTATAGGCCTACAAGTTCTTTCCGTTGAAATGATTTCGTTGCTTCTTGATCCAATGTGGTCAGTAACATTTTTTAAAGCTCTGTTTACCCTCAAAACAACTTTGTTGGGCGTCTCTGCTATATCTAGTGAACCCAGTCCGCCATGTCCGGAGTCTTCCCAATCTTTTTTTTTTTTTTTTTTTTTTTTGTGCACTATTCGTTAATTTTAATCGTTCTATTATATTGAATGTGGTCAGGAATGCCCACCAACCTTACTCCACTGTAATGCGTCCGGGTATAATGCGTTATGATACTTCCATGGTATTGCCATCATGATTGTACCCCTCCCCCCCCCCCCTCCCTCCCTCTCTCTCTCTCTCTCTCTCTCTCTCCTCTCTCTCTCTCTCTCTCTTTCTTGCCTTGTTTCAGTGGACAACAAGAAGAAGCCGCTGTTTGATAAATTGACAGCTGATACTGCAATTCATTGGAATTTATCGACAAATCGACAATCAGCATGTCTAGCATAATTTTTGTACGAGGGAAATTTCATGAGGATTTCAGTTTTATTCGTAAGTTCTTTGCGCCACTAGAAGTGTCATATCTTGAACTTTGATGTGACAAAATTCTTTTGAAGTCATTGCTAAGGCGGATTATCCTTGATTGTTAGAAAGGGGGGATGAATATTTTCATTTATCTCACATTC
>CM057161.1:7899762-8037557 GCA_029962745.1 Echinometra lucunter | reverse complement strand
TTGCGCCACTAGAAGTGTCATATCTTGAACTTTGATGTGACAAAATTCTTTTGAAGTCATTGCTAAGGCGGATTATCCTTGATTGTTAGAAAGGGGGATGAATATTTTCATTTTATCTCACATTCCCTCTCCCCTTCTCGTTCTCCCTCTCCCTGCCTCTCCATCCACCCTTCCACCCATCCATTTCAAATCAAATATTCCTTGCCCTTGAACAAATATTATTGAGATATTTGAGCTATACTTGCAAACGTGAACCCGATTGTTACCCGATTGTTACTTCTTGCTGCATAGTACTGAAAAGTTCTGATCTGGGGAGTTTAAAAGTATTCATAAGTTTTAAGAGCCATAAGCCAAAGATTCTCTTTCTCTCTTGTATTTTTTTTCCTCTCTCCTCTCTGCCCTTCTTATCTTTTATCTTCTATTTTCTTTTATTTTATCTTCCATTTTATCTTCTCTGTCCTCTTCTGTCTTCTCTTCTCGCTTTCTCTCATTCTCTCAACTTTTTATTCATTATAACGCTTAACCAATGTTCCAGAATTCCGTAACGCAATCTCTGAAAATGCTATTCAAATTTACCAAGAACTCCAAATTAGCTTTGGTGTGAAGTTAAAACAGTTTAGAACCTGTCGAAATAGAAACTGTTACCGGTCACGAGCTCCGTGACCAATCGTAGTCCCTACAGCGTGTAGTTTGTATGCTCGGAGGGTCTTTCCTACAGGGTATGAAATTCCCTCTGTCATCTTGAGTTACCGTTATGCTTCAGATATCATGAACATGACACGTCACCAGGGAGCTTGCTCGATTTCCCCAGTGCGTTGACCTTCTTTTTCTTTATATGTATTGTAGCCTACACGATGGAGGGAGGACCAGGGGCATCACAAGACCATTTGAAATTGGGATGGGGAGGGGGTCGATCGGACTCAGTATTCCAACGAGTACACCCATAATTCACCAGTCGTTGAATTTTGATTGGGCTTCTCTGCTTTCTCATCTACTCTTGCCATGTAGGCCTGCGGTTTTGCTTTAGATTCATCTTACAGAATTTGTTTGTACTTCCTGTAGTCCTAAATGTAAAATGCAAACTCCTTTGGATATTTTTGACCTCGGGAATTCGGGTGCTCTGGCAGAAATATTCTTTTTGCGGAATCCCTCTGACGCCTTACAAACTGATCTTAAAAAGCTGCATTATGGGCTTACCAAGATAAGGGGATACTAGTACATGTAGAAATACCTACTGGTGGCTCGTGACATTTGGGGAATCATGGATGTGCGGATTGTACTGGAGTGCTATTGGAATATCCATCAATAAGAAGATATCGTTTGCAGGAGATGCAGATGGTATTAGCTGAGATGTTACACAGCTTTGACCCCTGCGACCAGATATATCGGTTTACTAATGTCTGCTCTCGTCAACATTCCAGCCAGCAGCTGCATGATGTTTGAGGTATCCATGCGTCTTGAGGAAGGATGAGGGGGGAGGAGGAGGAGGAGGAAGTAGAAGATCGGTAGGAGGAGTAGGGGAGAAGGAGTATGAAGAAAAAGATGGATGGGAGGAGGAGAGGAGGAGGAGGAGGAAGAAGAAGAAGATGGGTGGGAGGAGGAAGGAGGGTAGTAAGAGAAAGAAGGTGGAAGGGAGGCAGGAGGAAGAAGATGGAGGAGGGGAGGAGGCCTGGAAGAGCTGGGGGAGGAGGAAGGAGAAAAGAAGCAATGAGATGGAACAAGATGGGATCTCAAAGCATATGTTTGGGGCGATCAATGGAACGCCACTAGAGGATATGGGAGTTCCACTCCCCTTCCCTAATCAGTAACGTCCCAAAACCTTTTTTTTTTTAAATCATAGTGGACCAAATTTGCAGTCACATTAGCATGTGTACTTCATGTGCTATGTTCACCTGTTAGCATTTCGTCCTTGCAGAGGAGGCACTACCATTAAAGGAAATAGCCTGAGTTTGGGAAAGGATAAAACGAATTTATGAGCTTTCATATTATTTTGTTTGAAATTGACAGTTTTAAAGTGTCGCTTGGAAAAAGGTTAAAACATCAAAGGCCCTAAAAATCTGAAATATGGCAAAAAAACAGTTTACCTGCAAATGTTTGGCCTCAATTACTGTTGAGATACTGCATGCTTCTTGGCAAAATGAAGGTGATTTCATGCCATTTTGATGATTTGAAAACATCAAGTTTTACTCCAATTATTGTATACTACTTAATCGACATTTCCAAATTTCTTTGAAACAGTTTCTTTCACATTGTCAGAACACAGGTTTATCTGTAAAATAGTGTGGATGACAGACCCGATATTAAGTATTAGTGCTGGTAGTAATCACTTCAATGAGTTCACTATGAGTCCACAATCTTTCTACAGTTCAAGTACTATGTAAGGTGAACGAAATATGTAGGCCCATTGTTAGGAATGTACATAAGATTTATGACAAACCATGTACCTATTCAAACACTATCTTCCTCCTCCCTCCCACCCCCCCCCCCCACCCCCCGGGAAAAAAATACACGGGGGCTCGGTGCGAATTCGCCCCCGAAACGCCAAAAAGAGCCCCTGAAATTCTCATAGGGTCCAATGTAAACTGTAATACAATCGAATATATTGTGTCATATTCTAGTATATATCTATCATATTCTGTTACATTTTGTTATATTCTGTTATATTTTTGTGGAAATCCTGGTACACATTGCTATTTATGTTATACTTTGTTCTTTTTATGTTATATTTTATTTTGTAAAATTATTGTTGATGTTTGTGAAAAAAAAAATCGAGAATAATCCAATTTGTCTGGATTACAAATCAATAAAAGTTGAATTGAAATTGAATTACAATGTAGAAAATTTGGGTGGGTGGGCTCAAAGAGTAGCCCGGAAAAAAAATCCCTACCCCCCCCCCCCCCCCCCCCCCACCCCACCCTGAAAATAGATGGACGCCCCTATAAGTGTCGTTGTCCCCTCGACCGTCCTTTTTATATTCCGCCTTATCTCGCTTGGGGTTTCCTCCATTATACACAAGACAAAGTTGTTTAGTTTATCTACGGCTCAACTCTGACAGCTTACACTGATAAATCTCAGGAATAAACGTTGGGGACAACTCCATGAGGATGGGGAGCGAGACGAGACGTACACACATTCCGATCGGGATTAAAATTACTTTTATAGTTTGCCAATATCTTTTTTACCTAGAACTGTCTTACAAGTTGTTCATGTCTGGATTCTTGGTTTATTGTATAAATCACTACTTTATAATTTTCTCTATTTTTAGTTTTCAGAGTCTTGTGTAATCTGAGGATCGACCTTGCAAACCGCAAGAAATCAAATAAAGATTGACAAAGCTATTTTGAGGATTACATGTATCACTGACTTACAATTGCCTAAATTCTTTGAAGGGGATGCCTTTCCTTTTTATATTGTTTGTTTGTTTGTTGTTGTTTCTTCAGGGGTTGTTTACTACTGAAATGCTGTAAATTCAAAGAATACGACCAATTCTGTTTGTCACCAGTGTGGATCAACCGCATTTTTATAAACCTTTATTGGCTGAGTTTTGGCTCCTTGAATGCAGGACTTGGCATATCAAGCTACTCATGGGTAATTGTCCTTTAGACAATTACCCGGGACAAGTAGGCTACTCTGAAGGACCCCTGTTCCTGCACAACTTCCCTCTATTGCAACTAACCTTCGGACCACTACATCTTAAGACGACTACCGATAATGCGGATACATACTGTCGAAGTATCGATGGAACCCTACTTGTAGTTGTTCGAGAGTAACTATTTTAGTGGGTAGTTAATGAGTAGTTGTGCGGGGCAGTTTCATAGTCCAGGGGTTATTTGCCAAGAATACACCTCCCATAAAGGGGAAATATTCTTTGAATAACCTGTCCGTATCGAGATAGTTGTCCCAGTATTGATTGTCAGTACAGGGGTTGATTGATGCAGTACACAGCCTCAGCGTGTGGATACCTCATACCTGGGGAGCGTTTCATGAAGTGTCTTGTCAGTGATTTTTACTGACAAATTTGCTCTCAGCCAGTCAGATGCAAGGATTTGCAGTAGCTTATAACAATTGTCGGTGAAAATCACTGACAAGAACACTTCATGAAACGCTGCTCCGATGCCGCCTCTGCTCTCGATGTACACTTCGCACAGGGAGCATTGTATCATGATCACATGATCTCCTGTCACATACTCCTCACTTCCGACTTTCGAAGCCACTTCGAGAAATTATATCCTTTTCGTCTGAAATGTATAGCTTATCAATTTCCTCAGTCGCAAAAAAAAAAAAAAAAAAAAAAAAAATGAAACTGAACAGGAAGAGGTTATGCATTTGAACTTTGCGTAAACCTTGGAAACCCCGGAGTGCAGTTTCACTCCATCTGGCGCGGTTATCACGGAAACCACACAATGGAAGATTAATGTCTTCAATATTTGCTCTTTGTGAGAAATTCAAAGCATTGTTTATGTATTCTTGACGATTTATCTCCTCTTTTATCGCCAGTAAATGTGTCTTATCAAAATGGGAAAATAGTGAATCACTTTTTACGCCTCTGCCCACCGAAGGTGGTGTCGGTGACGTTATGTTTTCGGGTTGTCCGTTTTTACGTCCCTCTGTCTGTCCCTCTTTTTCTTTAACACGATATCTCAAGAACCGTTTGAGGTATAAACTGCAAACTTGATGCTTGTATGCATCACAATAGGAAGGCGATTTGAGCATATTTGGTGGGTATATAATTAAGTCAAAGCTCAAATGACTTAGAGGTCATTTTCTCAAGAACCATTTAATGTATGAAATTCAAACTTGTTGTCAGTATGTATCACAATGGGAAGACGGTATGTATCGCTATGGGTAGACGATCTAGTTATATTTTGGATTTAGTAGGTCAAATGTTATAGTGGTCAATTTCTTAATTTTCAGGTTTTGGCCTTCTGTATCTTCTTTTCTTTCTACTTGAAAAGCGCGATGCCAAATTACGAAATAACTTCTGGAGGGACACGGCATGTATTGATTTCAGAATGCCTTAATATTACTTTGCAATCTAACATTTGTCTTCCTTCTCTCTTGTTGTCTTTCTGCAGGTCACACGCAATGTCCGCAACACCACCATCAACTCCTTGTGCGCAGTAGAAGAGCTGAACCACATCTCCATGCTGAACAGCGAGCAGCGAAAGACTCTCGACGCGCAGGTCCTCGTAGACGACGCGCACAAATTTATTTACTGCTTCGTGCCGAAAGTGGCATGTTCAAACTGGAAAAGGGTTATAAAATACATGAACAACAAGGTCCCGGACCTGGAGACACCAATGAAGATGGACCATCATAAGGACCTGGTCTTTCTCAGCGATTTCAGTGAGCAGGAGGTAGAGTACAGACTGAAGAACTACTATAAGTTCATGTTCGTTCGCGACCCAACAGAGAGATTATTATCGGCGTACAGGAATAAGTTCGGGGAGAATATCGGGTCGTACAACACGAAGTATGGTCCAAAGATCATCGCGAAGTACCGCAAACCTGGTGTGATGATCGATGGCACGGATCAGTCGAAGATCACGTTTGAGGAGTTCCTGCGTTTCTTGGTGGACAGTGACACTCGCAGGATGGATCCCCACTGGAGACCCATGCACGAGTTGTGTCAACCGTGTGTGATGAAGTACGATTTCATTGGTTCCTTCGAGCAGTTGTCTGAGGATGCTAACTTTGTTATCAAGAAGGTTCGGGGAAGTAGTGACGCCTATTTCCCGGCGAGGCAGAGCTGGTATAAACCCACAACGGATGATAAGAAGGAGCGCGAGCTGCGAAATGTTCACACTGCTTACATGAAACAAGTCGTGGATAAGTATGCGCGGGACTACATGTTATTTGGCTACCCGCCGCCTGTGTCTGAAGTCACCAGGCCCAAGTCTTTATGATCGTGATCTAAGACACATATTTGATATTTATATTTTCGCATTGTTTCAATTGAAAAAAGTAATGTAGAATTTTGTTAATGACATTCTAAATCACTTTATGTGGTTTTCTTCCTATGAAACCAAAGATACCATTCTTTTTGCAACTCATGCTGTTATTCAGGGGTCCCGATCCCCACAATTTCTTGTTGAAAGAACTTTGACAAAGTGTCTTGTTGACATACGTTTTCCTTGCATCGTTTTTCGACACGCACTTTGAATCACGTATGTACCCCCGAAGCAATGTTTGGTATGCGTGCGCCTCTTTTCCCTAGGCACTTGGCCTTAGATAGCGAAATACATGTACATCTTGATGACCATGGCCAAGTGGCATCAGTAGGGGAGTTTCCTCGTGAATCTCTAACGTGTTGTTTTCACCCTGAAAAGTTGCAAGTTGCAACTCGTCGTTAATTTGGCAATCTTAACAGCCTTTCTCTTTTATGCCCGTTGGGCTTTTTATCTGTAGGGAATGCTGTAATGGGTGGTGGTGCAAAATTGTTTGTAAGTTAAGTTTGAAAACCTCCATTGAACATGATAGTGTCGCCCCAGGCTACGACCTCACTGAAATCTGTCCTCTTGGCTTCAGTTATTTGGATTCCCATCAAGAATTTTGGCATGCTTTAAAATCCTTGTCCATCATTGTCGATAATTCCCGTTCGTTGATGGTAGTGGTAGGCCTACAGCATTTTGAATTTGTGTGTGTGATAATTTGAATACACAGGAATGGGCACATCCACTAATGTTTTATAAATTGGGCGATTGGCGAATTGGTGGATTACATCCACAGCTACGATGACAACAGCCCAGTTTAATGTTTTTCAATTTGAAAGTAATACAGATTCAGCAGAAGAAGAAAAAATGTAATTAAAAGTTGCACCAAATTTGGTTATTCTTTGTTTCATTTTCAAACACGAGTAACATCAGCTTCCAATCTTGGTATTTGTTTTAACGTCAATTCATAATGACATTGTTTACGCATGAAGGGTTGTGAAAACGATATGTAACGGGAGGCTGACTTGTGGGTATGTGGAGGCACGCGATTTCGTGATCATTCCAGAATTACTCAATGAGATGGCCATGATTACTGGTCAGAAAAAAATGAAAGTGATATATGATTTTGTCCACTTAGAGTCAGAGGGGCATTGGTCCACATACTCTTCACATATCATTAATGCCCTTCTGGCTCTAAGCAAGACCTTACATGTAAGTTCATGTGTGTGTTCAAATTTTTAATGTCGTAGTTTGAATGTTTAATATATTGGCCTAGAAATTGGCGCTTTTCTAATGATGCGAAGTTCTATACATTTAACAAGTGCTGTGGACTATACGTACAGTCCATTGAAATGTACCTCCATGTATAACGGAGTTAACTGGAAACCAGGGATGTGTTTCATAAAGCTGTTCGTAAAGTTACGCATGACTTTACGAAGGCTTGAATGCGAAGTGCCAAAATAGGATGCCCGGAGTTTTTTTGTTGTTGTTGTTCTGACGATTTAACAAAGTGTGACTGTATAATATTTCCCGTAATCTCAATTAAAATGTGGCAAACATTTTCTTCGCAATAAAAATGTTTGTAAAAAAAAAAGTAGTGGTCATCTACGTGTATGTCTGCGTTTTTCACCTTCAACTGATGCGATTTATAATGATTGAGAATTCCATTCGGCTTGCCATGTTCAAGTCGCTCGTACAGTCATTCGTAAATTTAAGAACAGCTTTCGTGAAACACCCCCCTGGGAAGGTGTCCCAACATACATGTATACTCCGGCGACAATTGCTCCGGCATTTTTATCGTCGAAAATACACGGGTTGGGGTGTTGAAATAAGGTTTTAGGTTAGGCTGAGGTTTGAGGGATTGACACAGTGTTTTGTCCAGGTTAAAGTTCACTATTCAGGTCATGTCCAGGGCCCCATTTCATAAAACTTGTTATCAGTAACAACTGCCACATTTTTATGACAAATATGCTGGTTGGTTCTTTGGTTGGTTCTTTGGTTGGTTTTATTTTCCATATAAAAGCAATACAAACAAAAAATACATGCAAATCAATATATCAAATGGCTAGAAGCTCTATTTAGAGCCATTATTCAAATGGCTCTGTTCTTCCTAGAGGTCCAGTGCTCTCAGCCAATCAGATGCAAGGATTTCAGTAGCTTATAACAGTTATTGCAACTTATTATTGATAACAAGTTTTATGAAAAGGAGCGATTGTCGCCGGAGCATGTGTCGTGGATCCGACCACAAATGTATGTTTTTTGAATGAAAGTGTATATTTTTATTTTGTTGAGTGAAAGTGTATGTCATGATTTAACTTCTCGAAGTCAATAATGTTTCTGCATGTATTTAAAGGTACTAACTTTTGAAAGATCACTCCAAGGAATTCTGGTAGCAAAGTAGCATTTATATTGGCGGTGAACTACTTCGGAATCTCTCCTTTAGATATGAGGAGATCCCTCGTTTAGATATAAGGATATCCCTTCATTAGATATATGGAAATCAATGGTTTACCGTATGATTAGAATAAATGATTAAATATATCACTGATATTCTAACTTTAAGTATGCCAAAGTGTTGAATTATATTTTTTGATTGTCACGTTCCAGTGAACCATGTAACATCAGACCCAGCTAATTGAAAAATTTGTGTATTGCTTCGTTTGTCATGCGGGTAAAAATTTGTTATGGCATTCAGTCAGTTATTGCTAAATGTTTGTGTTGTTGTCAAGACTACGCAGGTAATTTGTTTACTTTTCCTTTTCCTAATTAATTTTGTTAATCTCATAAGTAATGACACTAGTCCTCTGTATGTGATAAACGATGTTCAGTAATAGTTAGTATAGATATAGTTACGTAGTAGTAAAAGCTTTTGATTGTTGGTCCTTTTTGTCACGTTGAATAATTGCTTAATGCGCCATTATTTGTCGCCGCCACCGTCCAGTTTCATCATAATGTGGGGATGGCTGGCTGGCTCACTGATCTCATACAGATCAGTGGGCTGGCTGGCTGGGGAGTTGGGGAGGAGCTGGATCTCTCTAATGTCAGTACAGCTGGATCATTATACCCTGAAAATAAGTATCGTTGCAACTGTGAACGTGTTATGATGTATGCTAAGAAAGTCTATCTGTTTGTATAATTCCATTTGGTGTAGAATATATAGTATAGTTTAAATTTCTGTGGGAGATCACTTAAGTTCTAGTACGTTTTTTGTAATAGTAAAGTCCAGCCAATCTCCAATACATGTATTTACTTTGAAAAGTTCATTCATGTTAATCTGCGCTGTAGTAATATTAGGCTAAGGCTAATATTGCTGACTCTGTACTTGTACGTGATCACATTGATGTTTTAAATATTTGCAGTACTCGAGGAGGTGATGAATTGTTTTAAAATGTATTAACTTTTCCTGTACATGTTACTCACGATTTGCATGACTTTGTATGCTGAATACGCTTTCACAGGAATGGGCGGGGGGGGGGGGATCTTTTTTGAGGGAATATTCGTGTATGTCTAACTTGAAGGGGTAGATTTATGTATTCGTGCCCTTTTAAGTTTACGTGGACTATTATATTATTTTTCAAGTCGTTTTTGTAATCCTACCCGTTGCCGATCATTTACTAAGTAAATACAATTTTAGTACAGTCTTTAATTTTCTATTTTGTTTTCTGACTTCATATCAAAGATAATAAATGAGGATTTCCGTCTATGAATATAGCTGTGTAGAGTAATGCAAACACAGTATTCTACATGTAGTTCAGTACAAGGGTTTCTTGAGCAGTCTAAATGTCATATGAAGAGTTTATACAGGCTGTGTTAACAGAGGAATAACTTTTGACATTATGTATTCTCTACACAAATTCTGTTGCTTGCTTGAGGCATATTCTTGCTCGTGTCCGATATGTGGTGTTGAATACATGTCGGCATTATACACGTGTTTGCTTTGCGCTGTGCAAAGTAAACATATACTGTACAACTCCTAAATCTAGAATTTAGACATTTTTACTGTGATGGCGCCATCTGTCGACAAGAATGGATGTGTGGGCTCGTAGCATGCAGTTACACTTGAACAATAATATAGTTTTCAGGAGATCAAATTTGTGCGGACTAAAGTATAAGGTACTTTGACCGAAATTCTATTCGATATCTATGTGCACCCAATTCTTCAGTCTCAATAACTACTTTTTGTTTCAAACATAGGCCTATTTCTCACGACCGAGCGTTGAGTATTCCTCAATGTGAATCTTATAGTATTGCAACATCTGATTCAGTGTTGGCTTGTAGAGCTACTAAGATATGGAGAGGGAAACCACCAAAATGATTTTTTTGTGAGTTCCACAATCTTTTTTCTTTTTAAATGAAGTTTGATATCTGAAGGAAATTAGTTTAGAGTTTGAAAAGGCAGCTGTGCGATGTTCACGAATTTTCATGCTGTGGTATGAGATCTCCATCTCAAATCTGAAAATAATGATAATAATGAAAATGATCATGAAAATGTAGATTATGATAATAATGACGAATACACTGTTACACTTCCGAATTTTCCCGAAATTATTGTATGGATATCAAGACACTGGAGAAAAAAAGTGATTTTTACGCCAAATAAATTTTGATTCTAAAAATGTAACAAATTAGGTTTAGGCGTAGCAAAACCTTGACTTTTCCGATACTCTATGATTAAGATTACGCTAGGCTGTAGCAAGCAAGTCATAAGAAAGTTTTTTTTTTTTTTTTTTTTTTAAATCCAATTTACTATCTCGTTGGGTGCCTTTGTAATATGTAAGAAATGACATATACTGTGTTCTGTGAATTATGTACTTGGTATTTTTGAAAGTCTAAAGCGATATTTGAACTAATAAATATTTTACGAAACGGATAGGTATCTTTTTACTGTGCTGATTTGTGTGGCCTGGAATGGCGGGGAAGAGGTGGACGAGGAAGAAGTAGAATGGAGTTTGATGCAGCAGGTTGGCCAGGTATTTTTCGGGGTGCTGGCACCGCTCCCTCTTCCTCCAACGAAATGGCAGGACCCAGTGGTACCTGAATTTCGATGGAACGTTCCCTTCATGTCTTCATAATTGTGGCTACTTTATTACAAATACCTGCCCATCTGTTTATTGATTTACTTGTTTATTGATTCGTTTATATATTCATTTATTTATTTATTTATTTATTTATTTATTTATTCATTCTCTCATTCATGCATGCATGCATCCATCCGTTCATTTATTCATTTATTTCTTTTTGCATTCATTTCATTTCTTCCTCATCCCCCCCTCTCTCTCTCTCTCTCTCTCTCTCACACACACACACACACCCACACACCCACACACCCTCAAACACCCTCACACGCTCTCTCTCTCTCTCTCTCTCTCTCTCTCTCTCTCTCTCTCCTTAATAGGAATTACTAATAGCACGATAAAAACTACTTTCGAAAAAACAACTACAGGGGCGTTTTCGAAAACTTATTGTACTGCCCATACAAATCATGTTCGGATTACGTAATAAGCCATTGTAAAGTCCGCACATAAGGTGATAGACATGATAGGGATATTGTTGACTTTTCGAAAGTACTTTTTATCGTGTTTGATGATGTCACAACGGAAAAGTTGCTTGAGATAATTTGGGCCGGTTGGAAATGCATGTACAACATGTAATTCTTTACTCTCGTCACTTTCATTCAGCCTATTCAACAATTTAACGGGAACCAGTTCATAACTAAATTGTTTCACATTTCAGATAATTTTCTACATACAGTCCATTCTTTCACATTAAATTCCATTCAAACACGTTTACGCGAACCAGTTTATTATTTCTTTCACATGGTATCTGTTAAAAAAGTAACTAAGATAGACGACACATTTCGTATGTTTTCACTTTAAAAGCAGAAAACAAAAGAGAACTTAAAATCCTACTCGGTATAAGATGCAAAATACATATTGTTGCCCTGGATGATATCGCAGTTAATTTCCCTCGTTTACGAACATAGTGTGTTAGCCCTGCTGAGTTTAGCTGAGAACGAGATTACATCGAGGTTTAAGCATTACTCCCATTGGCGTCAATTAGGGGTCACGTCACCCCCCCCCCCCTCCCATAATACATGTAATAGGAGTGGGGGACACAATAGGCTATGCCCCCAAAAAAAATAAATAAATAAATAAATAAATAAATAATAATAATAATAATAATAATAATAATAATAATAATAATAATAATAATAATAATAATAGTAATAATAATAATAATTAATGAATGACAAAAATAATAAATGAAATAATAAGGAGAAAACCTTTTTTGCTTATCAGCAGACTTTTGGACAGTGTCTCGCCCACAAACAAATATTATAAAACGGATTGACGCCCATGTTTACCCCAATGAGTTTGTAAATTAAAAGCTTCCAGGTAGTAGTACATGATGGACTCATTTCGGCATATTGGGGCTGGTCTATTCCAGTTCTTGTAAAAAAAAAAAAATCCATACATTTTGAAGACAATAATACATTGTCACTCAAATAAAGAGTCACAATTTCCTTGCTTACAAAAATATGGAACTGTAAGTTCTGGCAAGATTAATCGGGCTCCTGGACAAATAGTGCCCTAACACTTTGATGCTGCTCTGTATATTGCAATAAGAAAAATCATCCAAACACAAAATTTACAACACCAAGAAAAGAAAACAAAAGTTGCACAGACCTAGAAATATAAAATAAGCATACTTTAACGTCTTTTGACCCGGTATGAATAGCACATTCAGCAAATTTTATGATATGTAACAATTCTCTTAAAACATGCATAATAAACTACTAATAATTATGCACAACTTCCACATAACACGTCAGTGATCCTTTATTTTGGACACACTAATGACCTACTTTCCAGTGATCTGTAGTTTGTGCACTCCAAAGGGTAAAATCTGAATGACCCCAAATTTACTCACTGTTTGGGGTACCATTTGAGAAATATAAAATTTATATATAAACTCTCATAAACTTTTAACGGGATTATATTCAGTCATGCCACGTTTTAATGACTCCTAGAGGAGAGTGATGATTAAAATAATCGCTTTTCGAGTCCAGTCTGCCCCAAGTGTCTTTTAGCGTGCACAGATCGGGTCTGGTCCGCTCCACTTCCCGCAAGGCAAGCACGCCCTCTGAGATTGACCAACGAGTCTGTATCCATCTCTGCACTGGAAGAACGCGGTGTTACCAACCCCAACATTTGTGGAGTTTGCCTCGGTGTGAATGTCCGGCTCGCTGCAAGGCATCGAATATCCCTCTGTTTGGAAGAACAGAAATGAAACATATCACATATCTGAGAGGTAGAGAGATTCATATATCAGGTGACAAGTAAGGTTGCTTAGAAAAAAAAAATCTAATATAACATACAATCCTGTGTGCAATAAATTTACGTCGAATGAGGCTCAAATGAATATTATGACAAAACACTTCTTTACATTTTACTTTATTTTCTTTTTCTTTCTTTTTATTCTTTTTTATTTTTTGTTTTGCATAATAATGGATGTTTTTGATACTCCTCGAACACCTGGGAAATGAATGTAATGTGCGAACCTTCAAAATCAATGTAACGTCCAGAAAATATCACATATCAAAAGCCGTCCCCCTTTTACGTTTCAAAATCTATGTGTCACAGGAATGTATCTATGTAGCTAGTTTAGATAATGCTAATCTTCATATTTTTTTCTTCAGATTTTATCTTCTCCGTAAAGGCATGTAACTGGAAGCTCCCCCTTTCAACTGGTCAAGCGAAGTGCCTAAGACTGTGGGGAAAACCTTACCTCTGACTACGATGACAACTTGCTCGCATCGTCCAGTCTCTGTCTGATCACGTGGTCTAAGCACGTGACTATCGTCCGGACAGTACGTTGTAGGACCGACGTTGCCAGTCCTGAATTTGGGCTTCTTGGAGCAGGGGGACGAAACCCGGACTTGGCCGCCCATCTTAAAGTGGGAACATGTCTGCCCCTCCTCGCTCGTCACACTCGATGAGAAGTAGGAGAAGTCCACGCCGTGGACCCTGTAAAGAAGAGAATAGCGAGACATTTATTGTCAGGTTGATAGTAAATATCTTTGGAAGGTTTCCATGGTGGTAGAACGTATGGTTTCACGGTATACCATGTATTCTTTCTTGGAAGTGAGTGTGGTCCTGAAAAGGACCTACTCACCCTCGACGTCCTCAGGTTGTTCTGGAGGACATTAAGGGCGAGGTTAAGCTTAAAAATTGAAGAACCTACAAATTAATTCATGATATCATTACTACTTTCTTATTTCTATTGCATTTTTTTTTTTTTTTTTTTTTTTGCCATTTCCTAAGTCTGAAGACAAGGAATTCCTTTCTTGCAGGTCTTTATGTGCTGCCTGTCAAAACTTCACATATCCACTATTAAGGCCATTTTCGCGGTGAATCATCATGGAGTTAGCCGTCAGAGTATTCGTAATGGATTAATTAGATTTTTAAAAATAAAATAAAAAGGGTACTCATAAGATCAGACTAATGATAGGGAATCATTTCTGGAATTAAGGGAAGAAAAAAGGAACAAATTATTCATGTGCTCTGTAATCTCAAAAAAGGAAAATAATTCTTGTCTGAATATTCTCCAACTCAGTCAAGTCTTACACATTCTGCAGACATAACTATCATAACCTTTCCCCTATTTATGGGCGGAAATATGTGAACACGAGAGGGACACATCTAAAAATGTTCTGACAAACAAAAGACGCCCCTATCAGGGGGCCAAACGGCAATTAGAAAATAGATGGGGCTATTAAAGACGACAATTTTCTGAGATAATATTTCCTTCCCCAGAACTGTTGCCCAATGCTGCGTTTTCAAATTCTTTACTAGTATATGTAAATATCCAGTAGTGTAATGAACAAAACCATTCGGGGGCAGAAAAGCATAAGTTACAAAAAGAGGAGGAAAAACCCCGGAAAATCATGTCATTTCAACAGCATTTGTAAATCACTGGCACATGACTGTATCAAATTAGAAATAAACCACGTTTTTAAATCTTATTTAGGGGACAGCTCCCCCCCCCCTCCCCCCCCCCCCCCCCCCCCCAAGCCCCTATCAGTACGCCAGTGTAAATATCTAAATAAACTATTTAAGGAACGTCATAACAAGGGAGCGCTTCACGAAGTGTCTTGTCAGTGATTTTTACTGACAACTGTTAGACGCTACTGAAATCCTTGCATCTGATTGACTGAGAGTAAATTTGTCAGTAAAAATCACTGACAAGACACTTCATGAAGCGCTCCCGTTATCTTACTCGACAGGTACGAAACCGGCATGATGTTTGCAATTCTTCTCGTAGCATGTCTTGATGATAATGCAAGATGTCTCTGGCCAGAGTTGCACTGCACTCCACCAGGTAAAATGAGTCACCTGAAAGCTCCATACCAGCTCGCCAACCTTATTCCGTTTCACTTTGCCCACGCCTTCTTCTTTCCAAGTGCCTGGCAGAAAACAGAAACTGGACATTTTAATGTACTGATCAGCTGATGTATCTATGATTACAAGGAACAAATAGCATTCGTTGCTTCTTGCCAAACGCAGAAAGAAGTCTGAATGTAGAAGTTGAGATTTGAATTGCAATGCATTTTCCTTTCAATGGTGAGAAACACAATCAATAGACCATGCAGATCTCAAAGTGATTGAACTTTATGGATGCTTTGACCATAATGGTTACTGAAAGTATGTTGATCTTTGCATGTCTTTTCCGACGTAGTATGCATGGATGTTTTATCTTGCAGCCTGCTTTCCTACTTTCTAAAATTCATTACCTCACTGCTAGTCATTCTTTTCTGCAGTTCGTATTTTTTTCTAAATATTTGGAAACAAGCTCCAGCATCATGCATACCTGGTACATGTAGTAAATTTCTGAACAGGGGGTGGTTCATAAAGCTGTTCGTAAAGTTACGAATGACTTTACGAACGAATTGAATATGGCAAGCCAAATGAAATACTCAATCATTATAAATCGCATCAGCTGTAGGTGAAATAGATTAACATTACGTTTGCTTTCAAACTTTTGTATTGTAAAGTTTATTTTTGCCACAATAACATTGAGATTATAAGAAATACAGTCACATTTTGTTAAAACGTCAAGAAAAATTTTGGGCATCCCATCTGGCACTTCATATTCAAGTCGTTCGTAAAGTCTTTCGTAACTTTACGCCCAGCTTTGTGAAGTATCCCCTGGCCTATTAGAGATAGTGCTGATCTGTTCCGAAAAGTAGAAAGTGGGCATTTTTTAAAAATCTTTTCATACACATCATGAATACATGAAATAGAGATGATATAACTAGGAACATGCAATTACATTTGAGTTCTTTTAACCAATTGTTGTTGTTTTTCAAGTACGGGAGAAAGACTTGGTCTTACCTGTCGTTCTATCGAAGTACCAGGCTGGGATTCGAGTCCCATGACGAGTACCACGTGGCTTTCTATCAAGAGGGAACTCGGCTTCGAATGGCAGTACGACATCGACGGGATCATCGGTCTCCCTATTTACCACCGACACTTCGGCCATTGAGAAAGCTTCTAATCCAGCCAATTTGATTCCTGAATCAAGAATCACAAATTAAACATTTTCTTGTGTAAAGGCGGATGTTTCATGCATATTGCGCCTTAAATACACTGAAAAAAATACTGGCTAAAATTTTAACTAGCACGAGGGTAATTATATGTCCAACCACCTTTTGGCAATATTTTTACCCAGTGCGGGAAGCATATTGTCCAGTTAGGGTAAAAATAAGCAGTAATTACTTTGAAATGGTCAAAATTTACATTAAATTGGATAAAAAGAAATTCCCAAAGAAATGCCCAATGTGGGTTGGCCACATAATTACTCTCATAGCACATTTTTACCCAATATTTTTTAGAGTGTACATGTTGTTTGTCTTGTAAAACTATCGGAATAACGATGAATAATGTCACTAGTTACTCTAAGTTTTATATTAATGGAGTTAGATGTGTTAGTTTATTTATTTATTATAAGAATTTATGTACATACATTCATGTTTGTGCTGCACTTCATGTATTCATAATCATCACCAGCTCCATTTTCGAGAGCCAAAGAACACCAGCATAAATTTCATTACTTTTATGCGTCCTGGCTGGATGCATGGAGATATTTAACAACTTCTAACAACTTTAAACTTTTAACAAATATTTTGTAAGTGCATAATATATGTAGATAATTCCGAAGTGTGGGTCACAGAGTTTGCCGTTCGAATCCCGCCGCGGAACTGATATCCTTGGGCAAGATAAAAATCTACATTTGCCACTCTCCACTCAGGTGTAGTAATGGGTACCTGGTAGAGCTTGTTCCTCGAATGCTTTCAGCTTTTGGACGGCGAGGATAAAATCAGCGTAATAATCTGTTAATAGTACTTTGAAAGAGCTTTGAGTATCCCCTTGTTTAAAAAAAAAAAAAAGTACCACGACGCACAGGTATAACCACAGTCATTCGACAGTATACCATGAAATTACTATAGACAGCTTTGTAATTTTTTTTTACAAAGGTCCCCTGTGATGATAGGCATGTGCTCAATATAAATGCAGCTTTTATTAGCATAGATTGGTTCACGTATACTTACCGTCACCAGATTCCAAAACACCTATCAACTCCGGAACCTCTTTTAATTCGGTTGCTTTAGATGTGTCCACACCATAGAATCTCACTTCGATATTACTCCCTTCGGTAGTGTTCAAACTGCCTAAAATTTAAGCGAGCATTAAAAAAAAACCACAGAGATATCCGAATAACCATGAAATTTGGAAGTCCCTACTTTCCCCCCTAAATCATATTCTAAAAAACTTTTAGAGACAAATACATGTATTCGATAGACGTTTCCTCTCTGTCCTTGTCTCTGTCTCTCTATCTCTTTCTCCCTTTCTTTCTGAAAATCCCTCTTCGGTATGAATTGCAACTGCTGTGAAGTACAAATCTATAATGCGTTTCCAATAGGAGAGAAACATCATAGAAACTTTCCAAGATCTCTCATAATCCGACCTTCCAGACTAATATGTTTTAAAAAAGTATTCAAGGTTATGCGGACATCCGACAAAGGTTTAGTCATGTTGGTGGCATAACTGCTGGAATGAAATTAGAAGCATGCTTCAAGAAATAGAAAAATGCACAGTGCTTTTACCTGCTCGGATCTTAAATTTGTAGAGGGCTCCATCTGGACGTCTGAAGTCTATACGAAAATCCTCACCAGCCGCAAAGAAAAATTGATCCTTCAGGATATGCTTATGAAATAATATCGGAAGAACGTTTTCTTTGAAAAAAAAATGATAAAAAAGAAGAAGAATAAAAAGTAAGAATAAATAAAGAGAAAGTGAAGTTTTTCACGTAGAAATCAAAATGTTATTCCGTGGCTCTGATATTGAATCATATTCGGATTTAAATTCAAGATCCTATTATTGGGGTTCTGACATTATAACACCTTTATCATGTACATGAAATCCTCATGAAATGTCTGAAACGTTATAAAACAACAACTCGTTAAACATGCATATTGCATGGATTACTGGTTACAAGTAAATAGCCTATGAACTTTACTTCTTGTCTCCGTCACATAGCCATTGTCCAAAAAAGAATTTGCGAGGGTGGTCTCAGTATCTACGTCGTTTTCGGCATTTTTTGTCAAACTGCTCTAGTATCCAGATAGAATGCAAAAGCCCCACAGCAATGGCAGACTGTCGTCCTTTTTTCAAACATGCTCAAATTGCCTCATAACTTTTAGCCAAAATATGACTTTAAAACAATACTATTGTGTAATAAAATAGACTATACTTACTGACTCCATGTTGGAAGCGGTATGTAAATGACGTCTCAAGATATCCTTCCTTCGAAGCGACGACGATGACCGGTTCGTCCTCTGGGATATCTAACAAAGCTAGTCCGTTTGCGGTGGTGTTAGCGGTGATTGGTGAGTATGCTGAGAAGTTCGCCATCGACGAGTTCACAGACGTGAAATTCTCCGCCGTGAAGTTTGAATCTGTGAAGTTTGAATCTGTGAAATTTGAATCTGTGAAATTTGAATCTGTGAAGTTTGAATCTGTGAAGTTTGAATCTGTGAAGTTCGCCATTGAGAAGTTCGCCAACGACAAGTTCCCCGTTGACGGCATCTCCGTAGGCACGGGCCAGATTTCAACGGACGGCCTGATGATCCGAACCTGTACGTCAGCCAGTAGAGCCTCTTGTGCCGAACCATCCATGGCTAGCACGGTAAGTCCTAGCGGTGGTGGTGTGGGTGGAGGGGTGGTTGGTGTAGACACGGGAAGTCCAGGAGTGGTTACCATTGGTTCTGCGGTAGTTGTCAGATCTCGTTCTGGTGGAGTTGTTGACTTTGTCGTTTTTGATGGCTCCATGGTTGCTCCCGGTTCTAGAATTGTAAATTGGGGAAGAAGGCATTGTGGGTCTATCATTTCTAAGTCTCAGAAAGAGGTTCGGGTGGAATAGTGAATATAGAGGGCGGGTAAGTGGGGGAAGAGGAGCAGTAGCAATTATGTTGACATCAGTGTGGGAGACAGTTTTGATGGGAGCAGTAGCAATCATGTTGACATCAATGTTGGAGACAGTTCTGATAGGAGCAGTATCAATTATGTTGAATAAAATGTGGGAGACAGTTTTGATGGGAGCAGTAGCAATCATGTTGACATCAATGTTGGAGACAGTTTTGATAGGAGCAGTAGCAATTATGTTGAATAAATGTGGGAGACAGTTCTGATAGTAGCAGTAGCAATCATGTCGACATCAATGTTGCAGACAGTTTTGATAGAAGCAGTAGCAATCATGTTGACATCAATGTGGGAGACAGTTTTGATAGGAGCAGTAGCAATCATGTTGACTTAAACATGTTAAATATAGGAGACAGTTTTTGATAGGAGCAGTAGCAATCATGTTGACTTAAACATGTTAAATGTAGGAGACAGTTTTTGATAGGAGCCGTAGCAATCATGTTGACATCGATATGGGAGACAGTTTTGATGTTGCTCACGAAGCGCGAAAGTTAAACCTCAAAATGGGAGAATTGTGAGAGATGAAAAATCTTCTTTTACGAGCAAGCTAATTTCTATCAATTTGAATGGAACTGAATTGAGATGGAATAAAATGGTTTATCGAGAATAAAAATCATCGCATCTAAAAGCTGAATTGAGAATGTTTTACAAATTTAACATCAGAACATTATGCCAGTTGTAATTGCACGATAATAATGAAAACAAAGGAACAAAATCTGGTTAGTTGAATTTGTGGTAATAAGGATTGCCAATACTGTAAGTACAGATTAAGGAAGAACTCAAAATAATGTTTTGTTTTAACGTAATTCGCTACAAGTTTGGATAAATTGGAGAGGGAAAGATTTGGAATTAGCTTAGTCCCGCATTACCCTTATATTTGTGATGCTTCCTTCCAAAAATATGAACTAATCATTTATCTTTTTAACAGTGGGTGATAATCGATAATACTTCATCTGGGGGGCGTTTCATGAAACAATTAGTCGGTGGTTTTCACCGACTAATTTGCTTTCAGCCAATCAGATGCGAGTATTTTCAGTAGCTTATAACATTTGTCGGTGGTTTTCACCGACAAAACTCTTCATGAAACGCTCCCCTGTTTTCCACTAAAAGATAACATAATCTGCCTATAGACCAATTCCACAACGCGAGAGGGCAGCAGACTGGTCGCCATACTGCGGTGTGTTACCCAACTTTTACAGTACATAAGTCAATAGCGCGTTATGTGCTTTAGTTCGATTTTCTCTATTTTGGACCAACATTACGCAGATTTCTTTTAATGGTTGCAATGAGGAATAATCAGGGGACTTCAGGTCGCAGCTGTGCGGTGCTCAGATGCCACAACAATAGGAGAAAGCTTACAAACTGGAAGCTAACTGAGTGCGAAATTCACTCGCCTTTGACTCATGAAGCCTGTTTTTGTGAGAAGCCGCGTACTCCCTACACAGGTTTCTTGGCCTTTTACTGACAAAAGTAATGAGAAAAAGTAACGAAAGTACAAAAATACATCATATCTTCATCCGTCAGATATGGTCATTGTCTTACGTCATCTACCCATGTATCCATGCTTTATTTTATTGATCTAAAATAAAGTTAATGAAATATCAGGGCAAAATCCCATATCTTTCATTGATTTTGTACACAGCCAGTCACGGTCAGTGCACTATCACACACCGCCGCTATCGCCTCGCCGATAGAGGGCCGAATACATAAACCGGAGATGGAATTGGTCTATTGGTTAATCTATTCATGATTGTTAAAAACCAAGTTGTAAAAACACGAAAGAATCTACTGCGACTTGTGTAAACCATATTTTTACAATTGCACGTGAGAAGCACAGCGTAAATATGGTGAAATTTGCGGACATAATCCCTTTAACAAACGTTCATTTATTTTGTTGTGTTCATGATCATGATAATCATAATTCTTTTTCTTCCCACTTAAATACGATTCGAATTATATTTTTATCTTAAAGAACATAGAAAACAGTTTTTACCTCTTAGCACAAGGACGACTTCTTCGCACTGTCCAGTATTGGCATCACCCGGTGGACTCAACACCAGGGTATCATATTCGGGCGGACAGGACGAACTACTGAGGGCGTAGCCTTCTATGTGCTGGGACTCCTGAGAATAAGGGGACGAAACCCTGACGTTCCCGCCCATTCTAAACTGGGCACACGACCGCCCCTCCCCATTGGTGACTGTTGATGACGAGTAGGTGATATCGACGCCATCAACTCTAGAAAGAAGAACATGCCATGACTGTGAAGAATTACCAGGATGAAATGAAATTTCTGATAATTAAAAAACAAAGACTGTGTTTCTATTTCTACAGCTTGCTGAAAAAAAATGGCCAACTTGATTATTTAAGTCAACGGAAATGTTGAAAAAAATCAAAAGAATGGTAAAACATCAAAGGCATTGGCTAACTTTGTGAGCAGCCGATTTAAAAAATTCTCAAACTAAGATGAAACATGTGTACTTGTATTTGTACTAAAAAACCCTGAAGCCAACCATAATTTGGAATAACAAACTGTAAGACACAAGCCGCGATTTTATCGTCTCAGAGACAATAAATCAGAGAACCGTTTTGCTCGAGTTAAAAAAAAACGTTGAGTGCCTCCCTCCACGTGATACGCCAATACACGCAGTACTGTCCGGTGAGCCATGCGCGCAAGCACACTCCTTACGTCTAGTCTGTGTAACCGACCCTTACATATTTTTCAAACATTGGTTCACATTTGTAATATTTAAAATTACTGAGGATGTTATGCTTGAAACTTTCAGACTGGTATTTTTACACTATAACCCTTAGGTTTATCCCATTTTCAAGTAACAAAATTAGAATTTTTAAAATTATAACAATGTTAACCGATGCCTTTAAAGTCAGAGTAAAATGTAATCATATCTGAGCTATAAGATTTGACGTTAGTATCCTTCCGTTGGCAGCCTAATTTGGAAGGATAGGGAGTATTTTCATATTAAATGGGTCGCCTTGCAAACACAACCCAATGTGATCCTCTTCAGTGAACTTTAACAAGAGCAAATGAAGAGGAATAAATAAACTTCACAAATCAAAGTGGAACTTGGGTCAAGACGAGGTACAACAACAGTGATGTGCATATCAGCCGAAGCGAGAAATATTTTCATTAATCTGCCAAAGCAGTAAAGAACATAAGAAACTATGAAATAGAACTCTCCGATTCAACTAACATTCAACTAACACAATCTGTGTTATTTTCACTTGCGTTTGGGCCCGATTGTTTAATCTTAGTGACTGAGAAATAGGAAAATATCCCACTCGACAGGAGAGAAGCTGGCGATCCGTTTGCATTTCTTGTCATAGCATGTCTTGGTGATGATACAAGACGTGCCTGCCCAAGGTTGCATGGCACTCCACCAGGTGAAGTGTTGAGCCTGGAAGCTCCACATCGGCTCTTCAAACCGATTAAGTCTCACACTGCCAGTGCCACCCTTTCTCCAAACCCCTGCAAAACAAGAATCGGACAGCTGTTTGTTTAAGTTATAGCACACATGGTTGCTTGGGAAAAAAAAAACAGAGAGGGAATAATACGTTACACCTACCTGAATAACGCATGCACACAAGCGTTTTGTAAATTTGTTCAGGCGTGTAGCACATTATATTAATGATTCATTAATAATTAATTCGTTGAAATTTCAAGACAAAGAGAAAAAGAATTTTATTCACGTGTTTTTGGTTGTTGTTTTTTTTTTCGTTCCTCAAGTGACAGCATAAGACGTGAACTCAATGATAAAAGAAATTCATGCATTTTAAATAGGCCCACTGGACACTGCTGGATGTCTCACTCTGTTCAACAGTTCAATGGTTTTGTTTTCAACAGAATGTCAGTACAAAATCTTCGTGTTTTTAGTAAAGCAAGTTATCAATGATCAGAATCGCACCCGTCGTTTTATCGAAGTACCATGCTGTTATTCGACTTCCTTGACGTGTACCGCGAGGTTTTCTACTGAGAGGAAACTCTGCTTCGAAAGGCAGTAGGAGTTCGACAAGTTCATCGGTGTCCGTATTGACAACGGTCAGCTCAGCCATTGAGAATACTGCCAAGCTGATCAGAGTGGTTCCTGCATCAGAAACAAGAATCGTAATACTCGATCAGAATATTCTAGGACCGCAAGGGAGAGGATTGGACTTGGGGCATACTGCCCCCCCCCCCTCTCTCTCTCTCTCTCTCTCTCTCTGCATATTTGATAATGTTCCACGTTTCATGAAAATTGTCAACACTGACAAGTTGCCATTCTCGAACTATTACCATAGTAACAGTCAGAGACCAGTGCCTCTCAGCCAATCTAAACCAAGGATTTTACTGTCAGAGAATGGCAACTTGTCAGTGCTAACAAATTTCATGAAATGGTGCCCTGGATTTCAAGAGGGATTGCAAAGACTCGCTTATAAATAAGTAAGTCAACATAGAAATTACACCGAATTCCAAACCATCCTAATCTTTTGATATATCACTACCCATTTCAGAGGAAGATCCTTTAATCTTTATGTTTCACAATTAGGTGCCCGACTTGAATGTCATAATGTGATGTATATATCCAGATATCTTTCTATCTAGTCAGATGGTATAAGGTCTAAAATTTTCATTACTGGACTTAGGTCATGAAATATTGAAATATCCATCATTTGCATTTTTTACAAATTAAGATATACTCAAGTTATGTTAACGCTTTTTCACGTTCGCACTATAGTTGAGTAAATACTGAATGTATATCAGTCTACGTCGCTGTACAAAGCTTTAACTGGACTATGAAATAGTTAGAGAAGTCGAGAGACTTTTGGAGGACAACTGCCTTTTCCTTACAGTATTCCTTACACTTCAGACATTCAACTATTTTGTAGTAATTAAGTCTCCACGAATGGCCACATCTGTTCATTTGTGTGGCATTTAGTTTTTTAAAGATGGAACATTCGTCCTCCAGAATCTTCATTCTCCTTTTGCCCGATGAAAGTATGCTTACCTTCTGATGTGTCTACAGCGCCAATTATCTCAGGAGCCTGCTTCATTTCCCCTGGATCACTTGTGTCTATATCCTGGAACTTGAACTCGACGTTGCTCTGCTCAGGGACGTCGAGACTACCTAGAATTATTTTTCAACAAAACAATTATCAGAGTTTTTATTTTATGTTGCAGAATATGTATACATTCCAGCGAAGTTATACAATTTCTTGCCTGTTTTACATGTTTTGCTATACTCAAATCTTACATGCAAAGTGTGCAAGTTGGAGGAAAAGATGATGAGAATGACATTGGGGCTTAGGTGTACCATCTCTTAGGTGATGAACGGTTTGAAAAGGTAAATTCATTCCGTCTATTAACCCTGTAATTACGTTACTTCAAAACCACTATGCGAAGAGTGGTGTCACTTTGTCATTTTGTCGTCTGCTGGGTTATGTGCACTTTGGCGTCATGTTTCATATTTCGGTTTTCATACAATTTGTTTCGAAATTTTCTACTATGTAAAATGAAAGACAGGCTTAATGGGTGATTTCAAGTTCGGTGTTGGTGCTGGTGTTGGTGTTAGAAGCACAAATTTGATTGCTTTCCATAGCACCAACACCTAATCTGAGTTTACAAAAGTGGTTCAAATGACATTATTGACCGCTCAAATCCAAGTGACAGTTGTCCCAAGACCAGTTTTATTTTCAGTTTGGAGCTGCGTTGGTGTAGAAATCAGCCTAACACTAACACCAAAAGGTCAACACCAAACTTGAAATCACCCACTGTATACTGACATGACTGACGGCGTCACTTCGGCGTTACAGTTTTAGGAATAAATGTGCGTGTTACCTGCTGGGATGTCAAAACTGTACGGAATTTCTCGATTTCTGGGTCTGAACTCTACCAGACGATCAAGTCCCGACATCCAAGTCATCTCCCTCATTAACGTATGTTTCTGCATCCAGATTTGGTGAAAGTTTCCTAGCGCGCAAGAAAAAGGGGAAAAGAAAGTCAGATCTGACCCCCCAAACAGGAGTGTGTCATTTTTTAAGCGCCTTCGAACCTGATTTAAGTATGAGTTGGATAATCTCTAAATGGGGCAGAATAGCATATCAAGAAAATTTCGAGAAAGATATCATCTTTAACTACTACACAAAAATGCTGCTGTTAGCTCGCTACAATTTTCGAGCTGACGAGGGATCACCTTTCATGTTATGATACTTAAAATGTGGGGTTTTTTTTGTATTTTTCAAGAACATTTCCAGAAAGAGTAAATAATACTGGAAGTAAGTGTAATTTTGAACTCTGCTAAAAAGCAAAACAAAATTTTGGTGCAATCAAGTGTTGATTGTTTTAATGATTTTCTTCATGTCATTATTTTGCCTCAATTCTTATGACGTTTGTTGCCATTCTTTCTCCATCTGTTCATCTGTTCACAGGACAAAATTATTCTGCTGTTGATTCGAATAAGAATTAAGAATATTATAATGTTCTCTGATCATGCTTGACTATGCTACACGTTGGTCACAGCGTCAAACCCAATAAAAGTGAAACCCACTGAAAAGTGACAAACTCTTAGTCAGGTTGGTCAAGTTGGTCGTCCGGAGTGGAGTCACTTTTTGTTTGCTTTCTGTTTATTGTCTGGTCTGGTACCTTATGTCGCTACTGTGAATATGTTACGTGTACTAGTAAAGGTGGTGCTAGATTGCAGGTCGCTGACTAAAAAGAATTAAACAAGCATTATCGTAAAAATATGTAGATATCAAGGCTTACTTACTCTCTCCGGGTTTGGAATGATAGGCGGATGACGTATCTATGTATCCTTTCTTCGAAGCGACGACGATGACATGATTCGCTACGGTGATATCCGCCCACATCGTCCCATACGCGTCGGTCGACGAATTGGCAATTGTCTCGGAACCTCCTTGAACCGTTAGTCTTATTATTCGTATTTGGACATCAGATAGCGGGGCTTCACGGGCCGTACCATCCACAGTCATAACTGTTAGTCCAGATTGTCCTAATGGGGTAGGTAAAGTTGGTAGGAGCATTCGCGGAAATATATAGCGCACAAATATATGCGACGGGCTGTCAGTCGTCATGGGCAACTCTTGAGCATTTCGTCGGACATTCCTAGCCCTGACGTCAGGCAACAGAGCCCGCTGAGCCAAGTTATCCATGATGAACACATCAAACCAATTTAAAACCGGTGTAGTAGAAAGAGTTGTAAGCGTACCAGTGGCGGATTGAGAGGACGATGTTGAATCTTGGGTCGTCAGTTCTCTTGTCATTGGTTCCGGTATTATTGTTGGCTCTGAAGGCTTTGGAGTTGACACAAATTGTAGAGTTATGTCAGATATTGCAGTCGATCCACGAGTGTCGGGTAGCTTGGAAGGTCCTTTCGTGGCCACTGGTGAAGGATGTTCTGAAGATATATGCGAGTTCATTTCAACCATCGTTTCTGTTGTAGGTAGCGTTGACGTTGGGCACGCTGTTTTGAAAACAGATAACGATGAATTAAACCTTGTAGGCCTATTATGTATCATCACTTGCACCTCCCATTTCTTTAATGAAATGCACGTCCTATCATGCCTATGGTAAAACACAGTGTCATATTTACCAACAAAAATACTCGCAGAGAGATTCATATCAGTATAGTTATAATAAGAATGAGGAAAAAATGTATTTCAAAAGATACCATTTTAAGTCATTAAAAAAATGTAATTTCAAAAGGTGCCATGTTCAGTCTACGTCTTTTCAGTTGTTACAAAAACATTTTCTTTTCAGTGACTCAAGTGCTTATGCCGCGTGAATCCACCTCATGAACACATTGTATTCATATTAAATATGAATCACTTCACAACATTTGTTAAATACTGTGCATACATGAACGCAATTTTACTCGAGTGTTTTCATGGTTTTGGCTCTGTTCTAAAGTCGTGTAGTATGAAGTATGTAGAAATTCTTTTGGGTTATGAAGCCTGTTGTAGTAAATTGAACATGACAATCAACCCTCTTGAGTTATCCAATCGGAAAATAAAATGTTTAGACTGTAGAACAGCCAATAACTAATTTAATCTCTTAAATCTGTAGTGAACGTGACATTGATGTACTCTAATGATTTTTTTTTCCTCTCCATGCACATTTGAAATAAAAGGCAAAGGCAAACCGTTACTTTTCCATTTTCATCACAATATTTATTTGAAGAAACATTTCAAAAGACATAAATTGCATAGATTTCCAGTTTAAACACATGATTAACATTTCACAAAACAACCTTTAGTCAAATGTCAGGTCACATCCGACTCGGTGGATTACCTACTTTTAAAACATATATTCACATGCTTTAATTAATTTCAATGTTACAGTTATTCCTGTATTCATTCGTTTTTATTATTATCATTATTCATTATGTTTACTGAAAGTATACATCACTGCTAACAATAATGATAATACAATCTTAAAAGATCAAAGTTGTTTTAAAAACCCGCTTGAGATGTAATTACAGTCCAACTGTGAGTAAGGCGAGCTTTGGTTGATAATATTGTAGTATATTCATGAGATTATGAATAAGGGAACAATGGAAAATAAATTATGTATGGACGGTAACTAATTCTTTATGTATATATAATACATAAAGAATTCGTTACCGTTATAAAAACATAATATAAGATGTCGACACTTGAATATCCTTTTGAAGGTTTCTATGGTGGTAGATCGATGGCAGTAGAAGGCTTCACGGCACACCATGCCTGATGCATTTTTCTTGGAAATAGGTGTGGTCCTGAATAGGACCTACTCACTCTCGACGTTTCGATATTAAAAGCGTATTCTTCTGAGGACGGTAAGAACATTCTTACCGAACATGCCGAATCGTCGAGAGTGAGTAGATCCACACTCATTTCCAAGAAAAAATACATGGTTTACCGTGAAGCCTTCTTCCACTCTTAAAGACGCTAGGTCGTGGGCTTTCATGGGGAATGGGTCATAATTTTGCTGACACCAGACTTTGTGCAAAATACCTGTAATAGAGCTACATTTCTGGAGCACAGCAAAACAAGCTGTCCCACCACAAACATTCTTCTGCCTGCTTCGGCCACTCTCGGGCCAGGGAAAGTGAGATAATGACTTTGCCATATGGGGAAAGGGTGAAGTATACACAGCATTACATAAGGTCTGTTGGTCATAAAATAAAACATAAATACTGGGTAAGCATCCATGGTGTCAAATTCCCCATGAAAGCCCACGACCTAGCGTCTTTAAATGTAATCAAAATCAGGGTCGGGCTGTGCAGTTGCATTCTATACAGACTATAACTTTTTTAAATACCATTTTTCGCATGATGTTCTTACACATTAAAATAATAATATGAACAGACGTATTCAGACACTTAGCATACGGTATCCGTTGTTCCGGCTTACTTATATTTCTCTGATGTTTGAACATGCCAGCCTTTCAGAGTATTGGAATATTGTTTGTTAGTTCTCTCTGCTATGAATTCTATTCTAATACATCTGCACAATTAATAATTCAATATTCAGTCAACCTTTATAATGTGCGTGGATTTTGCCCAAGTGGAATTGCCCCATTGTTACTAAAAATCAATACTTATCACTAAATTGTGACTACGACGTGTAAAAAGGCGCGTTGAATGAAAAATGCCCTTAAGAATTACAATGAAATACCATAGTCAGATAGTTGACTGACATGAGGTAATGTATCCTGGAAGACAAAACATAACGCCTTCATGATTTCAAGTGTACATGAAGCGTTTCTGAAAGTTTACCGGCACAGTATTGAATGGCACAACTTCCTACGCAATACGAGAATAGGCGCTACATTATTTTATGGACAAATCTGTTTCTCACAGAACTGTACGCAACATTATTTTTGTCAGGTGCTTGTTTTGATGATAATTCATTCTGTATAGACATTTGTGAAAATGCCAACAACAAACACCTTCTCATTCTGCTAAAAATGCTATACATCTATACATCCATCACGGTCCATACCAACATACGTATCAGTTCAAATCATATCGCATATGGATAATTGTGATTAATGCTTTTCTCATAATATATTACGCATTTACTGTATTGTAATAAAACCACAAGCAATTCAGGTTTTAACTCAGTAAATTGAATTCATGAAAAAGAACTGCTTGTTCCATAATTTTCTAAAAGCGTGAATTAATTTTATTTTCGTTATACGCCGTAGAACCAAAATTCCTAGCTACCATCATTTAGAAATTACAATCTTCTTCGCGGAACTTTTCAAAACATCATCACATTAGCAACATCAATAACATATAACTGCAATATCCATCGTTTTAAAATTTAGCATGCATTATCGAGTACTCTCATACACAACTTCATACAACACATGAAATTATCTTCACTATAAGCACTTTTCGAAAGTTCCTAACAGTTCAATATTTAAATGAACACTTTCGCGCGCATTCTATTAAATTTATTGAACCCAACGTTGAATGCAAGTCACATTTAATACAAGGAAGTCTAGCCTCAGTCTTAGTCCCTTTGTTAAACTCGACATTAAACAGTAAACGATAATTAAAAGTTGAGTTCGCGTTCAGCAAATTCATTGTAAAAGTAACTTTCCCCCAAACATGATGGTAAATTAGTTGTACATAAAAACATGTCTTGCGTAAGATTTGAGAATTATAAAAAGTGATAATAAATTTACTCACTTTCCCCCAAGGCATATGCACTGCACACAGAAAAGAGTACAAGGGACCACACACAGTGGTGACTGACAAGTGTGTTCTGCCCGAACACTTCAGCTATTTCTGATCACATTTAGAATATGATAGCATTTTAAACGCAATCCTTTTTTTGTGAATCTTCCTACTACTGTATTTTTCATAACTCACATAAAAGAATGAAGTTGCCCGGGCTTGGTGTATAGATGGCGCTTCACGCATTGCATGCAAAAATCCCACAGGGAAGCCCCATGACAGTTCAGTGCGAGTTATACACGTTTACCTCTGTCTTATTGAGATCCAGCATCACTTACGAACCAGTCTAGCTGCGAATACGCCAACTTATGGGCAAGTCGGTTTCCTCCTTTGACCGTGTGTGAGTGTGTTACGCATCGCGCATCATACCAGTCATGGCGCTGCCCAGTGGGATTTCCGCAAGCACCGCTGAAGCGCCATCAATACATCAAGTCCGGGCAACTTAAACATTTCCCAGAACGCAAACTTCTTTAAGCTCTGACTGAGAGCGGGATATGCATTCTAGTAGCATGTGGACCTATATACATGCCTAACTTCTGAGACCCATCAATCATACAGTAATCATGAATAGCAGGCAAGGTAATATATATCTTACATCACATCGCGTTGCTATTTCAATATTTACAAAATACAATATTTTTTTTTAAATACCGTGAGATAATGCCAAGAAAATGAAGCGAACTTTGTCATCAAAAGTATTCATAATACAGGCAATAAAAAATGGTATTTTTCAGCCACAAAAATACGCAAGGAAGTTAGGAAGAGGAAGAAACGTACGGTATAACAATGCACGAAGAGATAGAACAGAACTACAGACCTTAACATACATCACATGAGGCAGATACGAAAAACTTAAAGGACTGGTTTATATCACGCCTTGTTAGCACTAATAAATTATCTCTAAAAAACCCGTTGCAGACGTTTTCTGCAAATAACATAAAATCAAAATTTCATAATGTACACATTTTTAATAATGCAAGAAAAATATTTGCCTTTGTCAAATGAAATAAGCACCATTTTAGCCATGCACAAAAAGTCATTACATAAAAAAATACATACAAAAAAAATCACACGTTTGCGTGACTTCTTTTGTCAGAGGTAATCTGTCAAATTGGAACATAAATTTGTAAGAAACACTGCATTTTTTTTTCTTTAGAAAGAAGATGCACGGCGTAGCTTTACAAAGTAATAAAGTATCGACGACTTTTTTTTTCTATTCCATGCAGATGCGCTGTCTTTACAACGTCAGGGCATACATCCGTATACATGTATTGTCAAGTTCTTTCCCACATTGTGTTCCAACCGAATTTGCGTGTTTTTTTTTTTTTTTTCAAACATATCAAGCACACATTCGTTGCTGATGACAGAATAGCGGCATGGAGGCTGATAAGCCGTCGCAGTTGCTACCAAGTTCGTAAGAATACATCAAGCAGTAAGACTCTTCTCCTCCTCCTCCTTAGAATATGTAGAGTCAAGTTAATATGAAATGTCATACTTAGGCCTATTCGGTACACTTTAAAACATCTCTGTTTATAGGCTTTTTAGCTGCGAGTTCTGCACCACTGGAGTCCTGATGGCCTACAAGTTGGAGAGTAGCTTCACCATTGTGTAACGCGACTTTTATTTCAACACGGATTTCTCTATAGAAGAGGGTGACCGCAATATGTTTTAAATAGTCAAAATCGTCACAAACTGATATGATTTGACATTTGAAATAAATAAACAAGAACACGAACGAAATTATGACAACTGAGTAAGTTTCTCTTTGAAGCCACGATCAAACCGACGGCCTTGAATAATAAATACTGCTACTGCTGCTTCCTCGATTTCGAATAAAAACGCTACTGGCGACCCCCCGGGAAGCGTCATAGTTCGTACTAATTACTTCGTAAGTGTACTCCGAGGTGGACCGTCTGCAGACAGGCTTTTTACCACTCCATCTACCGCAAGGCAAGCACGCTCTCTGCGACTCGCCAACCAGTTGGTAGCCGCCGGTGCACTCGAAAGATACTGTTCCACCGATCCTGTAGTCCGACGAGTATGTCTTCGCGTGGCGAGGGATCTCCGGCTCGTTACAGTGAGTCAACCTCACATCTGTTCGGGAGGACGGAATGGTGGGAGCGTTAACATTGCTATGTACCTAGCAAACTATTGGGCATATTTAAGAGTGCTTAAATAAGTATCTGAACATTTTCTTTGGATCTGTCAAAGACAAAGGTTAGCAACAGAATATCTGACAGCCTGGGAAATACCAATATTTCTGATCATATCAAAAAATTACTTATTTAACACACCTAGCATTACTCCCTCCTGAAAAAAAGAATTAAGCGCAATTCTCAGGACGGTGAATAATAGCATGCAATGAAGTCTTACCTCTGACTACGATGACAACTTCTTCACATGGCTGTGTGTCGGCCGCATCGGAAGGCCTCAGAACCTGTGTATCATACTCCACTGGGCAGTACGACGGACCACCGGGGGTGCCTGTCCTAAACTTGGGCTTCTTTGAACAGGGAGAGGAAACCCTGACCTGACCGCCCATCTTAAACTGGGCGCATGTCCGCCCTTCGCCGCTGGTCACACTCGAGGAAGAATAGGAGAAATCGATGCCGTTCACCCTGTAAAGATGCAAAATCGAGTCATCGGTTTAGAAGAGCATGACAAAAAGACTTGTGATCAAAAAGCTTATTGAACGAGAGAACAGGACGAAGAACAATCTCTGTTCACTGAGAAGTCTCCATTTTAAAGCATTGTTAAAAGTCCAACACAGGGTTTCCATATGAGACAACTGACAGTAGGAGCCGGTATATTGAATAAACCTTGATGTTACCAGATAACCCCTGCACACAACTAATTTAGTACCACTCTGATTGTCAACTTGTAGAGCTACTGACTATTATGATTAGAATGGTTATCAAGAAAAATACCCATCCACCACTTAATTGAATAACAAAATGTCAGTCCAGGCGATAGAATATTTGGCGTAGCCAGAAATTGACGGCAGGTCTACCAAGGGTTTTCTGGATATAGAAATTTCGTCTTCAGAACCTGCGGACTTGTCAGAGGGTCAAATGACACTGAAACGTTCGGTCTTGTCAACATAACATATCTATTACATATCTAACATTTCTTCCACACAGTGATTAGGCCCTGTGCTCTGGAATGGTTAAAGGCATTGGCTAACTTTGTTAGCAGCTGATTTAAAAAATTCTCAAACTAAGATGAAACATGTGTATGAGTACTTGTATTTATACTCAAAAACCCTGAAACCGACCATAATTTTGAAGGAAAAGCTGTAAATTAGACGCAAACCGCGATTTTATTAGCTTTCGTCTCGAGAGACACTGAACTAAGAGGACCGTTTGGACGAATTCAAAAATACCGTTACTTGCCTTCCGCCGCGTGATACGTCAATACACACAGTGTGGTCCGTTGAGTCATGTGCGCATGCGCACTCCTTTTACGTTGGGCCTATGCAACCGACCCTCGCATGTTTTTCAAACATTGGTTCACATTTCTAATATTTAAAAATACTTCCCGTGGATATTATGCTCTGAAACTTTCACACTGGTGTTTTTACACTATAACCCTGATGTTTATCCCATTTTTAAGTAACAAAATGAGATTTTTAAAAAATCATAACAATGTTAGCCAATGCCTTTAAAGCAAATCATGGCAAATGAGAAAACTGTCTTACTCAACGGGGACGTAACTGGCGACACGTTGGCATTTCTTGTCGTAGCAAGTTCGTATAATGATACAGGAGGTCTCTGGCCAAGGTTGCATTGCACTCCACCACGTGAAATGTCTTGCTTGAAAACTCCATACCAGCTCTCCCAACCGATTCCGTTTTACTTTCCCCACGCCACTCCTCTTCCAGACACCTGCAAGATAAGACGGGGACAGAGTTTAGAACTCTAATTTTATAGAAGCCGTGAATGAATTACGTATATACCTAAAACTCCTGTTTAGAATTGAGTGCTTAATAGCAATATTTACTTGACACGATCATACATTTTTTTTGTACTCTTACAACTATATACGTTTTATAATAGTTCTCAAAATGGAAATAAAATAAGAATAAATAAAATGAATTTAAGCTCATAATCAGAACAGGTTATTTTCATTGTTTTCAGTCTTATGAAATCCTTTTCGTTGTTTTACGTATGCAAGATTCAGCAATTCATCATATCAAGGTGGAAAGAGAAAGATTTTGAATTCTACCTGTCGTTTTATCAAAGTACCAAGCTGGGATTCGACTTCCATGACGGGCACCACGTGGTTTCCTGTAGAGCGGGAACTCGGCCTCGAAAGGCAGCATGACGTCAACGAGATCTCCGGTCTCCGTATCGACCACTGTTACTTCGGCCATGGAGAAGGCCTCTAAGCCAGTCAGCTTGACACCTATGAAAGAAAAGACAGATACAGGTATAGCTTCTGTAAATTTTAGTTGTATAACAGTGATAGAGATGGGGGTAGATGAAAGTTGATGCCTTCGGGGGGGGGGGGGGGGACAATCATCACTAAAGATCACCTGAATGTTTCCGCTCGTAATCTGTTCCTGTAAAATATTCATTATGTCTTGGATTTTTAATACAGAGACTATTGCCATAAATTTGCATCATAGATTTTAGCCCTCCTTCGTTCCTTGTGAAGTGGTGGCGTGAATAAAGGTTACTGATTACAGATCATGTTTAAACGCTCCTTGACCTTAACCAAATGAGTAGTGTAAAAGCTTGAAACAATCAGTTTCCCATTTCGTAACATTTCGCTAACCATGCGGTGACAAATGTAACGCTGCATTTTTAAGCATGCCGAGACATCTTACAGACTGCGAAACGAGATGAAATATCCCCTTCCAACAGACATCATTACGTGCCAGGGAAACGCTTCGTAATATCACACGGTACATGGATAAGGAAATAAGTGACTCGATATCAAACATCATATCTCGATTGATAGATACTGATTTGTCCAAAGTATGCTTACCTTCCGAGGACTCTACAGCACCAATCAGCTCTGGAACTTCTTTCAATTCCAGTGGATTACTTGTGTTGACACCAGAAAACTTTACTTCAAAGATGCTTTCCTCGGGAATATCAAGACTGCCTACACGATAAACGAACAATTGCGGATAACATATAAATAACGCTTTCCATACGGGGAAGATGTTAAAGACGCTAGGTCGTGGGCTTTCATGGGGAATTTGACACCATGGGTGCTTACCCAGTAACAGGTGTTGTCCATCTCTGTGAGTTTTATGACCAACAGACCTTATGTAATGCTCTGCATACTTCACCCTTTCCCCATATGGCAAGGTCATTATCTCACTTTCCCTGGCCCGAGAATGCCCGAAGCAGGCCGAAGAATGTTTGTGGTGGGACACCTTGTTTTGCTGTGCTCCAGAAATGTAGCTCTATTACAGGTATTTTTCACAAAGTCTGGTGTCAGCAGATTATGATCCATTCCCCATGAAAGCCCACGACCTAGCGTCTTTAACTTTCCACTTATCAATTTTGGTAACCAGTCGTTTTCCGACAAGTGCACCAGTGACAACTACACCCAGCTTTATTTGGTCAAAGATATATGATTCGGTGAGGGTTGAAACTTGGTTGTAGGTTAGATTTAGGGTTATGCTTAGGGTTAGGGTTAAGTATAACGCTTAGTCAAGGTTAAAGATAATAATATGGATGCAGGAGGATACTAGTATTGCACTTGTCATCGGAGCATGTCGTTGAATCGACCAGTCGTCATTGGCTCAAAAAGCGTGACCTCAGAACTAATGACGGGGAAGTTAGTAACGAGAATATTTGAGATGTATCCAGTGCATCCCACGTGCATTTCTAGCGACGTTTATCGTGTTTATTGTGGTTGCTATGGAGTGACATGAAATTTAATTTCTGGCTAAGCTTCTCTGTTAAAGTGAACATTGAGTTATTGATAGGCGATGAATTAGAGTTTGAGCAACGAGCAAAATTTCCTCCTAAATTTTCATAGAAGAAATTTTCATAGATTAAAAGTTACAAACGCATGAAATTGGCAAATTACTTCGGTAAAAACTCATGTTATTAGCTTGCTAATGAAGTGAAACTGACGATGATTGTAAGTCTATCAGGATGGCCAGAGCGACAGAAAATACGCCTTTGTATTTTGTCTCTTTTCAGCGTGTGGGGACTGGATGATTGTTTGTAAGATTGCGTAATGACCCATACATTGCTAGGTGCAAACAATCCGTGAAGTACAAAGAATCGGTTGACCATATTATCAGCGATTCCTCAATGACATTCTTTTGATTGGAGTTTAAATGGGAGTCCTCGAAGTTGCCTTTTAAACGATGAAATTAAAGTGTAAACTAGTTCACACTCGAAAAAGGATATGAAGACATGATTGCTTGAAACACATGACCGTTATAATCATTCAACATAACCATTGTACCGGATAAACATTCCTCGTAGCTTGGGTTTGAAACGGACAGTACTTAATTACTTTACCTTATCCCCTCACACATCCTCATTCAATCTGTCCAGCTCAATTTGCCTGGAAAGCGTTTCATGAAGTGTCTTGTCAGTAATCTATACTTACAGCTGTTAAAAGCTACTGAAATCCTTGCATCTGATTGGCTGAGAACAAATTTGTCCGTAAAAATCACCGACAAGACACTTCATGAAACGCTCCCCTGATATAGTTATCTTTTTGGTTGAAATTTCCGACCCCGCATTGAATGTACTACACGGGCTCTCTTTTCTAGCTGATTTTCTTTTCTTTTCTTTGTTATCTATGCCTCAATAATGAAATGATGCTCTCTAATCCGGGGTAACCCGGATTCGGTAAAAGCGCACGGGTTGACGAGCTTTCTACGGAGTGAAGTCATTTTGTGTGATGGATTCGGTTCAGCTATTTTCTGCAAATTTGGCCTTCCCACAAAGGTAGCGCAACGGCCCGACACAAAAAAGGTATCTATAAAACCTAAAAGTCCCAAGAAACGACATGAAAGTGATTGTTATTGTTGTTGAAAGAGGTGATGGCAGTGCTATTGTTGTTGTTCTGGTTGTTTTCATTTTAGATACTTTTGTTTACCTGCTGGAATCTCCACACTGTACGGATGACCTTCGTTATTAGGTCGAAACTCTACGAGACGATCCATCCCAGACATCCAGACGAACTCCTTCCTCAGTGGATGCTTGTGAACCAACATTGGTAGAACGTTTTCTATAAGAAAAAGATATGTTTTAAGATTAATAACAAATGACCACATGCATCTCACTTTAAGTTACTTTGCCGTTTTTTAATGCTATCACGAAATGCATTGTATTCGTAATTTTATTTCCACTTACATGAAATACTTGTCATACATTTGCAATATGGCATCATCATAGACTCTCGGCGTTAAAAGTTCCGATTGAATTATAATCCTGACTTTCAGTCAACAAGAATAACACATTTATTACATTGCATTCATTTTTAATTCGTTTAGTAGCGACATTTTATGCCATAGGCACCAATAGGCACCGTGTATGTAAATATTTCAGTTAGCTGATCGTATGCAACAGCAAACAAAGTTTACTCACTCTCTCCCGGTTGAAACCGGTATGATGAAGACGTTTCCATGTATCCTTTCTTGGAAGCAACGACGATGATGGGTTCTTCTTCGGGGATGTCCACCCACACGAGACCATCCTCCGTGGTCGATGAGTTCGCCGTCGTGACGGGCCAGTCTTGGACGGTCGGTCTGATGATCCGAACCTGTACGTCAGGCAGCAGAGCCTGCTGGGCCGAACCGTCCATGGTCAGCACGGTAAGTCCGGTAGGAACTGGTGTGGTAGGAGGACTTGTAGGTATGGTTGTGGTAGGTTGCGGAGTTGTTGTCGGTTCAGGCGTTGTTGTCGGCTCTGGTGTTGTGGTCGGCTCTGGGGTAGTTGTCGGCTCTGGTGTAGTCGTTGGTTCTGGTGTCGTTGTAGGTTCAGGCGTTGTTGTAGGTTCTGGGGTTGTTGTAGGCTCTGGGGTGGGTTGTAGGTTCTGGTGTTGTCGTAGGCTCCGGCGTTGTCGTTGGCTGCGGCGTTGTTGTAGGTTTAGGCGTTGTTGTAGGTTTGGGCGTTGTAGTGGGTTCGGGTGTAGTAGTTGGCTCTGGAGTTGTTGTTGCAGCCGTTGTTGTAGGAGGTTGGGTAGTGGTGAGAGCGGTTGTTGTGCGTATTGTTGTGGTAGGTGGTGGTGACGTTGGATAAGCTGTTAAGAAAATGATGATATTGAACAAAACTACTGAAATGACAAATACAGTTTTATTATTTGAAGTGAAATCATCTATCATTCATGACGCTATGGACAGAGCAGTAGTATTACAACATTGAGGTACCCTCAAAACGAGAAATAAATGCCTTTTGACGGAGAACAGTCCCGCGAACCGGACTTAGAGAAACTGGTTCTCCATCTTTTATCTTCTCTTCTCTCTCTCCCGACTCTCTAGCACCTTCTTAAAATAGGCTTCATACCGATTCTGATGATATTATTATATGCCTTTATGAATAATTCTTTCTGTTATGTTGACAATGTTTTGATGTTTTATGTCCTTCAATCTGGACCATGATGAATAACAGCATCTGCTGTTCATGTTTTATCGTGTGTAAATATGTTTAAATAAATGAATAAATAAATAAATAAATAAATAAATAAATAAATAAATAAATAAATAGTTTCTCACCTTAAACTACAGAATACCTTCTTGATATTAGCCACTCAATCGACAAATCGTTCGAGCTGTATTCATTTTCACACTACGTATTCATACGGTGACTTACGTGTACAGCGTTTGCCATCTCCGAAATGCCTCGGTGGGCATGGCCCGCATTCATACTTGTAGATCACCCCGCTCTCTGGGAACACCATGAGCTGCGTGCTGGCAAGGATGTTGAGGTCTGTACATTCTACACCTTCGAAACATGGATTGTTTTCGCACGTGTGCGGATCTGTCAAAACAAACAAATTGGGCATGTTGGGTCAAATGTATAAGAATAGATATGATAGAGGAAACGCAACACGAATAAACAACACATTCATCAATTTGTCTGCCAACTGATATACTGACGAGATTAATGTAATGTTTTTGAAGTTTTTGAAGAGGAGGATAAAGTGAAATGTTCATGGCATCCCAAGGATAATGTTAAACAGAACAGACCAGTGCGATTTAAAAAAATATTTGGCGGTTTAGATTAATACCACACGAGAAAAAGAAAAAAGAAAAATCTCCAAATTTTATTGTCCGAGAAAGGAAATTCTTTTTTGCCCAATTGATCGTGGGCCCGGCAGCCACTGAGCAGCGCCAGATCGACGTTGCTCTATCCTTTTCAATTCTTGAACGCCAAAGAAGGTAGCAGCAACTCCCATCTTTTAACGTCTTTTGGTATGACGCGGCCGGGTTCGAACCCGCGACCTCCCGATTGTGAGGCGGACGCTCTACCTACTGAGCCAACACATCGGTTGAAGAATTTTCAAATAACGTTTTGCAAGCGAACTTGAAATGTTTGAAATGTTTGATTGGTCAAAACTTCGATGATGTAGGGAAAGAGGGGACAATACTCTGCATACACCTTGGTATACAGCTAGTTGATTCAGATGTGACATATTCAGGATGACCGGTGTCAATAAAGTCGTTTACCAAGGTGTTGACGAAATGACATCAAATTCACACACATCCACAAGTTGCTTTCGCACGTCATATTACACCGGGGTTTGTGTTGACTGCGCGTCGGTGTACGTGGAGCAGACCGGTTCATGAATTTATTATGATCTCACACATACCTCTTCTACGTCATCTTTTCAGAGGTTTTCCCTGACCTAGCAACATTTTCTGCATAGTGGTTACTGATGTTCAGAAACTAGCCAACGTATATGAACATGATGAACGCAGTAGTTCTTCACGTCTGTGCACGATTCTGGGCACAGAGGAGATATTTCTCGGTTTGAATACATTCTTTGTACTTCGGTCTGCTTTGTAAAATCATCAAGACTGACAACCTTCAGCAATATGACGCGATATTCTACTCGTCAGGGTTCTCCTGCACTTATTGAACTTACGTAAGCGGATGCAGTTCCTGCCGTCTCCGATAAAGCCGATGTTACAGGTGCACTTGTAACCGCCGTCCTCTGAGTTTGTTAGAGAACAGGTAGCGTGCCGGTGACATTCGTGATCTCCACTATTACAAATATCTTCAGCTGAGAGAAGAAGGGGAGGGTTAGGATTACAAAATGATTATCCTTCAGATAAAAATGTTCATATCAACAGAAAAAGAAAAGAAAAGGGGTGTGTCTAAAATTAAATCACAACACAACGAAGAATGTACCTTCAGCAGAGTTTGGTAAATTTTGGCTGTATTCTCAGTCTGGTCAACTTTACTTTGTTCAGTATCTCTATAGTTCTGTTCTTTATTTTATGTTATTTCATCATATTATTTTTGTCTTAAAGAGATTACTGAATTCATATATTTGTTTTGTATATACTGTGGAACGAAGAAAAATGAATAAATCAAATCAAAATATTAAAAAAAAATACAGAGAAATCTTTTGCAAGATTATCTTCAACATGTTACAGTTGAAGGGGTGCATAATCGAAAGACGTGATCGTAGAGATATTTGAACGATCTGTGATATCCCCGCCAAAACGAAAAAAATGAGTGTTCGATCGAGAGGGAGTTTTAAGTTGGTTTGATCTGTGAAACTTCGGCGCCCTCATCGACCGTGCTGATGTGATGGCGAAAAATCACTATACTAATAGGAAAAGGAGTGGTTGTGAGAGATACTTACGCACGCATTTTAACTTTCCATTCACGTAGTTGAACCTATATCCACGATGGCAGATACACATGAAATCTCCATATGTGTTTTTACACCTCCTTTGTCTCCCACAAGAGACCAAGCCTTCTGAGCATTCGTTGATATCTAGAGAAACAAAGGCAAAGAAACACGACGCTTTAAAGATATAACATGACGTGTTCAGACACTTACAAACCTGGCGCTTAGAGTACCGAAGCAAACGAAGCGATTTCCCAGCAATTACTGGCATAAAGACTTCATTTCAGTTTTAAACGTAGCTACATGCAAAGGTCCATGTGGCAGCATGTGTTTGTTAAACTTATAATTACTTTTTTTTCAAGGGTTGACAAATGAGGTTTTAGACCGGTCTTTGTATTAGCTGTAGTTTTCCACGGATGTTCCGGTAACTAGAATCTAGAAAGGAAAATGTTTTTCTATTGGCAATATTATACGCGGTCCGATGAACCTACCTTCGCAATTGTAGCCGTCTGCTGCAACTCGCATCCCGGCAGGACAGAGGCACCGAGTTTTATATTGGTCGTAACGCTGGCAGCCATAGACACAGCGACTTGTACTGCACGAATGATCAGCTGCGGAGAGAAAATAAAACACAATAATTCGATATTCACATGATCAAGGTGAAAACTGTTGTTTGATTATGAAAAATAAATGTTGGCGACCTCTTCTCATTAATTTCAGTCTGGTAATATTCGAAAGTCAGTAAAATTATTATTTTGTGCATATTATTACATAAAGGTATAAACTTGGCAGAAATTTATATTCGCGCAGTTGATAACGACGAAATCAGTACACACCAGTGAAATAATGAATGGAATTTAGTTGCCACATAAGTTGACTGCATATTAATGAACATGATATAATACCGAATAATGAATATGATAAAATAGTAATGAATATAATTTATTATGTCGAGAAAAATTCTTACCCTTCTCAATTCAATATGTTATTTGGAATTGCTTAGTTAATAAATCTAATTCATAGTGCAATGCTGTTATCCACGTATAAACTTGCAAAAGTCGCTAGTCATTTTCTTTTCATAATCTCAACCCTTTCAATGTATGTACGGCAGAAATCACCTACCTATACACGTCCTGTTATCTGCCAGTAAGGTATTTCCTGCCTCACAATAGCAGCGGTAACTACCCGGGACATTCATACACCGATGCTGACAAGGCCTTCGGGCGCACTCATTTACATCTGGAATTGAAAAAGTGAAATACTGAAAAGTAAAATTGAGTGATTTCAAAATGACTATATGCAAATAAGATCTGTAATATCTGTCACTATCATGGTATTTCAGAAGAATAATTTATATCTAAAGAGAAATGTAAAAAGCTTACCATTTGAAAACAGATTTGGACGATGAAATTTCGACGCACTCGGAGGCGCATTAGCTCTTAGATATAGGTGTGTTTGAAAACGGATTGCCAAACATTTTCCCACAGCTGAAAGTCGCTGATTATCAATATTAAACCGCACAACTCTCTATTTGTGACGTTGCTATAAAAATTCTTGCAGAGATCACGAAAACCAAATAAAAAATCGTTGAGATGACTGTCATAACAATCAACGCCGGAAATTCGAGCTTCTTCGTCACCTTTCTAACTACACACACTTTGATATTCTACCCGGACCCTTTCTTCTCTGCTATAATTTTCGTTCTCGAAAGCCCACAAGCGTGCAAATCCACTTGTGCCATTTTTAGTTTGTTTTCATCGTTTATCTTCTTTTTCCAGTATTGATCAATTGTTAACTCTATGTATAATGTTTGTAATATATCATACTTGTTGATTATGCTCTGTTTTCAACTGTTTTTTGTAAACTCTGTAATTCAGCCTTCAGACTGCCATTGTCAGGTGTTTTTTTTTTTTTTTTACAATAAACCATTCTACTACCATGACTACAACTTTATTTTAGGCAATTTTTAGTCGAAAGAGTGAAATCAATCCTTCGAAAATGCTTTGCTTTACATTTTTGATCGGCCATTGATCAAACTCTCATCCTGAAAAATGGATGAAGTGTTACCAGTACCGTTTAAAGGGCTTTTTTTATTCAGCAAGAGTACATTGCCAGAAATCTAAAAAATGTCAAATTTTCAAGTAATATGACTCTTTATCCTCCATTGAATTTTCTTACATTATATTGAGGAAGGTAATCCACATTCTACATGATGATGTTACGAATGGATGACCTATAATCCTGATTTGAAGCGATTCTTCAACCAAAATGAACCTGTCAAAATAGTTGGGTATTATCCACGATTCATCGTCATAAGGCAACAGTTGTTCTCCCTGGTTTCTGGACTTCATCCATCTTGCTACGATGTGTACGACAGAACAAAATATCGAAAAATAGTTCAGAAGAGAACCTTTTTAGGTCATCCTGAAACGATTTCATCATGATCTTGTTTTCTGTTCCCTTCAGACTATACAAATATAGTTTGGCAATGGACGTACATCTGTTGTAGGTCTATAGTTTGGCTCCTAGATTAGTAGTATCAAGCGAAAAGGGCTCTTTGGAGGGAAAAGGGAGTATAGCGTAGTTCATCCATTATGTTTTTTTTTTTTTTTTTGTTCCTTTGTATTATTATGCTGTTCTGTTTATGAGAGAAAACTAAAACAAAACGTTGGTGACAGCAAAAGAAGAACTTGAGGCGAAAATAATAAAAATCGTGATTTTGACCGAAGATGATAATCGTGTAGGTGTCATCTTTCTCACCGAGCGCCAAAATCTTCCGATTCTCCTTCTCTGGAAAGTACTCGGTCACGCCCACGTAAAAGATCTTTAACCTGTGACGAGACCTCAAGCGTCTCGCAAGCTACGAGACTTGACACGCAGGCCAGCAATGCGTATCATCTCTGTCGACAGCTTCAGAAACATGAGTAAAGGGTGCCATGGGAGTAGGCTCCTCCCCTCCCCGCTCGGCGAAAGGAAAATAAGAGCAATTGAAAAGAGAGAAAAAAGATCCGAAAAGACGAAGGAACATGAAAGGTAATACGACACCCCTCCCCCTCACCGCACACGCACTCACCATGCTCACACGCACACAACTTTCTTCGAGATGTAGCCTTGTTTTCTAGCATTGCATCAATATAGTAAGACCATACACAGTGACACCGGTGCACTTAATTCCGCCCCCCCCCCCACCTCCCATGAAGGGCTTCGCGCTACGCCACTGAGCCCTAGAAAGAAAAAATCAGGGAATAATGGGCTGAAATTCCATTTGAGATAGGCCACAGTCATGGATCGCGACGTGACAGTATTCTCTGAGGGCTTGTCGACGAATTTTGATAGGGGCAGGAAGGAGGTATAGCATGCCAAAAAGCTATGTCAGGACCAATTCCAACCTCTGACACCCAGAAGCTTGTTTTATGATGATAAATGTCTGCTACCAAACGGTACACTGAAAAATTGCATTGTTTTATTATTCATTCTGATGAACTGACTTGCCCTTTCGGCTTATGGTTTCTATCAGTTTTTTTCTTCATCAAAGGGAATGTTTAAAAGAGAAAGCAATTTTATCTACGGACATTAATCATTCTGAATGACTTTGTTTTGTGGAAAGAGATTATATGATGCAGTAGTGATAACAATAAATATGTCTGTCTTGTTCAGGTGTCTGTAAATTGGCGACGCTCAGTTTGCCCCCCCCCCCCCCCCCCCCCCGCGGATCCTTGAGTTTGTAGTAACCGCCAAATCAACTCCCACTGGAAATAAGAACAGCTCCGTCTCGTTACTGTCTTAAAAGTTTTTTTGAAGACTCACCTTTTTTTCAGAAGTTTTTGATTACTCATGTTACTGGTAGTGTTCATTGTATGTTCAAGCAGTAGCATTGATGGGAGCTCTGTTACATCGCAGCGCATTAGAGTATATTGATACAGTAGCTGCGCTTTATAAATTCATCTAATCATCAAATTAATATTTTATACCTTTTGCTACAACGAAAGATGATCGTGTGAAAATTCGGCACTATCACTTTTGTCATCGCCATACGACATTCCGATTTTGGCTAGGTAATATAGTTACACATAAAGGAAAAAAAAGTGTAAAAATGCGTAAAGAAAAAAATGTGCATCACTTTTATACCTCCTAAAATTTTGTTTAGAAAAAGTTTATATGAATGGAGCAGTCAGCAAGACAAAAGAGCGCCATCTTAAAAATGACAGACGTGTGCTTCAAAAGACATTCGTTCATTAAATCAGAATTCTCTTCTTTATCTAGAGATAAGTTCAGTTTCTGCTATCAATGATAGATTAATTCGATTTACACTTAATTATGAGATAACTCACAATTTTCACATTAGCCTACGGTCATGCAAAATGCTCTCAATTTCAAGCATTATACACATGTACTTTCATTTTAACAACCTTAAATGAACTTTCAAGCATGATTCCAATCATCGAAAACACGGAAAAGGGCGCGCTTGATTACATCACCGTTTGTTGCTTTGATTGTCTATGTCCCAGGGCACTGTCAGACAAACATTCTAGTTAGTCTGCGAACTGTTATAAGTTGATAGAAGACGAGACACGATTAAACGCTAATGAAAATGTCACCGGGGTCCCAAACCATGCAAACGGAAGACATTGTTATACTGTTACCAACAGCCCAAAAAGCACGAACAGTTGATGAATATTTGAACTATAGGTTAACTTTCACTTACGCTTAAACTGAAAGGTGAAACTTGGTCCATTTACACTTGGGTACATAATTCAAAATTCATTTCTACTAACAACGCTCAAATTCTTGGCCACAATAGAGTTCCAAAGGTGCCGTCACATATTAGCTAACTTGAGAGTATTTGGGCGTATCTGGACTTTTAAAAAATAGCTGTTCGCTAGGCATTCGTTGGCTCGATTCGCTAATATGTGACGGGGCCTTTACAGGCTGGTGTCGACAGAAAATTATTTTCTTCATCTGATCAGCAACAATTTTCTGTTTTAAAACTGAACTGTAACTGGGCCCTGGAAGCTTGACTTTAATTTTTTTCCAATAATCAAAGCACGGTGATATTTGAAATAACATTCCTACCATTGTATTTACATTGTACATTTCACAAGAAAAGGGGCTTCAAGTGAAACGAGGGCATAGAAATATTTCATTACAATTGTTGTTCCACTCGAATCTAGGTCAAATTTCAGTATCAGTTCTTGGCTCTTTTCGAGCCCTAGAAAAAAAAAGTGATCAAGTTATTTTGGAACACAGGCAGCGAAATACGTGATAGCTTAACTTCTGAAAAAGTGGAAGGATAATATTGAGGACACGAGGTAGCAGGGATTACTACATAAAAATTCAAAAGGAAAAGCAAAATAAATAACATACAGAAGAAGAGTATATCAGTAAATTCTTAGGAGAAAGGGTGTTGCTGCGTCTAATTTTGTAATGAGGGTATTGTGCTGGGGGGGGGGGGGGACTGTTCACTATTCTCATTCCATCGATTGGACCGTTTTTTATTCTGTTGTTCTTCATTTTCTTCGAGGACCGTTGTTGTTGTTGTGTTGTTGTTTTGTTGTTGTTTTGTTGTTGTTTTGTTTTGTTTTGTTTTGTTTTGTTTTTGCTTGCTTGCTTGCTTGTCAGCAGATGGACCCATCCTAATTTTTTTCGGGGGGATAGCGCAGCCCCCCCCCCCCCCTTAATGATAATTGGTTCATTACGCCACTGGTTGTACCGATATAAATGAGGGAATAAAGGACAGTTGGTTCTCATTAAATCCATTATTAGGCCGATTAATTTCAATATAATGTAAATGGTAGTGACAATGGATATGATTACATATTATCTAAATGTGCTAAGCAGTACTCTGATTTTAGTTCAAAGAGGGAAGGGGGGAAATTACGACGTACTCGGGGTACTCTGATAATATTACTGGAGCCCTCAGGGGCATGGCCGTACGCAGCGGGGGGGGGGGCAGGGGGCAGTTGCCCCCACAAATTTTTTTACTAAAATTCCACCAAAAGTGTGCACCAGATCCATCAATTTCAATTTCAAAAAATGCAAAAGCGCCCTCATAACAAGCTCGGTCGCTTCGCTCCCTCGTTGTCATGTTTCTTCGAAAATTTTACATAGTCTTGCCCCCCAGGAAAAAATTCGGCGTACGGCCTTGCGCAGGGGTCAACCTAGCTGGAAAGGTAACTAAATTTCATCTTAATAGCATGATTCCCCATATCTCAAAATGTAACGAAGGGGCGTTTGGTATGCCCTAGCTGGTCGATGTGGCCATGGGGGCACTAAAAAGGGCAAAAAAAAATTTTGAGCTAGATCATAGTACACTTCCCCGGAATGCTTTTCCTTATGTTATTAATGTCACATGCGACCATCTGTTTTACATTTTGAGTGTCAGAGCCTAGTAAGAAAATCACATTCGGTTTCCGCCTTACATCTCCAACATGCATTGCGGTTAAGGATCTCATCATGCACGCAAATCTTCATTACGGTAGATTAAAAACTAAAACAAACCCATGTGTAGTATTAGCATACAATCGTATTAGTCAAGTTCAAGTAATCTCTCTCAGTATTCTCCGTTTCCTTCTCCTTTTCTCTCTCCCATACACCTTCATCCCATCTATCCTCCCATCCCCTCTCTTTCTCTCTGTCTCTCTCTCTCTTTCTCTCACCCCTTTTCTCTTGTTTCCCTTCTTTCACCTTCTCTTTTACACTGTCTTTGAGAGAGGAAGAACAACCGAACGTTGTCATCTTTAAGAAAATATTCATGCAACTGATACATGAATACAAACAGGACTCTTAATTGTCGTATAAACAGGAATGTTTATCTCCAGTTTGAAAGTAAAACACAACACAAAGTCCTATGATTTAGAAGAAAATGAAGAAAAAAATATTTTCAGTATATCCACCAGGATAGCCTAATTAGAGGAGTGTGACTACACGCGTCTCTTGACTTTTTGTTCCTATGACCTCCGTCCACGGCGATCATATTCCGATAATCTCTGTCCTCATCGCGACGGCGGAAAGCCAGCATCACCAAGATGACATCCAGACTTCCTCGGAAGACCTTCAAACTAAGATCATATTTTTTGAGCAATCCCTTTTTCAATGGACAGCGAAGCGGACACGCCCAAGACATCTTTGTGATTGAAAAGGACGCCCTTGCAAGAGCGAGTTGAGATTGTCGCGACGAACGCGTCCGGAGGTTTCGGCTACAGATTTCGAAACATCTTCCGATTCACGCTTGTCTTTTTTTTTTCTTTCTTTCTTTCTTTACCGTTAGCCATGAATTCTGTTCTTGTACATATGTTTTCAATAGTCTTTATAGGAATGTGATCTTGGATGCCTTTTTAAAAGGGTGTTTTCTATTGAAACTAAGTCAGTATTACTAATCGCAGAAAAACAAAATGAGGCCGTAAGGATTATTTGACTAAAAGTGTCATTTCAAGGACGCCTCATAATGGCAAGGAAATGACACTTGCTAAGGTCTTTATTTCTCGTATTTTCTTCCGTATTGTCTCATTGAAATCTGAAGAAATATAGCTAGCCATATGAAAGAAAATCTTATTTCAAGGCGCTTTCAAGCAGTCAGAAGAGGATTTACGTCAGAACATGTCATTTGAAATTACTTTTGATATGAAAAGATTATTCATATACTTTTATAATGTCTTTTCTTTTCTGTACCTGTATAGCCATTTGATATGATTTAGAAGTGCTATGAACAGATTTTTCATTTCGAAGTTCACTTTTTTAACAAAATGCCATTTAGATTTCCATGATCATGTAAACTCAAGTAATAAGCTTAGTGAAGATATTGTTCTTTTTCTTCTTCTTTGATATTAGCCGTATGTCTTCTGAGAAACATGAGAATGTCATGATTTGCGAAGAGAGTAAATCAGATTTTCAAATTTTCTGTCAAGGAATACATGGAATAGGGCCGATGGTAATTTTTTTCCGGAATGGCCGGCACATTCTCATATTTCCCCGATCACCTGCCGATATGCAAAATGGGTCACCAATTTTCATTCGCCAGTAAATTATAGCATAAAAATAACAATTCGCCAACGAAAAAAAAAAGGGCGAAAAGAAATGAAGATATGGTGGGGACGTCATCTCGCCCCTCCCCCCCCCCCCCATAGGACGCTCTTTTCTGTGGCTAGCTAGAGATCAGATGAAACGTGTTTCTTTCTCTCTCTCTCCCCCCCCCCTCCATCTCTCCTTCTCTCTATATTCTCTCTCTCTCTCTCTATCTCTATCTTCCTCCCTTTCCCTTTCCTTGACTTGATCACTTTTGAAGAAGGATATGATAATCTACTCCTAGTTTGCTTGGTCGCTGTTCATTTCCCATATCTTGGAGAAGAACAAACCGAGGCGATGAAGATCGCTTGAGGTTGGCCTGGATCCCAATCTTTGGTCAGATGGTGATAATTCCTTTACCCCTTAATCCTCCACAGTATGCTACTGACAGAAGTACAAAGTTCTCCAATACACGTAGTTTGAAATCCGTGCAACCACAGTGTGGTTTTAGTGTGGTACGTTGTTGAATGGGAAGATGGGGGTAATTACCAGGCTACAGTAACCACTGAAGGGACACGCTTTTGCCCCTCCCCTCAAAAATAGATCAAAAATGAAAAGAACAGGAAATATTTTTATTTCTTTTAAAGGACATAATAATATTTTTATGTATTCTAATGTCTTAAAGTAGGACACAATGTGGTATTAAAACATACTTTTGCTGAACGTTCCATCCCCACTCAGTGCTCCACTCAGTACGACCACACTGTGGCGCAGTACAACAAGCTGATATGGAAACGGTGTTGCTTCTCATTCTATGCTATCGAGTGCAACTGCACTGTGGTCGTTGGTATATGGAATATGCAGAGAATTTCCCTGGAATTGCTACAGTCCCCTTCCACAGAGTGTGACCACACTGTGGGTTGGAAACAGAGTTCCCACATGTCACATTTTATTGACTGTGGTGATGTGGAAATGGCGTCTACACGCCATATTCCACAGTGTGTATCGCAGAAACAGCGTTTGTTCATAGGGAACAACCTATAATAGTAGTGGGTTCTTGTATAGCGCTCATGTCTATCAGAATTGACGCTCCTGGCGCTCCGCTATGGAATAAGAACTGGTTTTGTCTCAGAATCGGTTTAATATTGTAACAATGAAATGAAAGGTGCTATAGAGGACAGCTAGAGTGACTGCAATTTGTTCATAGTCCTTTGGATTATTTTTTCAGACATGATTTGATAACATTGTGATATACAAAGAACTCAAAATTCAAAGTGGGGGAGTTTGGCCGAAGGAGTGTTGTGGTCAGATAGGATTCCCGAGGTAATTCGGCCTTACAATGTTTATTGTGCAAGAAGAGCAAACCCAATGATTCCTCCAAAAAACACGAAAACGGGCTCACATTCGCTTATAAAATGTTAAATGTGCCGACTAATTTTCCACGTACCAAAAGGAAATTGCACCTTGTCCCGCTATTTTCGCTTCGTTGTAGATTTTGTGTGCCCATGAGGAAAAAACATTTTTCGCCGATTTGTGAGGTATTTATCAATGAAACCATCATTCGGACCACATGGTAGGTTTTAAAAGTCGACTTTGTAAGAACATGCTATCTGACCTTCTCATGTCACACCACACAATCTCATGAATGGGCTCAGGACATTTGCAGGATAGTGAATGAAAAGAATGGATTCACACAAAAACTCTTGAGGAAAAAAAAAACTGCATTCCATCACGTAATGTTCCAGATGGAAAGCTCAATTCTCACCGTTCTGATAGGGACACGGGATTATCTTGAGATCCCATCTATCTGGTGATCCATTGCTCTCGTCTTTCAGTAACTCCAGTAAAGCAGGCTTCCTGTTGGCGTCTTTTCATACCGTGTTCACATGATCATGAATAATTTTGTCTTCGGCGACCCCATCACAAGCCACGCTTTTCGGGTGTTCGCCACCTTCTCTGTTTGCTGTATCATTTATTGCAATTTTGTATTTTATATTGTTTTTTACTCAGAAGGTAATAAATGTGAATTCAATTCAAAAATTGTGTTCTCACAAATGCATTAAATTTTGCATTGAGGCACATTTTTTTTTTCAAATTCACTCCAGTATATAAAAGGGCGTCACGCCTTGTCACCGCATGGAGGGGTCCACTGTGAAACCCTCCACCATACCAAGTCTTCTGTTGAATTTCAAATTTTAGAAATCTGTCGGCAAACTGCAGTTTTTTGTATGTTCTCCCCGGGGGAAAACTCGAGGTGTTGGGAGTACGTTTGGAACCCCTGTCATTAAATCTGAATATCTGAGGACAAGTTTCTTCTCGTCGGCAACTTTAACTTATCCATTGCTGGTTGATTTCTTTCCCTTGAGGGTAGGGGGTCTAATTTTCTGACAAATCTGGTCCGAATCCCACTCTACGTTCTCCCCCCCCCAAAAAAAAAAAAAAAATAAATAAATAAATAAATAAATAAATAAATAAATAAATAAATAAATAGATAGATAAATAAAGGTATATAAAAATGATCTAACAGCGCCCTTGCATCTTTGTATAGGTAACTTGGATTTTCAAATAGAATTTTCATTGAATATAGTTAATGTGAACATGGTCTCTTAATAACCCCAGGGAAGTTTTACTTTGAGATGTACCATGACTGCTTTGTTCGCGATAGCAAAAACATGAGAACCCATGCGAACTCATGCACTATACGATACACCCCCAAGGCATTTGTAAATTAATTTCTAATTTCAAAACTTTGATGTTATATTTATTGCAATAATGTAATCATTCGTAGGTGGCATTAGTACTTCATGTACGTAGAAAGAAAGCGCCGCATGGATTGGAAATTTGGACTTTGATAGAATGTAAAACTGGTATAATGATTACTATAAAGCAATATTTCAAATAAATAGGCCTATAGACTCTTTTTCAGGAAACCAATGAGAAAAAGCAATTAATTCATTGCTTAGTTAATGTGATAGTTTTTTCGATAAAACTGAGATCTACTGCTAGAAAAAGTACTCCGATGAAGAGCCATTGTGAGTTTCAAATTTTTGTTTTACATGTTTTAGATCATCTTCAGGAACTGAAGCATTGAGTGAGATGAACTGTTTATATATTCCTTTTGTTGGTAATGTGATTGATCTAGTTCATTTTTTCTCAAACTTTCCGACTATATACAAACAGTTCATCTCACTCAATGCTTCTGTTCCTGAAGATGATCTAAAATAAAGATCGAAAATTTGAAACTCACAATGGTTCTTATCGGAGTACTTTTTTTAGCAGTATATCTTCATATCTTCTGTGGCAATACTGGAAAACTGAGATCACTAAACATCTTAACCGGTAATTGAAATGGGACATTCTCTCTGGAAACGGACCTCTCGAAGTTTTTATAGTCTATAGTCTATAAACATGATAAACATGATAAAATGTTCTCATACATATGTAACATCTGCAAGATATCGCCGTCCACATTTTTAACACTCCCACGTTTTCCTAGTTATATAAACATGATAAAAGAGGGGTATGGTGTTACCAGAGTTTTCCCCATAGCAGATACCCCGAAGTCTCCACAGATGACACAAGAAAGTTTTGTCGTGAAAAGACGAAGAATGTTTGGAATGAATTTGACCCAGTAATCGTACCAACTATCGGGTCATCTTTGTCAATTCGTATCTGTCATATTACATGTTTATGATACCCCAAGAAGACAAACTCCATATTCTCATCATCTACACTCCTTGATTTATGCTCTTCCTTCGAAAACAATTTCCCAAATGAGAGGAAGATGCTTTCCAGAGGGGTCTTTCTTATCCCCAACAGTTTGACGTTAAGTCGTCAGACTCGGTAAACAGTTGTCGTTTAATACGTGGAGGCATGGCATTTTGACGACATATTGGCACAATGTATATCTGCAGAGGCGCGTCCAGATCTTGACATTCGGAAGGGCAAATATATCTCGATTTACAATGAACCCTTTCAAGGAACAACTTTGTCAGGGCCCTTGATTGATAATGTGTAGAATTATGAAAGCTATCTTACAACAACTGACTTACAAATCATCATCTAAAATTGTGGCTGCTTTTTTTCCAAGGTCAGAAATCAAGAAGGAGGGGTAAACTGTGCCCCCCCCCCCCACATCCTTACCCCTCCTTCTAATACGCTAGCGTATGTCTGGTGGAATATCTTTGTTTCTTTAAATACTTGTTTGAACTTCACGCATTCCCTTTGCGGTTTCACTTTCTTCGACTATTGGTGACGATGACATAAATATCACGAATGTTTTCCATGTTGTTTATGTCTTCCAAACGCTTTTTACGGAAACACAGACACGGCTGTTTTGTTTTCTATCTATTTCAGTGTGGTGACAAAACATAAACATCATAGACGATGTCGACAGACTGTTTTTAAAGGTTTGATGATGGCATTCTGAATGAAGCCGTCAGATTTTTCGAGGACTGTATAACTAGTCAGTTCCCTAAACATGCTAAATACTAGTAAACGGGATATAACTAGTAATTAAACACAATTACAAAGCAGAAGTGAACTTCATATTTTCTGCCATTGAGAGTTGGTGGCCAGAATAATCGATAGGTAATCAGTAGATATGATGATGCTGTTCATATCCCAGCCACTTTTCTCTCTCCATTTTCACATTTTCAAAAAAAAAATGATAATGATAATATAACCTCTGACACATCAAAATATTATAATATTTATGTTGCAGCTCCTGTTATAACCTTAATTTTCTTCCTCTTCCTATTCTTCTTCTTCTTCTTCTTCTTCTTCTTCTTCTTCTTCTTCTTCTTCTTCTTCTTCTTCTTCTTCTCCTTTTTCTTCTTCTTCCTGCTGCTGCTACTCCTCCAACTACTACCATGACTATTACTTCTCTACTACTACTACTACTACTACTACTACTACTACTACTACTACTACTACTACTACTACTACTATTATGACTTCTACTTCTGCTACTACTACTATACTGCAACTGCTTCTGCTACTGCTGCTACTACTGTCATTTGCTACCGATTTATTTTGATGTAGAATTTGGAAACTATCCTTTCCAATAGAGTACATAATGGTTGCCAAGATAAATGTAGTTTTTCTCTTACCTTTATCGCAGAATTCTCCCCTGTAACCTGCCTCGCATTGGCATTTACCAGGGCCGACGCATTTACCATGCTTACATTTGTGCCTGCAGAGTGCTACAGAAAAGAGATGGGAGAAAAAAGTAAAAATCAGGAATAACCGTGGTCATGGAAAGGAAAGAAAATTATCAAATCGAAAATAAAAGGAGAATAAAAGGAGATTGCAAAATCTATATCATTACTTGAAGATTAGAAATACTCAGTGTTCAAAAGGGACACAGAGTGTTGCGTTTTTAAGACATAATATGTTTCCACATAAATATAGCATGCTAACAGTATACCTGTAACTGCAGAGTGCAAAATGAAAGAGATTGTTTTAAAAGTGGGAATCGTGGATGAATATGGTAATAAAACAGAAAGTGAATAACGAAAGTAACACGTCTTTGCAGCAGAAGCATTATTTGAAGGTTACTGATCAAAACGAAACTGGCGGGTCGATTTTTGTAGTTATTCTCCTTCTTCTTCTTCTTCTTCTTCTTCTTCTTCTTCTTCTTCTTCTTCTTCTTTTTTCTTCTTCTTCTACTTCTTCTTCTTTTTCTTCTTCTTTTTCTTCTTCTTCTTCTTCTTTTTCTTCTTCTTCTTCTTCTTCTTCTTCTTCTTCTTCTTCTTCTTCTTCTTCTTCTTCTTCTTCTTCTCCTTCTTCTTTTTGTTGTAGTAACAATATCAAATTTCAATATTGTTACTATTATTTTGTTTTTTTAACATAATTTTCGTAAGTTCATTTTCTGCTGAGTTAAATAAATGTTAAATAAACTCTTTTAAAATGGAAATAAACATGAGAACATAAAATCAGAGTCTATTAACATGTTGACTTTTAGGGACTACCCGGTTACAGTAAGAAATGGGTTAAATTAGTGCAAGCAAAAACATTTTACAATACAACTAAGATCAAGGGAATAAAAATCTGAAACAAGAACGACGTTGACCTTTAAATTAATGTTCAATACAAACATGACAAACCAATAATGTGGAAGAAATAGTATGGTTTTTAAGATTTCAAAAATAATTCGAGAACACGAAAGTATCTGGAGCTTGAACTTTATATTTTCCCTCATACCGGTAACCAATTCCTCTTATCACAACAGAGGTTTCTAATGCGCCGTTTCATTTTGTCAAATTTTACAGATAGCAGATGTTGTGTAATAGGCAGAAGAATGATTATTATCATTTCTGGCTCATCTATAGGTCACGTCCATCGTCGACCGATAACGTGATGCTGACAAACAATGACACTGAGAATAACGATGGCCTTGGCAAAATAGATACTTTGGAATGCATCTGAATTTATTTCGAACACGTGTTTCGTGAGTTGTGAAACAACAGTGAGTAACACCACCAGACTCCGGCTATGTTCTGCTAGAGCTTTCTAATTTCTATGCCGGGATTCCATCAATCGCGGACTTCGCTGTCCATACAATGTGAAATATCTTGGCGTGGTATAAGGAACGTCGTATGAAGTCTGACAGAGTATGGACAGCGAAATGGGTGCAGTGAATTTCGTTTTCAACTTACGAGTAATCAGAATCATGAAATTCGCTGTCCATATCAACATATAAGTGAACGTAACATGACATGATCTGATAACATGAGGAAAGCGAAAATATACAGCGGAAATGCATCTTCAAAATCACGTTTTGTCGTGATACAGATTGGGGAAACAAAATTTATCAAATGGACGTGCGAACACGATGTCGGCCAAAACAATGCTGCTTATTCGAGACCCTTGTTCACTTGATTTTGGCCATCATCATCTTTCGATTGCGAAATGGATGACGATGCCGGCCTCCTCCGAGGGGGTTCCTCAAATTTTTTTGGCTGACCTATAAAATGTTAACCCCTTTTTCTTCCCTTCCCGTCACGCGTCATTCCTGGGGCTACATTCATACATTTCCTTAAAGTCGCATCCCTGCCATGCCTGCCCCATCTTAGTAGTCCCTGGGAACTGACCACCGTGGGGTGATGAGGAAATTGCACTCGACATCAGAAGCAATGGCAACAACGACAAAATAAAGTATTACGTGCCACTCTTAAAGTGAGGTTGGGGCGGACATGGGGCATCTATCCCCTCCATTCATATAAACGCAATAGATAATTAAGGAATAGGTAACAAAATCATTCATTTTCACATTCCCTTCAAGACTAGTACAACACTCACCATGTAATAATGGATCGAATCTCATGGAGGAGACATGAACTTTATGTTCAGTAAACCCTGAGAAAACCTTGTCTCTAATAATGTTTAAAGCCTCTAAATATACATGATAAACATGTACCTAGCTGTCCTGGGAGGTGTTTCATAAAGCTTTTCGTAAAGTTACGCATGACTTTACCTTTACGAACGACTTGAATATGAAGTGCTAAATGGGATGCCCAAAGGTTGTTTTTCTTTCTTCTATCCCATAATATCAATTTTATTGTGGCAAAAAAATTACCTTGCAATAAACAAAAGTAATGTTAACCTACGTCTGTATTCACATTTAGATGGTGCGATTTATAATAATCGAGAATTCCATTAAGCTCTTCATATATTCAAGTCGTTCGTAAAGTTATGCGTAACTTTACGAACAGCTTTATGAAACACCCCCTGGTCTTGACCGATGTAATGTTCTGTCTATGATACTGATAGAGGAAGCAATCTGTAGGAAGCGATGGACAAGATAAGTTCGAGATCAGATAGAGAGGGGGAGCAAAACCGATGTATATAGATGTCTCCCAGACAGGAAGCACTCGGGGGTTTTTTCCCCGAGGTTTGTAATTCCGAAGGTCCATATTTTCGAGACAAAATTTACCATAACAGCATGACCAGAGGTTCATTATCATGCTGATTTCATGAATAGGGTTCATATATCCGAACATCTGTTGCAATATATTGAAGGTTTGTAATTCTGAAAATAAAATGTTGTTTATTATTCTGAAGGTGCACAATTCTGAAAATAAGACAGTTTCGTAATTTCGAATACAAAATAAGGTTTCGCTATTCCAAAGCTTCGTAAATACGAAAACGAAAGGTTTTGTTTCATTTCGAAACTAGGAACCTTCGGATTGTACACCCTATTTCACTGCTGTGTTTAACCATGATTATGCTAGGAATCATGACTTTCATTTTCTGAATTAACCCCCCCCCCCAAAAAAAAAAAAACAAACAAAAACAAAAAAAACAAAACAAAACAAAACAAAACAAAACAAAACAAAACAAAACAAAACAAAACAAAACAAAAAACACAAAAAAAAAACCAAAACACAAAACAAAACGAGCCTTCGAAGTTACGAATATATCCGATTGTAAATCTTCGGAATAACGAACCTTCAAAATGATCAACCTTCGGGGGGATAAACGACATGTAACCACCCAGACATGATGGTGTGGGCCATGACCAATCTCACAGCAGGCCGGGGTTCGAGGAATGGATCTTGGCCAGATATTTTTCAAGTGTAGGTGGTGATGGGGAGATATCTAGAGCGATAAGAAGCATTGAGTCACAACATCAAGGTCTCCTCCCAGTCTGCATCGTTTAATATCTATCTTGATAATTGTTGTGATTGAGGAAATTCATTGTCTAGGATTTTGAAGAGCATCAAAGTATGTTGTCGGATCAGGTTCGACGGCCACGAAAGTGTCCGGAATAAGTAACAAGCGCGTGAGAACTGTGGACACGTGGAGAGTGGAACTTGCCAAAGAAAATCCCTCTCTCAGCACCGTATTTCCAAGGAGGTATATAAATCAATCTGATTCATGAAAATAAATGAATCCCTCACTGTGTTTTTCAAATGCATTTAATTGTTATAGGGCATCTATGTAGTCAAACACACTGAAAAAGACCTTAAAAATCAGTTCAGCCATGCATGCAAAAAGAGGCTCTGTCGTGGGCTTTCATGGGGAATTTGACACCGTGGGTGCTTACCCAGTAACAGGTGTTGTCCATCACTATGAGTTTTATGACCAACAGACCTTATGTAATGCTCTGTATATTCCACCCTTTGCCCCATATAGCAAAGCCATTATCTCACTTTCCCTGGCCCTAGAATGCCCGAAGCAGGCCGAAGAATGTTTATGGTGGGACACCTTGTTTTGCTGTGCTCCAGAAATGTAGCTCTATTACACGTATTACCAGTGCTTTTCACAAAGTCTGGTGTCAGCAAATTATGATTCACTCCCCATGAAAACCCACGACAGAGCCTCTTTAACTGAGATAAAATATGGTACAACAGAAGTGGAAACAAATTCGGTTTAAATTCTTTACTTCCTTTCACGAATGATTCTTGCAATTATGATCTGCATTACATTTCATTTGTAGCCAAGCAGTGAACCAGTTCTCCGCCGATTCTCCTACGTTAACGTCTAGCGACATTATGTCTAGTTGGCATTTATCGAATCAAATATAGGCTGACAGTTCAAAGAACTACAAAGTGCCTTTGGGAAATTAAATCAAATCGTAGAAATTGTGTGAGGTAAACGGAGCCCTTATTACTCCTTGAGAAAGAGTTACGCTAGGTTAACCTTTGACCTGGGTTTTCTCCAAGGCCTATACCCTCCTCGCTCACGCAAGAATATTGTCAGTATGAATTTTACGAGGGGTCGTGTTAAGTCGAGTATGTGGTCCTTGATTCAAAACACGCGTGGGTTAAAACCACGAACATTTTTGCTGTCCATACTTTGCCAAGCGTCGCATTTTATTGCTGTTAATGACTCCAAAACATCTACCATTCTTCATGATTCAAACTATGCGTAGTTGAAACACATTTTTCCTGCCAAAACTAAACTTTGTCATAAGAATCAAGCCGGGTTGTACACATTTGATTACATTTCACATCGCATGGGCAGCAAAAGTTTACCACGTCTCATATCGCTCGGTTAGTACAGAATCCAGAAAATGGGGTTTTGTATATCTGGACATTGTTTTTGTCTTGTTTTCTCTTAAATGTAGGATAATTGTTCTTGGAATTAGTACTATGAAGGTTAATTGCCATATGATTTGGAAAAAAAATAATTGATTCACGCAGGGGAGAGAGCCGAGATGTGGGTCAAAGTATTTGTTCTGCTATGCATGTGACCGTAGTTTATCAGTTACATGACATTGGACTGAAGTGTATTGCTCATGGACATGAAAGCTAAACCCCCCCCCCCCCCCCCCCCCCCAACAAAAATGAAGAAAATCTTATCAAGGCATTACCAAAGTATTATTGCATGCATTAGATATAAGATATACTATATCCAACAGCATATCACATAGCTTGTAGACATCTGAAATACTCGATGTGTGTGTGGAAAGATTATAGATTTGTACAAAATAAAGTCATTATCATAACTGCAGTGATTGCATAATCATGATCTATATATTGCAGCTGATGACGAACAACGCATTTTTCAAGAGAATGAGTTGCTGGGGAATCGTGGAATGAAATCACTTTAAAAAGATCATTTATACAGTCGAGCCCGTATTGAGCCTCCACTTGCATCCTGGCCATACTTGAAAATTATCCTGTTATAAATTATTTTCAAATTTCTCTACAGTCATTATATAAGGGGCACTTATTTCGGATCAGGGTGAACTTGAAATAACCTTTGACTTTCACACTCTAAAATGAACACGAACTGTGACAAATCACTCCAACCACGTGTAAGGAAATAGTTTGACACCTAGTGTAATTTAGCTCAAATCCGGTGTCTCTTGTGGCGTGCTTTCTTAGAAGAATCACTCATCATTCTTGCATCACTTACCTATCATGACAATGCACAGACAGGAATGTGAATTCTGCTGGGACGACTGTTTTCTAGTATTACACAAGAGGTAGCATGTATTCCCTACCAGGTGCTCTTTCTTAACAAAACATTAATATTCATTTTCTCAGTTAATCAGTTAAAACCGGGCATGTTGGCTCAATATTGATACAGCGTCCGCCTCATGAACGGGAGGTCGCAGGTTCGATCCCCGGCCGAGTCATACCAAAGACTTACAAAAATGGGACCTTCTGCCTTTTAGCCAGGCGCTCGGCATATAAGAATTGAGAAGGGTAATAATAACAAATCATGTTATGTTATGTAGGGCCCGCTGGGAGAGCAGTTGAAAAACTGAAGTGGCTATACCCTGGGTAAATAAGACGTTATTATTATTTTATTAAAATATGAAAACGCACCTAGGACAAAGAGAAGAGAGTCTTGATGTATAAGATTTAGATAAATAATGATTTCAAAGGCTTTGCAAAGGCTTTACAAGAAAATAAACAATGTAAGAAAGTTATTTTAATGTACATGGCTAATCATCCTTTTCAGGAATTCAGAAACCTTGTAGGCCAACGTTCACTGGTGATACAATTCAGACAGGGAAACAAAATGAGTTCCTCTCATCGTCATGATTTGCTATCTCTTAGCAAGATAATGCAGGCATAAATCTAATGTGCTACTCATTTTCTCCCCTTGAGTCTGAAGACTGCCCTGGACGATATCTCGCAATGTTCGACGATCGCGATACGATCATCCAGGGGTCCAAGATGTCGTCTGCGAGATGTCTTCTCTGTTGGTCATGCGTAGGTGAGAATGTAGACACTTGCTGCAGGGTATATGTTTTCGGTTCTATGATATTTTTCATGATCTAATCACAGTTTTGGCCCCATATGAATGCTTCCTGGCTTCTTGGATTTAACTCACATTAAATCAAGTTCGTGCGCGTCTATAATATCATATCATTGGAAGGCCCAGTTTGGATGGATACCGAGGTCTGGTGACATGACGCTCAGTGAATCCAAAAATGATTCATGCCCTTCAAATCTCCAGCCAAACAATATTGTCAACAATCCGAAGCTATTAAAGAATGTGGGATGTCAAAATCATTATTCCTTTGGCAAGGATTCTTACAACGCAATTAGAAAGGAAAACAGATTATTCCCAAGCATCCCTCTCCCTGACACTCAACAGTTCGGGCGCTTCGCTCCCTCGCATTCCACCATAAGCATAACAGGCAAACATGGTAAACACACAAAATCACCAAGACTGGAGCCAAACAGCAGTTTTTCATCCCCCTTTCTCCCATCACAATTAATAGAGGTACCTATGTCATGTGTATGTGTTCTCAGACATGCCAGATATCCTTATACCTTCCAACTTTTGAAAATGGTTAATCAGGTGGATTTGGCGCCTTACAAATCTTACATATTATTATTATCATTATTATCATTATTATCATTATTATCCAGCTGTCCAGTGGAACTTGTAAACGACAAAACGTTTCAAATTGTCAGGGAAGTTACGAAATCAAACTTAACAAAGTTTTCGTGTCTGTGAATTGCGCCGTTTTCTACTTTATAACCAGTACAACCTGACGCTAGTTACAACTGGGTCTAAGCCCAGTTGACATGGTTAAAGCTCATTTCAATAACCGACTTCTAATGCTTCGCTCACCCTTCGGTCTGCACTTTATCCGCGGGAGATGTACGTAATCACGATAATTAGGGGAAGCAGCGCGTTCCTGAAGACCCGCATTGACAGAAATGGATTGAGCAGATCGTTTCTCCTCTGCTCCTTCATCCAATATCCTTCCCCTCATGAAGTAGGACCCCTCGAAACCTTGAAATCAGGGTGCATGATAACTATAGTCCAGTTTTAAAGATAACTTTTGAGTTCTGGTCACGTGATTTAATTGTAAAAGAAACTGTCTGCTAGCAGCAATTTATGGAGAGCCAAGTGTCAACCCCCCTTATTTTGAAGAGGGAAAAATGCATCATCGGGGATCATGCAGTAGAAATCCATTTTCACGTGAAATTTATTTCTCGTTTTCATTTTATTCATTCATTTTGAGAAAAAAAAAATCGGTCATTAATGCGAATTAAAGAGATAGATACCGTATTGGTTCGTCGAATCCACTTTTATTTTCCTGTTAGTTTTTAATCAGTTTATCAGGGTTCTGTTTTCTTGGACTCTCCTTCTCTTTTCGTAATTATGATGCAAACTGGAACGGACACTCAGCATTAATTATTCATTCGAGGACAATGACGTACTCATGTTACTTCAGAGCCTATTAACTGTCATGTCCTAATTGGTTATGTAATCTTTAGATAAAACCAAAACATTTATCGAATCCGAAGCACGAAAATTTCGGAAGATAATGAGTGCTGACACTCAGCCTTCCCGCCTTTTATCAAAAACAATCAAAATTGTCTAGACAATCGACCAACATTCTTTCGTGAGTCATTCATGATTTACTCCTGATACAATGCAAAGACTACAGTGTTACCTGTATTTCGAGACATTTCATTTTTCAACCTTGTGTTAAATTTGCGGTGGTCAGTTTATAGGGATTAATATTCCACAGACCAAGACTAAAAAGCTATTTTTACAGACCAGGGCTATTTTTCTAAAAAAGTTACATATAACTTTTACGGGATGTGAAAGCCCGGCAGACTAAATATGTCCATTAAACTGACGTCCCTTTTTCACCCCCCCCCCCTTCTTATATTCATTGGGAAAGAATCATACCTCCCCCCCCCCCCCCCCAGCGGCATCTTCCTGTAGTCCCCCTAGTACGGTAAACAATCATTCTTTTTTGTATCATTCCTTTTTTTATGGGTTTTTTTCTTCATTCCTTATGCTTCTTATGCGTCATCTGTATTATTTTCTTGATGCCCTGACGATGATTAGCATACCCTCCATACAGCTATTCATCATGTTCATTCGCCTCTCCAAGCTGTTTGCCGTCTCTCATGATAAAGACGTATGGACAGTATAAATTCTTCTTTTATGGTTGGGATGACTGAAAGGCCTATAGGACTATACTCACAAGTCATTAATTTTGTTTCTACGTCACGCAAACTTCATGGAATTTATTTAGGAATTGAATTTCACAAGCAACTGAACTTACAGAAACAGAGGAACCATACAAGGTATAAACATGTAGGCTAATGAGGCGTGGATGCCTTTCACCATTCATTATGGTGAAAGATCTCTATCACCCTCAAGGAATGAAGATATTATATGATTTCAGAGACATATCACCAGGTCTTTCATCTACGCTCAGTATGTTAAAGATCGATATCTATGATATCATTCCAGTCCGAGTTTAGATCCAGAATGATGATGTCAAGTGAGAAGGATCGCAATTCAAGAGGTCGTGCCACGAATGTGGTGAAAATGATCTAATGTGAAAGTAACCCAAGATTACATCTCACACTGTGGGAAGCACTGCGGGAAGAGTTCAGATTCGGGGCGATGGCGACAAGCGAGAAGGATCACATGGGAGAGGTCGTGACCTGAATGTGGTGATAATGATCTAGTGTGAACATAACTCAAGCTTACAGCTCACATTGTAGAAAGACATTTTTGTGGTTGACTGGCTGCGAGTTCAACATCTAACCTTGATCAAACCGTATGCAGGAAGGCAGGTGAAGGGCAATAATTCATATGATTTTTCAAATAAAAGCCCTTCAGACCCTCAGGAGATGGAGGGTATCCACACATCACAACACAAATATTTCACCTTTGTGGTTGCTGGTCACGGATTCAATATATTACCTTGATCAAACCGTCTGCTGAGAGCTAGACAGGGCACTGCTTCTTATGATTTCACCAAAAAAGAGTCAAACTCAATGCCCTTCTGGCGCTCACGGGATGATAGGTATTAACGGATACTCCTGATCCAGAGAGCAGGAGTTTGTCTAACGGTAACGTCCGCAGTCAGCTCTATGTCTTCGCCTACAAACTGATTCTGAACGGACCCAGGTTCGATTCTGAGTCACATCTTTCGGATGGTGACGATAAAGGTCTGACCCAGGCGTAAATAATTACGTATGATTGATACACATCTGTAAAAACCCAATTACATATATAATCACGAAATAAAGATATGCCTGAGCGGGGGAAGATACGTTATATGGTGTCTTGGATCCCCATTCTTTACATTCCACCTCTCCTTAGAATCTAATATCAAAAATTGTCTCATAGGACCTTGTAGAGGGACAAAACTTAGCTGTACCAGAGGTTGGAGAAAACGGGTATAGATACGGGTTTAGAATTTAGGATGTTTCAAAGACATTCTTTGCCAGACATGACGGGTAAAGAGGTGGATCGGTCACTGTTAAACATGTTAAACCATGGCTAAACGGACACATTCATAACTGATTGATGCCAGTCGTAAGCAAGGATATTATACAGTAAGCGGGTACCATACCATGAGGTGATTACAAAAAAAGTTCAGTTTCTGCCTTCAAAGTAACCAGGTAATCCTCAAAATTGATAATGACAAATTTTCTCAAATCTTATTAATCAAAAGGTATCATTGGCATTTTAGTACTGTTGGTGCTGAGACGTAGGCCTCAGCGACAGCTAGCTGCCCCCGATATAACTTCCTTAAACATTGTTAAATATAAACGGTTGGGTTTAGGGTTGCTGGCTGGGGTAAGGGTAAGATATGTTTGGGATTTAAGCTGAGAATCCGGTTGAGAATACAAAAATGTACAACAGTGACAAGGAAAATTTGTTGTGTGTCCTAAAACAGTTAGAAATACAGATATTTTGAAGAGGTCGCGGGTATCGCAACTAACAGTAGTACTGTGACCTTACACCGGAACATTCGATGTCATGAATGAAAACCTGGTAGCAAAACAGATTTATTCATTCCTCTAGGCTTATACCACCCCCACAGACATGAAAGATAGACACGGTATCAACAAGAACAAGTTGGTACGGAACGTGAGGTGAATGATATTGTGTGAAACGATTCCGCTAAAATAACATATCATCCTCCGAGTGCTTGAAATGTGACATCGCCCTTCCTCCATGTTTTTACAGGAGTGAACATCTATAAACATATCATGTTATTCTTTCAATTCATGAATTCATGCTTGGCAAACTCTTTTATGAACGAGCTTGCTTTCCCAGAGGCGCTGGCAATTGCCGTGTGATTTGCAGAAAACGAATCTTTAAAGAGCAATATTTTGACAGGAATATTCGTTCAAATACAAGAACCATTTTCCCCAAGCAGTTGTTGTTGAGATAAGATGAATGTGGTCCGTCAATATTCTTGGTCTGGAATACACTTCAACGCAAAAACTCACCCTGGTGGTGTGGGGTTTTTTTTCGTCTTCTTCTTCTCCTCCTTTTTTTGTTTTGAGGAGGTTCAAGTGAGATGTCACAGATAGTTCGATTTTTGTTTCTTCTCCTCCCCTTTCTTTTCATATGAGAGGGCAAAGATGAGTATCAGGACAACTTGAGTAGGACAATGAGCACAGTTGATGTAATGATGTTAAATGTGCCGAAAAACAAAATTAAACATCCACGGAGCCCATTTACAAGATTGGAAAGCAAGTCCACAAGTGCAGCTCCCCCCCCCCCCCCCCCCCCCCACCCGCCCCCAGCGCCGGTATCCCCCTCTACTGGATGTTCGAAAAAAAAAAAACACACACATAGAAAGACAGAGAGAGCAAGCATTGTTTGGAGGCAGTTGACCATCGTATGACTTGCTGAAGATTTGAATTTCAAAAGTGAGACATTATGGCATCACCTGACCATGCTGACCGCATATGACTAGCCTTATAGGGCAGAAATGTCTGTCGATTCGATAACCCTAGCCATGCCCTGCCCACTGACATACGAATAAGAATCGAAATGACTTTGCAGATTTTGTTTTCTCACGAGGTTCTGAAGTTTATATAACAAATTGACGAAGACGTCATTTTTTGTCATAACTTCACAACTCGATTCGTTGTCAACACATGTCAGCGTGATACATCCAGTCTTGATTTGATCCAATATAAACTCAAACCAGTATACACGGTACAAATTGCCCTTTTACATGCTCTACAATTTGATCATAGGCAGGCCGAGATATGCATGACAGCTGTGACCGCTTTTTGCAGCGTCATTTTGCCCCGTTGCGCGTTATACGCATGTTTGTTTATGCATTATCATTTTATCGGCAGAGGGGTGACAGAGTCGTTGGTTTTCTTTAATTTGCATACTTTTTTCCAACTTTTTTTCCAACACCTGATGTATGACATCACTTATGTTTGGTAAGGTGTTTCTAATTCTCTTTATTATCTTTCTAACTAAAATCATCTGAGTATGAAGTGGCCGAATGAGGAGCAAGCATCACTGTGTATGTGCTCTAACAATCTGAAAGTCAGTTTGCAGAAATGTCGAACTGGTCTTTAGAGGATAACCGCTACAAAAAAATGGAAGTCACGTACATTACAAGTACATTATATTGTGCACATAGGCAAGGGCGGACTTCTTATGGAGGCGTGGAAGCGAAAATTAAGACCGGATATCATCTTGATTTTGTTAACCATCACCTCTTCTTTGGTACATTGAGAGTAGGTTGAGTCATGAAAAGAGCATAGAATGTCAGAAGGATGGAAGAATATGGCAAAATAAAAATCTGTTCTCAAAGGTTCAAAATGCGATACTGTACTGACATTCAGGTATTTTCAAGCACAAGGACATGGAAAATGCATACATATTTCATCTCATGCATGTGCGGGTTTTGTTTTTGTTCTGTTTTTTTCACGACGGGCAGATGCTTCGTACTATTTCTTCTATACACAATTATCGATGAAGATAATACTAGATTTATAAACCTTACACAAATATTTCAGAATATGAAGTGAGCTACACAGGGCATGCATGTGACTTGCTGCCAAAGATCATCATCATGATCATTGCTTGGTCCTTAGATTTTTTATCGAGTTTAGATAGCCGAAAGTCTAACTCCTCATTTACTTCTCTTTCAAGTGTTAATGGGAACCATTCTTTGACACAGATAGATTAAAAAGATTCCATCTTATCTCGATTAAGCCTAACTAAGCTAATAAATGTACGTTGAAATAGAAGATGGGCACACATTCAATGTGTTATTGCTTGATGCCATTCCGGCGTGGAGATAGAAAAGTTTAATCTTTATCAGATGATATCAAAATGACTTGTCAAAACTAGTTTCTATTTCTGTCAGATGTAGCATCATCATTTAGAAGCATGAATCTCTCACAGGGTCCCATTTCTTTCTTGAACACCCTCCATCTCACCCAGATCACTCAGAGGGGTCACAAGACTACTTACCTCTTTTGGGGTTCGCAGTAGTTTTACCGAAAATATGTCCCGCCCTCACCCCACCAACACATGCATACGCATACGCACCCAATTATAAAGGTTGTATGATGTATCTTCTACTTTTCTCGTTTTGACAGTGTTTAAAGAAACTATTGCTTGTTACATTTATATGCAGGAAAATCTTTGCTTTATCAATTTTATCAAATTGAATCTTGAAATTGTTGAATTATATGTCCAGATATCACAATTCCTTAATACTTTACCAGATTTAAATGATTTCACACGAGTCACTATTTTGAAATGGAAGTAGAGAGTTTTGACCAAATGTATTGATAACTTGCAGAAATAAATAAGTACTTCACTAATGAAAATATTGCTCGGATTCTAAAATTTGAAAAAGACATATTTCTTCTTTCGAAGAAAGAAGGATAGGACGTTAAATGGAGGTCCCGTGTAAAGGAGAGTCACCACCTTTGCACGTTAAAGATCCCACTGCACTATTCGTATAAGAGCAGGAGAAACCCCGGGGCATGTGGTCCACCTGCACACCCCCAATTAGAGATATCGGGAGGAGAAACCTGAGGGTTACAGTGATTCATTTCGCTTTTCGCCTCCCAGGCACAGGTGACGCCAAACCAATAATAATAATAATAATAATAATAATAATAATAATAATAATAATAAATTACCATCAAATAGAATTTTTCCGATTCAAGACATCCATACGAAGTTTGCTGACAAATTTGCAGACTGAACAGCTAAACAGCTAGACTTGCGTAAGAAATAAAGATTCCTAAAATTTATGCAATTTCAGAGAAGGTTGAAAAGTTTGTTTTTTCCTAAGAGAGAAATGAAAGACACAATTATGGATATGCTAATGACATTTTTATCACTTCTTTATATTATGAATAAATAAAATGTAAGATACATCGACCAAAAAAAGCCGACAGTCTTACAAAGAAAAATGCACAAAATAATAGAAAATTCCTAAATTTTCATAATTTGCAGATAACGTAAAAAGAAAGGGGTTAAGCTTTTAAACCCCAAATTACCAACAAAGAAAGAAAAATTGTCGATATCAATAATTTCTCAACAAGAGCGTCACCAAACCTCCTTCTGTGACGTCATTTTCAACATCTTGGATCAAGACGACATTCCGCAATATCATAATCCGACCATTTGAAATTTTATGGACATCACCACACTCCATGGTGGTTTTATTGGATTTGAAAAGTTCGAAGTATTTCACTAAAACTGTAATTGGTTTCAAGCAGAGAGAAGACAAATGTCGTTTAGACGACGGTCGTTTTATGCATGAAGATTCGTTAGAACCGACCTTGTTCCAATTCAAACAAACTCCGAATTCACTTGGATTTATTCCAATGAATATTCCAGTTTTGAGAATGAGATGAATTTGATATCTGGGGCGAGTGGGAATTAGTATTTTTTCAGTGACCATGCAAAAAATGACTCCGGAAAAAAAAAAATCTTCTTGAGACCAATATACGTGATGAGAAAGATATGTCTATCTTTTAATCGCGTTCACACGTAGTTTATGGTTTTATTTCAGTAGAGCAAAATCTTTGACGCCATTTGAACATTAATATTAAATTCAGTTTCCTTATGAACTCCTTTAACGCTCTATCTTAAAGGTAGTAGCCCACATTTACAAGTGGCACCCAATCTGCCCAAAAGTTTTACTTTAGATTGCTTTAACCCACAGAAAAAAAAACACTCGTAAAATTTTAGATCTCAGTACATTCCCGTCTGGACTGAGGAGGAAATAATCAACACAAATTTTCTTTTATTTACTTTGTTTTGTAAAGGCGTCTTCCTGATGCTTTAAGCATGTTAAGAGTAAAACCATTGATTTTTCACTTATTATTTGAAATACTGTTGGAAATTTGATAACATGATAGTTTTACATAAATATCTGTCATTTAGAATTGAAATTGACTTATTTCTCTTCTAATTCTGAAACAATGTTGTGCAAATGTGGGCTACTGCCTTTAAGCTTAAACATCCTTTGGTGACTCTGTAAAAGTCATAACCCATGTCCTAAACATGATAAAGATAGGAAAAACCTTCGGGCGATTTAGGGTTTTGCATTTCTGATGAACCAGAAGATTAAAAAAAGAGGGGGCTCTAGTTTTGAAATTGGATATATTATTTATATTTTCTGTTTCCCAACATGACCAACTCGGAGCAATGACCTCGTCTCATGGCCGTACGCACATAGGGGCCCGGGTTGCCCCCCCCCCCCCCTAGAAATTTCCAAAACCCCACTTCTCTCTTACCTTTTAATTGAGAATTTCCCAAAATTCCATCAAAATGTGCACCAGATCGTTCACTTTCAATTCTAAAAATGCAAAAGCTCCCGCTCGGTTGCTTCACTCCCTCGCTTGCGTATTCCCTCAGATTTTGAATATATTCTTGCCCCCCTAGGAAAAAATTCCTGCTCACGGCCTTGCCTCGTCTCTAACTATGAAATGGATTTCATCTTGACATACTTGATCTATAACTCCCATTATGTGGCACTGCTTAGAAATATTCAATATAACTTTCTTTTCAAAAGTGAATCATGAATAGCTAGTCACATGCATAACATTCCAATTTATTTCAAATTTCACATTCCGATATCTTAGCCTCTGAAATTAAGACCTGGACTCCGTCTTATAAAGAGGTGTGATTGATTCAAATCGATCGCAACTTTGAGATTGATTTCAATTGTTTACTTTAGAGATAGGAATTGAGATTAATCTTAAAGTTGCGATAGATTTGAATCAATCGCAACTCTTTATAAGACAGGGCCCAGACAGTGATTCGCCGGTAGTTTTTTTTTTTTTGTTTTGTTTTGTTTTGTTTTGTTTTGTTTTGTTTTGTTTTGTTTTGTTTTGTTTGGGGGTTTGTTTTTTTTTTACGCTGACAGAAAAGTTTGGTGGTGAAAAGGAAGTGATTAAACAATTGAACCTTTTATGATACGTAAGTTCATCAGGTATTTCTTAGACGAGTAAACAAACAGAACTAGAGATGTACTACTTCAGTTGTATACAAAATAGAAATGTACTTTTGAGCCACATTGTCAAGTTTTGTGGATCATCATGTGCGGTGATCACGTGACACCCATGACTATGACAAATCGTTTGTTACCTGCTGTGAAACAATGCCATTCTTTTGACGGTTTCCATGACGTTTGATACTCGTCAAGCACACCGAAAGCCGCTGGGATTTATTTGAACGAACGAAAGTTCGTATATGCGAATCTGAAATATTTATGAAATCAAAGTCTATCATGAGAAACGCCATTCATGATGAATATGACAAAGATCAAAATTATTGGCCCCACGAAAGAGGCTCTATCAATAAAACACTAGGGAGTTTTCAGGGAAAATCCCACGTAGCGTACATTCATTTCCCAGCGGCCTTCATGTAAAACAATATTTGAACCACTGGGCCATAAAAAGAAGACTAAATAAAAAAATGTATATATTTTAAAAAACGAATAAATAAATCAGTGCATACATGCATATTCAGAAATTTGAATTCATTAAGAACTGAAAGATTTGTTACAATACGTTTACACCAGGAAGTTAGTTCCATCATGTTCAGGAAAAGTATTTGTTAGAAATTTGGCAAACTTTTTATCATGTTTATTTCTTTGCTTTGATATCGTTTGGTAAACCTTGGGTAAGCGTGCCTTATAGAATAGCCACCAGACGAAGGTTAAACATTTCGGGTTTTTAAAGAGTTAGGACATAGATCGATTAGCACAATACTTGATTCACATTCACCACGAATTCTTTTGAAGTACTTGCAGAATCTGAGCTGTGACCACGCACTTTTTAACAACAGTACAAAGTTTACTTTTTTGCTTTGATATCGGTTGGTAAACCTCAGGTAAGCTTAAATAACCACCAAACGAAGGTTAAAACATTTCAAGTTTTTTAAGAGTTAGGGCATAGGTCCATTAGCACGGTACTTGATTCAAAATCATGATTCTTTTGAAGTACTTGCAGAATCTGAGCTGCGAACCGCGCATCGCAGGAAGTTCTTTAAATGTAGGTTCAGAGCACCGATCCATAGACATAGTCCTTGATACAAAGTTATGGTGAATTATTTTAAAGTAGGCCTAAACTTGGAGATTGTTGAGCTGTGACCACTGCACTGCAGGAAGTTCTTTCTATTTGGGTTTAAGACACCGATCCATCGACAACGTCCCTGATAAGAAATCGTGAATTCTGTAGAAGTAGGACTACTTGGAGATTACGAATTCTTTTGAAGTACTTGCAGAATGCTGAGCTGTGACCACGCACTGCAGGAGGTTCTTAAGATTTTCTTTAAATGTGTTTAGGCTTAGGACACCGATCCATAGACAAAATCCTTGATACAAAGTCGTGGTGAATTCTTTTGAAGTAGGCCTATTTGGAGATTGTTGGCTGTGATCACGCGCTACAGGAAGTTTCTCAACAATCTTGACGCACGCATGTCGCTTTTCACTGACAATGTTGTCTTCCGGCTTGGAAGCCCTATATGTCGCGTCCTCATCTCGGAAGCTTCTCATCTTGGAGATATCATCTCACCCAGCGTGATTCACCTTGTTTCCCGTCGGTCCATTCAGAAATGATCTGGAACTTGGCCCAACTTTAAAGACAAAGCTGAGTTCTGGTAAGCAACGGTGAAAAGTAATGCTAAAGCTTTCTCGCTCTAATTTTAGCGTAAAAGGATCATATGTAAACAATGTCCCTTGGAAAGGGTTCCTCTTCATTTGCCCTCATAATTATTTAAGATATAGCAAGAAGGAGTTTAAAAATTTGGACTAAACTTCCATGTTCTTTGCACTTGTTTGTATAAGTTCCATACATCATGTAGATGTATAAATAATTTTGTGCGCAGTGTCGACTTGTAGCAAAATAGAGTCGATTTCAGACCATTTTGATGGTTTCAAAACTCCATTGGTATACATTTGATTGCTATCAACCTCCCTATCGCTTTCAGGCTTTTACTTTGTTTCACAGTATATTCCCATTACCAGAACCGTATTTCATCTTCCAAGAATTTTCCAAGAATCGAGCGTTAATCACCTGATTTCCTTTCTCTCCATTCAGAATTTTGGCCAACTTAAGAGAACCGATGCCAACGAGATGTCTCACGAACATGCGAAAGAGGAAGAAGTTTTTTTTAACAGTCACGTAATCATGATAATGTTACTACTGACCTGAATGTCCTTCCCGAGGACGTCGGCAAACAAGTTACTTTGACAACGGTTTGTCCGTTCAGCATGTTCAGCCAGTACACTCTTATGAGGATATAGTTTTAGAGGAAATCATGTTACCTTTTGATTTTAAGATATCGTGAAGGTTTCATTTTGGAATAGAATAATTCCGTTTGGCCTACATGACAAAACTTCTAAAAGCAGGCATTGACGAACTGAGTCAGAAGGTTACATCCCTTGACATGTCCATGTCGTGTCTTTGCGCAGTTTAAAGCAACTTAAGAACTTTCGTAAATAGAAATGTAACCTTGTCAAATTAATGTGATGCTTAAGGAAGTAAAAGTGCAAAATACGCAATGTAATGCCCCTACCGATGTACTTTGCCATGTTGATGTACTTTTAACAGTTCCTTTTGTACAACTCTTTAAAGAGATGACCATGATGCAAACAGTCATGCCAGATACGACACGTGAGACTTTCCTCTACGGGTATTACATGCGCCGTTGGGTGTCACTAATGTTTTGTTGTTGTTGTTGTTGTTGTTGTTGTTGTTTTATTTCCATACATCATCTCGTCTGCACTTCTGATTGATCCATTTCCTATATTTTACGTTCGTCTTTTAAAAATTCCAGCAGTGCTGCCCTCTATGTGACACTAGGTTGCATGGAGGTGGTCGAAGTTTTCTGGAACATCCATGTAGGTTTCAGGCACTTGCTCGGCATGAATGCGCACTCTGCGAAGTCGGTTGAAACATCGCTGGGACAGAAGACGAAGGTGTAAATTTTGGCCTACATAACAAATGCTAAAGTGACTCTACTGGAATCCGGAAATAATGTAAAGTACATCTACTTAGGAAGTCAACCCTTTTTGGCACTTTCTTCGAGTATATCTGGGGTTTATCTCAGATACTATAAGAAAGGAAAAAAGTATTGGGCGTGGTCAAACGCATGTGCTGCAGCGAAATGTTTCACCACAGTATTCTAATTAAATTTTTTGACGACACTTGCAAACTAGAATGATCAAGTTGAGGTTTGTCTAGCAGTAACGTGCGCGGTCAACTCTTTTTCTTTCCCTCCGAAGTGGCTCTGATCAGACCCAGGTTCGAACCTGAGTCACGTATTTCGGACGGTGACGTTAAAGGGTTGGTCCCATACGTAAATATTAAAGACAGAAACACGTCAGTGAAAATGACATAACACTGTACAATCGATGACAAAACATTGCAGTTGCAGGATCAGGGTAGGCCTATATCAAATTCAGCTCTCTAAAAATGAACGTTTTTGCGTTTTAAGAGATACTTCTAGAGGAGTTGAAAGATGCCGCACATTTAGGCATGTTTAGGAGTTGCAAGAGGGACTTGGTTGCAGCCGCCGCTTCGGCTTCTAAGTTGTTCACCATGCTGTATATCATATCCCCGATCTCCTTTTTCCTCTCACCCATCTTTTGCAATGACTTCCCACCCTCCTCCCCCCCCCCCCCCCCCCCATCACTAAAAACTGCCTTCTCGCTTTCGCATCAGAGGCAGAACGGAGATTATGTCGTCACACATTACTTGGCTGTATGGGACGCGACGTAGCGCTTCAATCAACAGTTCCACTCACACTGCGCGGCAAATTCCCACCGACTCGGGCGGTCCTAAATCCTAATTGAATTCATATTTCACGCACATATAAACGGTGATGATACAATTGTATTACAAGAGTCACTTCCCCGCGGTCTGGTAGTAACAACACGGGTTTAAAGCTCAAGTTCAGTATTGGTCGAAGGAAAGAATCTGTGCTAGAGCAATTGGATATTATTTGTTGCTAAGCAATAAGGCAGTCTTATTTTCAAAGGCAATATCACTGCAAGGGTATTCTTTTGATAGAGTGCAATATAAACGATGTGGCTCACTAAAACGACAGAATCGATCTCGTCATTGGTATCATCATATAAAGATGTTTTTATGATCTGTGATTATGCAGGTCTGTGTACGTAATTACATCTTGTGGCGTTGTAAATCGGCATTGCTTAACTTCATTAAAGTAGCCAATGCCGGGTCTTTGCATTGAAGATTTCAGAAGAGGGGGGGGGGTAAAATATTTTCTAACAAAGAGGAATGGGATCTTGTAACATTTATTATATCAATGCAATATTTCAATAGTGGCATTACTATTAACATGATTAAAGTCCCCAAAATCAGTAGCAAAGACACGTGGTTATAGACGAGCTCGATCTGTCCAGTATTCCTCTTTAATCAAACATGCATTTTTCTTTTTGAAAATATCAGAAATCTAGAAACTCGATACACTTGTTTTGAAAGGACTTTGATGCGATTAAAACTAAATAAAAAGAATACAACATATGAGACAATGAACGAGTATGAATTTGATTTTAACATTTCATAGAAACGACTTTGTAAATCCCAATGGCCACTATTTTTCTGGCATACGAAGAGTTAAACTACCATTGAACATCACTGAAACATGATTTGGGTGTGGCGTAGAAATGGCTCTTGACGGAAAAGCGTGCATGACACAACGTTCGCAAATTTATGGGGCTTTAGGGTAATAACATTCAGGTCACATAATAACGAATGAGCGTTATCTGTCTGGCTATCTTAAAAGGGATGCGCATGATGACTTGTATGATGTCCGTGAGCACCACATTGGATGCATTCTATTTCCATCGACAGAGGAGGCAAAATGCCTGAACTTGATCAGTTGATGAAGAAAGTGGAAGTACGGGCTGATTTGTAGGACACTGACACGACGCAGCTGTTTTTCATGTGCAAGTCTGGATGACGCAAGTTCAGAAATATAATTTAATAAAAAATTTAATTCATGAACTTTCGGGAAATTACCCATGTAGAAGGTGGTCAAATACCCAACACGCTAATATCCTTTACCAAACATTTCTTAATCTACGAATAAAGTAATTTATCGAATCGGCAAAAAGTGAACGTGTTAACCTTTTAATTTGATGGTCAATCATTGCCAACATTCATATACCTTCTTAAAAGAAGTGAGGAAATGGTTTTGTATCATACGAATCAGTTTATCCTAATATGCGATATTTCCAATGAACGAAGATTTGTAAAAATCACTTTTTGTGTCTTCTTGGGTATAGTCAACTACGAATGAACACATACATGAAGATTACTTAAATAATTCATTAAACATTGATTTGTGTTCTTCACGTACGAATTACATAATTATTTACTACGTTCAAACAAAGCCTCTTGTCAAGCACTTCTGTGCATTGAAAAGGTAAATGTTTATCCTCGAATACTGATAAACTCTCTAGAGAACAGACGTCGATGACTTTAAATGTATCGAACTCCCATGACTTGCCTGCTTAAAAGATTTTTATCAAGTTCAGACGGCGAAAACTGCAGGTTAATGAAACTCATGATACAGTCCCAGATCTCTGCGACCCTTGAACAGGAAATATTGGAGTAGGTAATGAAATATGGAGCCCAACATTTATCAAAGACAAGTATGTGTTCCGTTAAATCAATCTTAAGAACTATCTTCATGATGCAAAACTTAATATTCACTTAGTGTGCAGTCGCTCACATGGCCTATTTCTCTGTATGCTCTGTATGCACTGTCAATCTCCTAGCCTTTTAAAAAGGACGCCAAGTCTGAATCCAGACATGCCAGAGGTGGTTCAACTTCTTAATCCTTGTTTGAAGTTTTCCTTCTTTATTTTCTTTCTTTCTTTGAGGAATTGACATACTAGACCGTACACAATGAGTACGTAAAAAAACCGGAAATATTATTTTTTAATATACATCATCAACTTTGTCTCTTGTCTTTCAGTGTGTACCTCTCCGCAATTAAACTATCTTAAAATATCACAGAGTGATAGTGATGATTACTGACTACCAATCTTATTGTTCACAAGGACTGACACACTGAAGGTATAAATTCGCATAAATAGAATGCCTTTGGAAATGCCCTTACAGTACCAACAATCGAAAAAGAAGAGCGGCATTACCAACCAAATAAGGGAATGCGATACGATTCAATGGGACGGAACTTAAAAGCCTGCCAGAAGAATATTGGATCTCGCAACTGTATCGTGTTAAGGTACGCTGTGGGAGGGTTGCCCTATTTTTTACCCCGAAACTGTAATTGTCAAAGATAAAAATCGAAATATATCAGATATCATAACTCGGAATTGCTACCATGTGTCCAGACAGGGAGAGAAGTAACAAACCAGAAACACATGTTACAGGTGACCCGTATATACCATTGTGAGTTCAGGAACATGGTTTTGAAATCTTCATCGAAACATTAGGCCTATCTATACCTGTGGAGAATCTGTTAGGGTAGAGCAGCACTAAGGGATTCCACGAACCATGCTTCGGCGACAATCGCTCCGCAACAATTTCGGGAAGTAACCATGCTAACTGAGTACTGAACTTTAACCCAGGACCAAACCTTTTGCCTAACCCTAACCGTGCTAACCCTAACCATAACCATAAACTTGACCTAGACCTTATTGCAACCCCTGCCCCTAACCGTGTATCTTAGACGAAATAAAGCCAGGAGCATTTTTCTTCGGGGCATAACTGGGTCATCGCAATAGGGCCTGAGAGGCTGAAGTTGCAATTCCCAGGGGTGGAATGACCATGGGGAATTTGGGGAGTATGGGTCCCTCTATATTTGGGGGTTTGTTGGTTGATACGGCTTGAGGGAGTAAGTCAAATAAAGATTCCCCATGCATCCGAATGTCAGTCCCATGCATCAGCACCCCCCTCTACATTACTCAGGAAGGAAGGAAACCCAAAGCTGTTCGAATTCATTTGGCTTTATTTCCTGGGAATTACCGAAACAGATCCTGTAGAGAGGACAATGCACTGGCCCAACGATTTCTGGCAACTGTCATGACTGTATGTCTCAGAATAAATCAAAGAATCTATTCTAGTTACCTCTTATTTTCTCTCTCTTCGCAGTTATCTTATCCAATATACTGACTTTCCATTAATGTTCATTCTCTTTTCACTTGATGTCCGCCCAAAATCAAAATAAATCCAGGTACCCCCCCCCCCCCCTCCACACACACACACACATACTTTCCCGACCATCTGTTTGCGACGAAACTTTTGGCGCGCGGCTGCATCCTCTGTTTTCCTGAACAAAATTTTGATGGAAACTCCTCACAATGCTTGTTACTCATCTCCCGTCCATTCACATTGAATTTTATTTTCATCCTTTACTCCTTTATCATATTTGGAGGTATTTATTAGCAGCATCCGAAACAGGGTCCCAGGAGGAGACCCCAAACTTCCGACATTGTTAGAGGGGGTTACGTTTCAGGTTTTCTTGTTTATGCGGAACAATGGAATAGTACGTAGAGGTTGTATGAAAGGAAATCTTCTATTCCTTGCGTGCACTAAAACTGAATTTAAGCTCACCTTTCACAAAGCCGGAGATCAGGAGATGGGATGGGGATATTTAAACAGACAAGTGATGTTTAATTGAACATGTCAGAAGAATACTTTAGGATTTATTGACTTGTTATACTATTCATGCATTTTTTTTAATATCTCATGTTTTGTTCTGGTTGATTTAGCGATTATTTCACTTCAAAGTACATGAAAAAGGTGGGAATCGACAGAGCATAACTTGATTCCAGGGGCGGCGCCAGGGTCTTTTGAGGTGGAGGGGGGAGATGACCCATAGGTGAGTTTATTTACGTTTTAAATGAACAGATACGGTAGGGGCATCACCGTTATTATAGTTGCATGACCAAACACTCTCTTTCCCCAAACTCTCGTTTCTCCTTCTTCCTCTTTTGTTCTTTTTTTTTTTCTCTCTCTCTCTTTTCTTTGGGGGGATCACTTGAAAATTCATAGGGGGTAGTGGCCCTCCCCCGCCCCCGTCTAGCGCCGACCCTGCTTGACTTCATGATGGGATCTAACCCTACTTTCTTTTCGGGAAATATGAAATGTGGTATATTCATCAAAAAAGTCGTATATGAATGAAAATGGTATTTTAAATGCAATTGTATACATGGTAGAACAATCATAATGATCTCATGACACTATACCTTAGTTTGCAATTTGATGTTACAATATCAAAAATATATAATACACAATATCACACAAGGTTCAATTAAAAGCAGAATTTTTTTCAATGAAATAGTTTGAATTACTCTTAATTCATGAGAGAGGCCTTAGAAAATTATTTCTGACACAGGATCGCATCTTCCAAGTTGCTTAATGAATACATCATGGCTTGACACGCGACTTTTAGCAACTCCCCGCTCTTCTCCTGGCCACAGTGCCCCCATCTCACCAAGCCCACACCACCTAACCACTGCGAATCTCTCTATGTGGGATCAAAGGGTTCGCCCCCACCACACACGCCATCGCAATAAAGAAATAACCCCTTGTAGCTTGCTACACCGCAGTTACCACCATTCCGACTCAAAACCGACCGATCACAGGCAGTGCAGGATAATGTAATTTTGTGTTATCGATCTTGTGTCGATCTCCCTGGTGGGACCAATAACTCCTTGGTGGGACAGGAGTAACATGAGCTATTGAATGCAATCGGTAGGAGATTAATTGATCGCATTGGTGGGAATGTTACTGAACTTATCTTGCGGCAAGGGCGCCGCGTGAAAGATGACGGGCCTTGGCAACTGTTCAACCTACCGTCAAGGATAGATCCTCCCGAGGACCTACTACGTACTAAAGATGTAAGATCTTACGTTGTTTAACGTGACCACAGCACCATTCACCTGTAATCAGGTAATAGAGAAGACCACATGCAGTTGCTACCTTGAAGGGTAAAGTTTCTCTGGTCGCCATTTAAATCATAAGCTACATAGGTCTATTTAGTAAACGCTGATCAAGCCCACACTACAAAAATGCTTCTTCCACGACGTGAGGCCCAGTGTAACATTTCGACATTTCGAAATGTTTCGCACCGCGGGTCGTGAATTTCACGACTTGGGATGCAAAGTTCAGGACCTGGGATGCGAAATTCACGTCGCACATGACCTGTTGTCGAGTGTACTTCAGGGCACCATACACGCCAGTACCAAAGGTATTTTCAAGTGCACTGGATTCTTTGAGTGATATGGTAATTCATATCTTCAGAACGGTGGCGGGCCTACTTTCCTTGAAAGCGTTGCGCCCATCTCGTTTACATCAGATTAGAACCAATGTCATCATTTCATCTCTCCATGGGTAACGCAAAAGTGCCCCGCCCCAACTGAGATACAAGAGGGCAGGAAACCCTCTCCATGCACCCCTACACCTTACGGTCTACAAAAAAAACCCCACCAAAATATCTTATATCTTATATTTTTGCGATTAATTTTTCATATTTCATTTCATTCTCCAAATGCACTTGACCCCCCCCCCCCCGGAACATAGAAAAAGGGGAAAGTTCTTTTGATGCATCCCCTATCCCTATCCCAATGACACTCCTGTCTGTAATATTGAGTAATAAATTGGACACTTTCCAAAATATTCAGAAACATTACGTACGAACAACGAGCATAGGAATAAATAATGCCTTCACCTCTGACTTAGGAGTTGAACCCAAACGAGTTTCCAAACCAAACATTCATAATTTACGAATGGCATCGAAATAGACATAAGAGGCGTTCTGAAGTACTTCAGATTCAAGATTTGTTTCTGTAGCTGGGTGGCCATGTCTTTTAGTTATATCCAGCTCGGTTTTACGTGCCCTGTCAAATACTGTAACCCGAATAAACAAAGTCTGAGAAATAACGTGGAAAAATTCCCTTGCTAATTTTAACTCCTTGATAAATCCGTTAGCAGAACCTGTTAGGCCTCTATAATAAGATTTATCTTGGAAGAAATTATGGTAGCGATGTATCGGGTGATATTAAAATCAACCGCAGGTGTAATCGTTACGACGTATAATTCTCTTCTGCATCGCACGCCAGTACCAAAGGTATTTTCAAGTGCACTGGATTCTTTGAATGATATGGTAATTGATATCTTCAGGACGGCGGCGGGCCTACTTTCCTGGAAAGCGTTGCGCCCATCTCGTTTACGTCCTACTATGCTAACTGCCTTTTATGGAGATTTGGTGCCATTTTACGATTATAATTATAATTCCTGAACCCTCACCTCCCCCCCCCCCCCTTCTCTCTCTCTCTCTCTCTCTCTCTATCTCTTTCTTTCTCTCATTCTCTCTCTCCTTCTCTTTTATCTTCTTAACTCTCACTTCTCCTTTTGCCCGTTTCGCTCCTCTTCCCTCACCTTCACTATTCACTTTCTCCATTTCCCTTGTTCTGTCTCCATTCTGGCTGTTCTCTTTTATCTTTTGTATCGGCATCTCTCTCTCTCTCTCTCTCTCTCTCTCTCTCTCTGTCTTTCTTTCATTCCCTTCTCCCCCTAATCTCATATCCCCCTCAATCACTCATTTTTGCTCCCACGCCGCCCCTGGCGCCCCCTCCCCGACTCCCCCTCACCAATCCACTCAGGAGAATCCGGCGTGTCTTGCCGTGCGTAGTTGCGCGGTGGTTTTAATACGTTTCGGACGTGGGTTGCCTTCTGTTATGGCAGGGGAATATCAGGTCTGACATACTGACATTCAATGTTTTCCCCTCATCCTCTCGGCCAGAAATAAACCACTCCCAGGGCACTAACACACGGGGGACCAAATCACACTATAAAATTAAAACCGTGTATGAACCTGGTGAAGGGCACCCTCATAAGGATTAATCTACATCTAAAACATAACAATCTGAAATATGTGATGTGATCTTTCTCGGCCGTTATCCTGGCTAGAAATACACCAGTCCCGTGAACAGCCAAATCCCACCTTAAAAAAACAAAAACAAAAACAAACAAACCTTTAAGATGTCCTGCTTTTAGAGGACCAATTCACACCTAAAATATGAACCACTCCTAGACTTGAGTACTTCCAGCGGACAAGCCTTCCACATATAGTGTGTGATTTGATGTGTTCTTCCCATCCCTTGATAAGAAAAAAAATCACTCCTTGGACACCCGTTCATCGCCAAACGAAGGACCAAGTCACACTTGAAATACAAACCCTTCTAAAGTAACCCATCCATACACTGAGGACCACATCACATCCAACGGACAAACCCTCCGAGATAAATGATCCAATGATATCTTCTCATCCCGCGTATGGAAATCAGTCACTTAAAGAACCCCATACATCGCCACGTGAATGCCCAAATCACACCTAAAATAAAACTGTACTGAGCGCAAATCTATGAAGAACCCAAGTAAACGACCATCTCTCCTTCACGTATAATTTACAATGATTTAATGCTCTCCTTTCGTCTAACTTTGTATGACCAAATCACACTAGCCATACCAAATGCACACCAATGAGGTCCTAATAACACCTTAAAGATGAACTCCTCTATTAAAATGATTTTAATGTTTTCCTCTCACCTTGGGGACAGAAACGAACTGTTCCCTTGGCATCCATTTGCACATGAGCTGATGAAGGACAAATCAAAGCAAAACAATCTTCCCTTCCAGCCTTTCCAGATATAACATTTTATATCATATCGCTTCCTTCCATTGTCATAGTCATTTATAATCACATGATTTTCTTGTAAAGACATAAATGTTCGTCATCAAAATGAAGAGAATTTAGATCAGCATAGCGCGAGCAGAGGGGATGTTAATGCAAGGAAATGTTTCTAGCGCAATCGTCATCACTTTCCTGCCGTTTTAATTTCACAGTGTGAATGTCCCAAAGTTAGGTAAAGCACGGAAACTCCTCAAATATTATATCAAATCTCGCTGCTGATTCAATGAAACATTTCAAGGGATACACACGATTTCTTTACTGTTCATGATCTTGATTTATGCATCTTACACCACACTAGAAAAAATGTGTGACATATTTTGAAATCTCTGTTTCTCCCTTTTCGTGATCCTTTTTTTTTTCCTTCTTCTTCTTCTTCTTCCTTCCAATTTTGCTTGCTGGAAAATTCGGTTAACTTTTCGGCAGATTTGGGAAACTTTCCATATGCCCTTACCTAAAGATGAGTATAATATCATTTCGCGACCTTATTACCCTACATGACCCTAAACATTACGAACGATGTCCACATTTTTCACATTGTCAAGGTTGCTTTAACTATTAACCTAAATAATCCGAAGGTTCTAAAAGGTGTCTGATATCATTTTCAATATTTCCAAACTAACAACCTGCCATTGAATTGATCGTTCGGAAAGTGATCCTAAGGTTAGACGAAATGGTCATTGTTTTCAGTAGCATGTCAAGATTTCGAACTGAGAAACAAAGCGAATATGTAGGAATGATATAGGATTGTGTAATTCAAAATCATAAACAGATTACAGCCACATGATTTACTAGATTGATTAGTCAATACTGTATTCAATTCTCTGCTCATTTTTTTTTTTCTTCTCCTCTTTAATGCAAATTCTGTAATGACATTGAATTTCTTCAGCATGCTTAAGCATTTTTTTTTTTTTTACTGTTTAAACATGTCATGGTCAAACGACTAATCATATTGCAAAGTAAGGGTCCTGTTTATTATTATGATGATAAAATACTAAATCTTCACATTAGGCATGTTAGGTCACAGGGGATCTTTGAATGGGTCCATATTTATGACGAGATAAATCTCAAAGTTTATCGAATTCCACAACATTTTATTCTGCTTATTATGTTTCTGTTTCTTTGGAAATACTTTCAAAGTAGTTCAAAGCAATACATCATTATATCTATGTGATCGTACATATTTATCCATATCATGACGAGGTAAATCTCAAAGTTTATCGAATTCCCAAATCTTTTTATTCTTATGTTTTTGTTTCTTTGGAAATACTTTCAAAGTAGCTCTAAGCAATACATATTTATCATCTCCTTATCAAATTGCATTATTAACTTATCATAATCGTTAAAAAACAATCATTTTAATAAAAGAACCACCAAAGTTATTATTCCGATATTTATTATTTCCATCGGAGCTATTTTAGACGAGTAACTATGGTAACCAAGCACGCGATTCCCAAATGAATTACTTTTCAATGTTCCAAATGAAACTCCAAAGATAATTCGTCAATTCCCATGGTGTAACATGGGGGCAAATGAGGAAGAACCGAGAAATCGTTTTCCACGGATTGTCATCCCCAAGGTTGGAATTATTGGGGGAGGGGGAATAAGTTGGGAGTTGCTCATGTTTCTGTTCAGGTGAAACTTACGACTGTTTCTAAAAAATAAAATGAAACAGGCATTGCCTGATATTGTCCAAAATCAATATTTATTTTCTGTTTTTTCTTAAGATCTAGAAAATCAGAATTCTTGTTAAATACAATCCAAAATAGGTCGGGCAAATTTTCTACCAAATTTGAAATCCTAACTCAATAAACATAACCAATATTGGGTACAATGCTAACATAGATTCCTCTTACCTATTTACCAAATGTCAGGTAAAATATTACTCACTTAATTTTAGAGTGTATTTGAATAAAAGTGAAATGAATTAAAAACATTAGAAAGAAAGAGTATTCTAAAGTTAATTAAAATTCTTGAATTCTGGAAGAAGTCTGTCTTCTTTATGTGAAAGGTTTCTGCACTATTTTACCATTAATCTGAGGGAAGACAGTTGGAATCGTATGTTTACAAAACAGAACTTGTAAGCCCTCTTTACGGACGCTCTAATCTTCCAAAGAAAAAGAAACCCAATTTTTACACCAAAGTCGCAACGTTTAAAAGGAGGAAACAAAAATAGAAGTAGCCAGGCAAACACTTGAAATGCCTATTTGTGTTTAGGGATGAAATAGAGCAATCGCCCCCTCCGGAAATCGACATAGAAAAGGGGATGTTCTGCATTCGTAAACCACAATTGTCTTATTCAAGAGGTACTTATGAAGGTTAAGAATGACAAGGAGACTATCGAGAGGGAATTTAACAGAGAGTTATTCAGAAAAAAAGGATTAAACACAAAAATAGCAAAACATGTTAAGGACAGGAAGTAATGGTAAACTGGTTGCTTTTGAAACACATTAGGTGTCCTCTCGGTGTGCCTAAAGGGGTTCGAACAAGGATAAGTGATAAAGGCACATCCAGATCTGCAATTTCTATAAGTTTTCACAACAAAAAAAGGCATGTATGCGGAAGGGGCATGTTGGTATGTTGACAGTTTTACAAATCATGGTTTTCTCGGAACCAAGGTAAACATTGTTAAGGAGCCTCCATTTACATGACACTGTTTCTTATGTGTCGATCTCAAGTGGTCTGCAGGAATTTGGATATTTACAATTTGTATTCAGTTTCCAAACACACATGTAAGCAGAAGGAGCATGTAGCAATGTTTACAACTTCACTTTCCGGGAATGAAAGTTTAAATTAGATCACGCTTAGGAGAAGAAATAAAACAGCTTGCTTGCTTTATTTACCTCACTCTGTTCATGGATCCTACTATCACTATAAACATGACGGACAAAGAAAGCGGACAAAATAAACAACCCCTCATTCTACCCTTCACAATGGTTCTGGTAGTCAAAAGAACATCCCTTCACAGCTATTGTCTAAACTATGTCGAAAAGGTGTCACATGCATATTCACCTGGAACTACATGATTAAACATAATAGCTGTGAAGGGATGTTCTTTTGACTACCAGAACCATTGTGAAGGGTAGAATGAGAGGTTGTTTAGTTTGTCCGCTTTCTTTGTCCGCCATGTTCATAGTGTATGCTCTGTTGCACTTTTGAATTGTTAGACAGGAAAACTCTTCAGCATATCAACATTAGATATCATCAAATAATGATGTATACTTAACCATAATCGTAAACCCGGTAAAATAAATAATAACATATAACCTATGCCTCCCTTTTCAACATAATCTTCTTCCTTTTCCTTCTTTCTTTTCTTCATCTTTCCCTTCTTCTTTTTTTTTCTTACTTTTCTTCATCTTCCTCTTCTTTCTCTCATCTCCATCACCCATCTCCTCGGCCTTCGTCTTATTCTTTCCTTCTTACATGTGTTATTTTCCTTTCTCTTCTTCCTTTTTTCTCTTCCCCTCTTTCTCTTCCTTCTTTCCATTCAGCGTTACAATAGTTCCTTTTCGAGGCGGAATCGTGTTCAATTTGGAGGAAGGGATTTGGTAAATGTCCAAACGCTTGAGTTCCCATGGTCATGTTGGTCCGTCTGAATTTCCGTTATATGAAGAGAGGCGCACGAAGGGTTAGTCAAGACCCGTTGACAAACACATGCTTTCTGTAAATGCATTTGGATCTATAGAGATCACTAAGGAAGTTTTTAGTGAATCATTCATACTTGTATTCAGCAATTTTTCAAAGCAGAAATATGTCTTTCACCTTTTCTGTATATACTGGTATAGGTATAATTCAAAAGACTAACGCGCGGGTTACGGGATCCAATAGGTCATAATAAATAAATCAAGATCTCACTAATATCAATATTACGTTATTTTACCTTTGCCAAAGTTGGGCTGGCTCACCGAAGAAGAGAGAAAGAGAGTGAACAAGTTTAATTTGGCAAATAAAAAAACGAAGACGAGAATATACAGTATCTAGGAAATCAAATCTCCTCACCTGTAAAAAGACAACATTCTGGCCTACATGGTCAGATTTCCACGTTTCATCGTCACCGCAGCAAAAACAAAGGAGGAGGAGGAGGAGGAGGAGAAGAAGAAGAAGAACTTTTAAAATGTCAGTGTCAGATGACTTTTTAGACATTTCGTTCTGCTTCGTAGAAAGAGACCGTGAATATTTATTAGTAATTAAGATCATTACCGGGGGAAATCTTAATATCTGTATCGGAATGAGGTTAGGTGAACTAGAGGAATCATGCAAGGGTAAAGCAAAATCACTCCTGACACCACTTCTTCCGCTCTTCACATCTTCTGAAATTATGTGAGCAGTGAATCCTTCATCATGCTGATAATAAAGAAATTGTATAAAATGCTGCATGTCTAATAAGTATATAGTAAAAGCAGTATCGGTATTTAAGGCTTGGTGCTGTATGCAATGATGTAACGATGGGCCCTTTTCATATTATGGGTATAAAGTCTTATCTGTAAAGAACCTACGTGAAAAGAAGGAGGAGGAGGAGGAGGAGGTAGAAGAAAAAGAAGAAGAAGGAGGAGGAGGAGGAGGAGAAGAAGAAGAAGAAGAAGAAGAAGAAGAAGAAGAGGAAGAAAAAGAGAAGCAGAAGAAGAAGAAGAAGAAGAAGAAGAGGAGGAAGAAGAAAAGAAGCAGAAGAAGAAGAAGAAGAAGGGTGGGGAGGAGGAGGCAGAAGAAAACAAGAAGAAGAAGGAGAAGAAGGAGAAGAAGAGAAGAAGAAGGAAGAAGAGGAGGAGGAAGAGAACAAGGAAGGTGAAAACGAAGAAGACGAAGAACATGAAGATCAAGATCAAGCAGAAAAGAAAGAGGAGAGAGGAGAATACTAGATTTAAGGGGGACGTTATAAGAATAAAACGACACAATTTTTTGCAGATCAATGGAGAAAACAGAACAAAAATGAGGTGTGTAAAATCTTCGAAGAAAATTACTGAAGAGCTTCTTGATGTCAAAACTAAAGAAAAGAGAGTTTCTCGAAGATGAGTCAAGAAATAAGATAAGGGTACGGCATCCTTGGAAAGTCTGATTCTAATTGATAATGCCATTTAAGAAGTGACTAGCGGTCGGATGAGAATGACTTTCCAATTAATTAGTAAATTCGAGGAGAACCCTCAAAATTGTTAAAGTGGATATCCTCGTTTCTTTTTTACACTAATACCTAAACTTGAAGTAGGGAGCAAACCTGAATATATAGAAGCAAGAGCAGCCATATTTTGTTCACGTTAATACGTGATCGATATTGCTTCCAGATGAATGACGAAGCAACTTTTGAGAGTGTGTTACCAATAGTAAAACAACAAATCAAAACATCTGTAATAATGTACATTCATTTCATGTTATTCTTTATAAAACATGCATTCGATTTCGATTTATTTTTGGATTTTGGTGTTATTTATGCTTTTTGGGAATTATTTCATTTTTTAAATCATTGGTACGTAATTATTACTAGTAATAGTCTGATATTTCCAGAATATTAGTTAAACTCAAGAGAAATTGGCACACAACGGTGGATATAGAAGCTAAACGCATCGTGACCTGTTTGTTGATTTGACGAATCTTTGCATGAAAATGCTTCTGTAGCTATTTTGAATATTTGACATTCAAGATTCAAACTAATCTTGAGAAAAAAATTAGGAATTAGGATCTAATGGCATGAGACCATGTTGGGAATGTGGTTCCCTTCTCACCCGGGGTCATTTTTGCTCGAGTAAGGGGGTTTCCTTTCACAGGAAAACCGCGGAAACTGTCGGGGTAGAAAACTCCGAGAAAAGCACCCGCCGGTAATCCTTGTATAAGTCAGTCGAGATTTTATCTTCGGGATGATGATTTTTAAGAAATTTCCTCCCTTTTCTGCTTAAAGACGGTTGAGGATTCTTACTAATAGTTTATGAATTCGTTTTGGGGGTGTAGGAATACCATGTTAAAAGACTTGTGGGTGCTGCTTTTAGCAGACGGGATGGGGTTGGGGGAGGGTGAAGAGTGAATGACCCCGCACCCCACCCAATTTCGACAGGGTCAGAACGAGATCACGAATCACACACACCAGCTGACAGACAGGCCGAACGAGGGAAGATGAAGTCATCATATAAATTAATTTAAAATAAAGCGAATGTAAAGCCCTTTCACTGAGACTCTCAGTATATTTTTTCTACGTGTGTGAGTGTGTGGCGTGTATGTGTGTGTGCTTTTGATGGGGGGGGGGTTCTTGCTACTGCCAATTTTTTATTTTTTTATTATTTTTAATATGGGCTCTATAGCTCTGATAGTCCATTCAGCACAATGTAATAAAATGAGGTATGTATAACATTATCTGTCAAGCACCAACTGCGTTTTGTTGAACCAGCTTGAAATACTATAATTCTTGAAACTAACGCGCTATAATATCTACATAAATAGATTAAACCGAAAAAAAAATGAATCTGGTTCACACTGTGGTAATTTTAGCTATGATTATTCTTATTGCTGAATTGTTGTCTTTTCATTTCGATTTTGTTATGCTTGTTATCGTCACTCCCATTTGCTTCAATCAGGTTAATGTGTTTACAGTTTTCATATGAGTTGCCTAAAATTAGATAAATACGTACATTTATTGTAATCTCGGAAACAGCACTGCATAACAACTCTTAACTAAGCTGTAAATGGTCATAACAAGGATAATTAAGGATAACGTATGTTTTTGTGTAATTATCATATGTGGTATTATGTATTGCTACAAAACAGGCTTCACTTTATGTCTGCAATACTCATAACCATTAGGCAAATAATCTTATAATGATTATCCATTCTAACGAGATGATTAAGAATTCATTATTTGCTATATTATCCATGCAATTTTTATCTTTACTGTATACCGATGCATTGCAATAGTGCTCAATTAAGGGATATTAATTATAATGGTAACAGCTTGTTTATAATTTGCCCAGTGCTACATAAGAGAGATCGGTATACATCAAACATGACGAATCAAAACAACACATTGGTCCCTGTTTGTTGAGACGTTTTCTATTGCTTTATTATGTCGACAATAATCGTGGAATTAGGGCAGCTCGGTCTTCTTTTCTGCCACTTATCAAAATTGGCGTACCTCCCAGGAATGGGGGGCGAAAGTGGGGGCGAAACCTCCGTCGGGGAAGGGGGCATGATTTACTCTGTCAATGATGTTAATCATAGCAATATTAATTTCTCCTCTGTGAATGTACTAATCTACCAATATCTTCATTATCCAGAAAAATAAATATTCTTATTATCCAAAATGCATCTAATTTAGGTCTAATAATAGTTAAAAAGAAGTTTGCCGCTGATACCACTCCAGTTTTGTATTTTCTGTATTATTTGATACAGTAAGAGTCGTGAAATTTGTCTTACTATCATACTCTCATGAGCTTCGATTTGCCTCATACCTCAGAGCTAACGTCATCCCTAATTTTTTTGCGCCCTGAGACGATACAAAACATATTTATCTTCGAATAATACTTTGATGGTGTCGTAAAGAAACCTAAAAAAAAAAACATAAGTCACTTTGGTAAAGTTTAATGCTCGTCAAGGGTTCCATAAAGACAAGTTTTTTCTCTTTTTCGTTTCCTCGTAAGCATGGTAAGAGTGGAGTAGAAGCAAAGGTTAATGGCACTTAAGAGGTTTCAAGATTTTCTCCTCAAACCATTCCCTTGTCAACAAACTTTGATGTTGTCACATTCATTTTGTGTAAGCATTTGCATGCAGCAGCACAATGTTAGACTCTGGTTAAGAATGTAATTTTGTGGCTTTCCATGAGATGCATATTTTGGTAAGGAGCCAAAAAGGTGTCGTCAGATTTCTTTCACCTGGATGTCAAATTAATAAATAAGAAAGATACTCACAATTCTCAGCCCCTATAAAGTCACCCACCCCATCCCTTGGGTGAAATATCAAACAAATGAGAGCTGAAAATTCTGATTCAAATCCTGGCCAAAACATTCCCACATCTGACCACACACAGCTGCTGGTACTCTCGCTCAAAGAAGCCTTTTATGTATTTTTTTTCAGTTTCAAGAAAAGATAGGATTGTCATCCTTATGTTGACTGCATGCTCACACATTTGTCATAATAGCTTTGCACTGTAATACCCCAAGTGAAATGATAGCCTACTTTTTCATAAACATGATAAAGCACACTTTAAGGCATACTTCTTGGCTAACTGAAATTAACCAAAACTGAAAATATCACGAAGTATTGTTGGGGTTTTCATGAAAGCTCGGTCATTGCAAACGGGCACGATTATTTATTGCTTAAAATAACATCGCCGTGAATCAAGTTTGGGTACTAAGGCTAAATATTTGTGGTTGAAAAGGGGGCACCTAAAAGATGACCTTCTTTCGGTGACCCCTTTACTGGTCCTCTTTTTTAGTAGACAATTTATTCAAATGGTATTGTAGGTATTTTAATGATTTTGGTTCTGTATAAGGTTTGATTAAGCCCTATTGTGGCAATTCATTTGAGCGAATGATTTACATAAATTTAGATGACAGTTCAGCAAAGGTTATTTTCTTTTCTTTATACTTATCATTTTTAGGGGGTGGAACTTAATCCAGTCCTATTCCACAGTTATCTATCAGGGCAAAGATATTACTTTTTTCGGATGCTCATTGATGATAGCCAACAACACATGCACGGCCTCGTTCGGCGGATGCGTGATTGGTGTAGGCCTACTTTTTTAAACTGATTTTCTTTTGTTTTGCGATTAATTCTGACTTGCCGAATATTTGTTTAGGAGGTCTAAGTTCGACGTTAGAAATATGACTTAATAAATTTGTTAAATTTATTCCGAAAACTACATTTGCCCCACGCATTTTATTATATAGTTTAAATGTTTACTGTAGGGTCATTTTTACAGTGATGTGTAATTTTCATAACATTAAAAAGAAAACATATGCAGGTAAGTTCCATAAGAGGCCTTTGGGGCATGGAAATAACGAAATCACAAATATTTGTCTCAAAAATCAAATAGATTATCATTAGTACGTGTGACTGTAATAACTGCTTTATATAATTAGGCTCATTTATACTCCGGTTGAAACATTTGCCAGGTTTAATGTTGGATGTAGGCAAAATACATATATGATTACCAAGCAAATTTTGTAACAGTTAAAACATAACATCGCCATGTTATTCAACATCGTTCAACATCGCGATTTTCATGATTTTGGACCATAGTATAAATTTATGCCTGATGATAATCATTTTAGTCATATTTACTTGTTAACTAATCTTAACTAATCAAACATGAATTTGAAAAAAAAATGAATTTTTTTAAAACATTCTGCAGCTGCAGGTAGTGAGTGGAGGGTAATTCCAACCATGAATAGCACCATGTTGTATATAACTACGTCGGGATTCTTATTATCTGACTGATAGCGGCATGACCCCAAATAGTACAAGAATGAAGAAATTTATAAGGATGCAACTATGGATGCATCGCCTGTTAACATGTGGTAATTTGTGCGGATTATGTTAGCGCTCTTTGTGCTTGTCATGTTGCATAAAGTTAACGAAGAGAAGTATTTGTTGAGTGAGAACAGAGAGCGTAACTGAAGAGTGCTTGGAGCAAATTTTGGGAGAATGGTGAGTGTTCTTGAAAGCAGGGCCAAGCTGAAGATAGTGCACATGTTTACATCATCAATCTTCCATCATCAGTAGAAATGAGTATGGAATAGATGTCTGACATTGGAAAACTTGTAACGGCGTCATCACAAGCACGTGAAACTGACAGAAGATGTTTGCAGATTGCGATGCACTATGCGACATTAGGGGATAAAGAACTCTACAGGATCCAAAATACATCGTACAAGTAGTTGCCCAGTATATTTGATACCCACTTTATAATCATTTTCATTCATTTGCAGCTCATTCTTTCAGTGCAGTAGTCAGACAAAGAGCAATATTTCATCTATGGAAAAATTATAGAAAGTGATAATATGAAGAAAGTTGCTACCATTAGATTAAATATATAGGCAAAAGTTATAAAAGGAATTTTTTCGCACATCGTGTAAAGCTAGTCAGTCTGTAATGCCTTTCTGGGGAGCGTTTCATGAAGAATTTTGTTGGTGAAAATCACCGACAAATGTTATAAGCTACTGAAAATCCTTGCATCTGATTGGCTGAAAGCAAATTAGTCAGTGAAAATCATCGACAAAACTCTTCATGAAACGCTCCCCTGGTCAGACGGACTAGTTGTAAATTAGCCATCATTCATTAATCTATTTATCTTATTTACATTGAGACCAAAAATAAGATGCGGACATTATACATAACTGCAGCATTGTAATCTTTACAAGATTAATCACCTATGTATCTTACAGAAGACCTAGAAGTACTGCTGAATGATGTAACTCCACATTGCATTGGGTGCCTAAGAATAGAAAGAATCCCTGCCTCCTACAGAGACAAGATTAGGAGAGATGGGGCAACATGAATGACAAGATGGTAGTAAGGGGATTGCTTCTTTTATGTAAAGCAAACATACAGACGACAAGAGGAGGCTTGTTGAAAATTCCAATACATCAAAATCGGACACTGAATGGGTATTATCCCAGTGTTTATCATTCAACAAACAGACTGCTTACGACGAGTGTAGATGACTCTCTCGAAGAAACATGGTTTCCTTGTCCCTTGCCTCATCCTAAAGTCCAGCACGTTCTCGAGATAAAATTGAGGATATGTGAGGTATCTCCATCTGAGGACAGAGTCTGACATAAAACAGATTCATGAGGGGCAATTATTGCCTTACGTATTACGAGCAAGGCATGTCGCTATCTTATTGTGAGGTATCTTCGTCGAAGGATATAGCTTAACATTTGGATGTTATAGAAACAAATTTCAAGAGAGGCAATTATTGCCTTATCTATTATGAGCCAGACATCTCACTATTCTTTGAGTGGTATTACAGTCTTGGATAGAGATATGAGGATCACCTTGGTCATAATTACAGGGCAGAGAATCGGATAATTGCTTTGAGGATGATATATATCTACATCTCCAAGGTATAATCACGAGAACTTGCAAGTGACACTTAATTGGCTTACGTCAGATTCTTACACCATGAAGGTTGAAAGTGACTATCACGTTCGCGTACGAAAACTTCACGAATCACAAGGGTATCACTCAAATTTAATACATGCATGCATGTATATATTTCCAGGGGTAATTTCACCGACACCTTCAAGTTCAATTAGCAGTTCCCATTAGTAAGACCGAAAGTTGGCCGTTATGCAGATGTCACTCACATTGGAAATCGTGCTGTCTATTTTTTTCTCTTTACAGTGCCAATCCGCATGTGTGGCACGCCTCCCACTGTGCCCATTTGCACTCATGGCAAATAAAAAGTTGATAGAAAGCTCAACTTAGGTTTCCCTTATGCTTGTCCAAACCATCCCAATAGACCTATACAAGGATCTGTGTCTTCTGAATGATGACCACTTTAGAATAGGTGCTTAGACAGTCTCTCTAGTTATCATGCAGTTTGGAATACACATGCTTGTAGAGGAACCTTAATTTCATGCTTCCCGAATTTGCCCTGATAATTCAAGGAAAAATTCTAAGATTTAACCTAGATTACACTTTTGAAGGTTTTGTTTAGCGTAAATGGCTGGAAATCCTTCAAGTTAATTCATGAAATTTTCCCCACGTGCACTCGCCAGTCCTCGAACGAAAAACTTCCGACGAGCATTGAGTGACCATATTGGTCAACGTTCACCAGATGGCGCGAGTAAATTAGTCCTAAACAAGGGCAACCTTTGGGGACCTGGACAGAGAGGCAACTGGTCTAACAGATAAGTGAGGTCGTTTCTTCTTTTTATCTGGAAATGAATATAAAACAGTACAAATCCACTTTCTCGTAAGTCTTTTTAGAATCGCTTCGTTTCGGAATTGAGGCCCACGCTTAAGAAGTTAAATCAACTCATAAAAGAGCAATTGAATCCCTACTTTGGGTGGGATTCCACTCCAGTACATTTAGGTACAGAATACAAGAGGACGGCAGAGGAGACGATAGAGTAAGGGTAGACGGAAGCAGGAATAAAGTGGCCAAAGTCTTGACTTCAGTTAGTATCAGTGACTCCGCGGTTCTTGTTTTAAGGGCAGTAACCTTGCAGGTCAGCACCTGCAAATGCTTGTTGACATCTTTTCCAAACTTCGAATTAAGACTAATTCGTTTTGTACGTTACTTTGTCGTAGCTCCCTCAAATGTTATGAGTACTCACTAGTGATGTGCAAATTTGAGCAGGTTGGTTGCATGACAAAAAGTGCATCTTCATTTTTTTTTTCGTTGTTGTTGTTGTTGTTGTTGTTGATTTAACAAGACTTACATGAAATGCTACGAAAAGTTTTGGGGTCATAATGCAGTAGCAATCGCCAAGTTGTACTTGAGAGAAGCTGCCTTTCATTGACCTTGCTGTGACCTTGTTTGGTCTTCTTCTGAATGAAAAAAAACTTTGCACTCCATCACAGTCATGACAGTACTGATGAATGAAAACTATTTGACAAAGTATCGACATAATAAGAATGTTGAAAATATCACGTTCAGGAAGAAGGGACACCCATATTTACATTGGCTGTCCCTCGTGTATTTGCTTGATTGATTTACAAAGGATGCTCTAAATGAATTACTATTTCTATTCGAAGACTGACGCAATTTCGTATGAGGAATTTGTTCCGATTCTTAAAGGGAAAGTCCACCCTAGAATTTTCACTGTTTCAATAAAAGGAGATAAATTTGAACAGCATTTTAAAAAAGAAATGAGCAAAATCGGTCAAAGAATAAGAAAATTACACTCATTTACATTTTCTAGTAAATCACTCTCGGCTCTGCAAATTGGCAACACTGATGAAATCATATGCGAGCAGCTCTCCATTCACTTTGTACATGAAATTTCACATTTTCTCAATTTTCTTGGAAGTTACACATTTTCTTACCCCATAGTCAAGGTACGTTATGTAAATAGCAATTCTTCTGAACATACATTGATTATGGGGGTTAGAAAATGTGTAACTTCCAAGAAAATTGAGAAATTGTGAAATTTCATGTACAAAGTGAATGGAGACCTGCTTGCATATGGTGTCATCAGTGTTGCCAATTTGCAGAGCCGTGAGTAGTTTACTAGAAAATGTAAATGAGTGTAATTTTCTTATTCTTTAACCGATTTTGCTCATTTCTTTTTTTTTTTTACTGTTTAAAATGCTGTTCAAATTTATCTCCTTTTATTGAAATTCTGAAACTTCTAGGGTGGACTTTCCCTTTAATGCCCGCTTTTCTTTTCCAGGGACAGAGGCAAAGACAAAGGCAAAACAGCTCACGTAGGATATGATGGATCATATTTTTATTTAAAACAGAAACAAGAAAGGTTATTTTCGGGGAATCTGATTCAACCATTGTGGGAATAAAATCATCAAAGCGAATCGATTGCCAGCATTACAATACTCTCGCGCTCTCTCTCTCTCTCTCTCTCTCCTTTCGCTTGCGTGTGGATATGGTAGTACATGTATCATAATTCATGCAATTCACTTGAAATTGAGAGGTCGAGGGTTTTGTTTTTTTTCTAATGCTCTTTCTTAAATCATTAACCTACATTCACCACTCTCCACCAAGTTACAAAATAATGTGGACTTTATATGCTGGGCCATTGCATAGGCCGTTTGGCAGTAAATGGAGTTATAACTATTGGAGAACAGGGGGGCGTTTCATGAAACAATTAGTCGGTGGTTTTCACCGACTAATTTGCTTTCAGCCAATCACATGCGAGTATTTTCAGTAGCCTATAACATTTGTCGGTGATTTTCACCGACAAAACTCTTCATGAAACGCTCCCCAGGAGTGGTGTGACCAAATGGCGGAAGTGAGCGCTGTACACACATGATGCAAGAGACCGCTAGTAGTAATGAAAGCACCAAAATTATGAACTTTTGATGTTTCCTGGAGAGCGAGAATGATATGTTGGTGATTATTTTGGTGCAAAAAGGTAAATTTTCATGATGCCACGCATAGCAACGAATTCTATTCAGCGAGAGAGGTAGCGCTTAACTGAGTATCAAAACACATTCAAGTAGCAGCTCTTTAACTACTCTTGAAATTCATCCGCGGTTATCTTCTTTTATGTGTAAGGTCTTTGTTTGTTTGTTCGTTTAATTTTTGTCCTTATTTCTTTCCCTTAAATTTATATTTTGTTAATTTCTATATACCCATTAGCCTCCAAAATCATAGTTACTTGTTTAAGGAGACTTGTCTCAACCAGGCTATCATTTTCTTTATTTCAAGTCCTCCTTTTTCATTTCACATGTTTCATAATCTTTGCAATGCACATGATACAAGGCTTAATTATACTCAAATGTCATTTTTTAAATGGACGCTTATATGATATATGTGTACATAAGTGTTTTGTTTCAATATTTAATAAAAGATAAAATAAAATAATGAAATGAACTGAACTGAGGTATCGTGACTATCTGACTATCGTGTATTTCGACTACACACACTGACACAGCCATGTCTAGAGTGCTCTAAAAGTAAAAGCAATGATCAAAGGAGAAAATAGACGAATTCTAAACTGCTGGCTGTACCTTTAAGTCGAAGGTGTAGCCTACAACCATACCTCCCCCAAAACACCGTAGCTGCCTGTATTGATAGTATACAGAAGGGGGTCAAGTTCAAGACGATTCCAGTCTATTGTATCGGAGAGTGAGGAATGCGGCACCGCAGGGGTAATGTGTCACACCCATTTGAAGAACAGTCCTCAAAATTCACCTGTTTAATACTTTTTTTCAGGGGCAGTCTGTGCCAACATAATTTGCACTGATACTAGAAATGCTTTGAGTTGTACGTGATTGTGGAGTATGCTTAGATCGAAACGGTAATAATTTCCCATGCACTTCGGATCACAACTTCATTGAAATGTACATAAGGATAACTGTCCAGGGGCGGTCCTCAAAATTCACGTGTCATGCTCCTTGGATAGCAGTGTAAAACTTCCAAGGCACTTTGCATTTAAGATCTTGGTAGCATACACTTTACAGAAAGTTATTGTGAAGTTTCTGAAGTGGTCCTCAAAATTCCCCTTCTTGATACCTTGTCCAGGGTAATAAGTTACCCGTGCAGTTTGGAAAAGCGGTGAAATGTATGCGATTGTGGTAAATGCTTCTCAAAACGGGTTATATTTCTGGAGAGGTTCTTAAATTCAGCTGTTACTTTTCCCAGGGGTAATGATTCCAAAAGGCATTTTGTATTCAAAAAGCGAAGATATGTATGCGGTAGAGTGGAATTATTTCTGGAGAGTCCAGGGGTAACAATATCCAGTGTACTTTGGAAGCGCATTGAGATGTACGCCATATTTACATTATATTCGCTGCAAATTCATTTATAATACTCTTTTACAGTGTTAAACTTTACAGCTCGGACAGAAATACCCAGTGAAATTTTGATGCATGCGTTAAATTGTTTAAAACTGAAATAATATGAAATTTATGATTACAATTACTTGGTCCCCTCTCATCTAAACAAGTATTCTCTTTGTTATGCCCATCTATTTTTTTAAAAAAATGTTTTACTTGAAACTGTCTCCTTTTCCGTGTCAAAAGGAGGAAATATGTATGTAATAAAGATGAGTCACCAGGACACGTCAAATAGAAAACACTTTTTTTCAATAAAGATAAAATAGGCAATATTAAGTTAAATTGAGGCAAAGGACACATCACAACGGACTCGTAATTCTCTCCCTCTCGGTTTCAGAACCGTCTATCTCGTTTGTAAAAGTAGCAAGACAGTCTGCCTATTTTATTGTAACCTTTGGAAAAGTCACCAGCGACGGTCAGATGGTAGTAGAGGTGGTGGTGGTGGTGGTGGTGGTGGTGGTGGTGGTGGTGGTGGTTGTAGTGGTGGTGGTGGTGATAGTGGTGGTGGTAGTGGTGGTGGGGTGATGGTGGTGGTGGTGGTGGTGGTGGTGGTGGTAGTGGTGGTGGTGGTGGTGGTGGTGGTGGTGGTAGTGGTGGTGGTGGTGATAGTGGTGGTAGTGGTAGTGGTGGTGGTGGTGGTGGTGGTGGTGGTGGTGGTGGAGGTGGAGGTGGGGAACCAAATAGGTAGACAGACTCGTGGATATGAGGTAGAATAGGTTACCTATCATGATAAACATGGTAAAAGTGAACTCTCTTATTTCATTCTGGAAGGAAAACACACGATATTCGATTAAGCAACCGGACGAACTTTTGCTCTTCAAAATAAACCATCCAAGATTTTGTTTCTCGCTCGGGCATGATGTTCGGATGTTCTCTGTCAGCACGACCTATGGAGCTGGTATCATTGTGGCTCTTTTTAAAAGTCCAGCATGTTGGATACCTGCTCTTGTTATGCACTTCGATATAAATCCTCTAAGTTAACAAAATACCTAAGGAATGGGAGCACGCATAAACACTTTGTGGATCACATCACATGTTTATACCTGTGGCTCTTATACGCTTTGTATCTTTATCTGTTAAGAGCTAGAAAGACGTTATCTCTGTTTAAAATAATAAAGGTTAACGCCCTTCTGGCTTTCGGCAGACGGACTGCTGTTTAAAGTTCAGAGGGGTATCCAGAAGTTTGTAAATAAAAGGAGTTCAAATCCTCTCCGAGACGGGAGAATGAGGTGTACAACCGAGTTTGCTGTCGTCCCATTGATATTTTTCCCCTTACTGGCACATTAGTATTGATTGATTGATTGATTTTATTCGTCAGGTATAACACATAGAATATAACATAGAAATGAAAAAGACATCAAATACCTTGACAGGATAGCCCATGAAAGCCGAAATTGGCTTATTTCCAATGGGGTCCTATACACTGAACTGATGAGAAGTAACCGAATATCAGAGATACATGACTACCGCTACGACTACGTTAAACAATATCAATACAGAAACATAAACGTATATATAAAGCAGAATAACTGATAAAACTTAAAGAAGATAAACATGCTTAAAAACGTCAGACCACAACTTATGTAACGAACGAAATAAACTATTTACACTAATGAGAATAGTTAACATTATAGAAGGGACTCATTTTTCAGATAATCTTTTAAAATGTGGAAAAAAAATACTTTTTGACATGTTTAGGGAGAGCATTCCAAAATTGTATAGCATTAAAGTAAAACGAGTTTCCAATCTGTCCCTTTCGTTTTGGTACTACAAAATTAAACAGACTATTTCTTGTATCATGCGCATGGACACTAGATGAACGAATAAAATTGTTAGTAATATAACGATCTACATCTGAGTAAAATATTTTATGTACATGGTGTAGTACAAGTTGTTTCGACCTCTGATCTATACGGAGAATACCTGCCTTTTCAAGTTCAATATTCCCAACGTGTGTCCTTGGGGGTAAGCAATTAATAAATCTTACAATCTTATTTTGAATTAATGACTGTCCAAATTAACATAGCATCATAATACACCATATCTCAGGCATAGTCGATATCCCTCTGAAATGAGCTTACGAAACAGAATCAGAAACAGATAAACACACAAGAAGTAAATTTCCCCGAAAGAAAACAATAGCTTATACCTTCCACCACTTTCCAGAACGCATTTTTATCTGTTAAAGAATGACACTTTTTTTCATGTTGCTGCTGTTGCTGTTGCTGTTGCTGTTGCTGTTGTTTTTGATGATTTTATACATGTATATCAAAATTCTATCACTTGTAAATTCTCCTTTAAAATCGTGTATATTTATGCAATTCGAAAGCAATTCGAAGTTTCGAACTCCGTTTCCCATGGGAGAAGTGTTATTAATAGCATGCTTTTATATCCTCCAATTTGAAAAATTATGGTCAACCCTGACATATCATACCGAACTTTCTATTCTCAGAAGTTTTGAAAAGGAAATATTTTGACCAGCACTATGATATTTCCATGCATGTCTAGGTCACGAAGTCGTCACAATTCCGGCTCAACTTAATTCCATTTTCTTTCTTTATTTCCAGCGAAACTTGTTATTGGGACCTTCGTCAGTGACTTGAGAAGGAAAATAAAATGACATCGACTATTTCGCTCTCGGCTGGAACTCTTTCCGATTCTTCTTCATTCGTTTGGAAAGGTCCGTCATATTTGCCAATGACTATTGACTATGACCTTTAACCTCTCGGATGAGGAAAGGCTATAGAAAAAAGTACCAATGAACTACTTACGTTTGATTTTCCGCGCGTAATTGTGATGTTCGGACAGGTGCGCTCTTGGCGTGTAGAATTTCACTCACACATCTGTTCCTAGACACGCACGAGTTAGCGTAGTGTTCAAATCACAAACTGTCGGCTCTCACCTGGCGTAGCGCCGGGGCACAGAGAGTGTTCCCTCCTAACCGCCCCCCCCCTCCCTCCCTCGCCCCCACCCAAAATAATTATTTTATGCTACTGGTTTGTAAAAGAAAAAACAAAAAGAAAAACAACGAGACAGACAGATGGGGAGGAAACAATGACTGACGTTAGAAGTTGGAACGATGCCTGAGACACGGGCGAAAATCTGTATTAAAACGTGAGGAGGGCACATTTCAAAAAGAAAAAAATCCAACGAAACATTTCACGCTTATTCCTTTATTCATAAATTCTACGAAAAATCAAAGATTACAACACCCCCCCCCCCCCCCCCCCCGATTTTCGCCAATGCTCTCAGACAACCGCAGCGGCGCGCCGCCCCCTTGCCTGCCAAGTGGCTAGACTATGGACTAGACCCATGTCATACCACTGTCTACGTTCTCTTCAGGTGATATTTTCTAGAAATTTCTTATCAATGTCAGTCAAATGTTTTAAATAAGTTTATGATGCATCAGTGAATAGCTCCAGTACTTAATTGATATTGCTTCTCACAAACGAAATTATTGCCGATAAGAATATGAAAACATTCATCAACCTAAAGAGGGGAAGGAAATTAATCCTTCCATTGACGAAAATGAATTCGAGAAGGAGTCGAGAAACTCATTGCCGATTCTTTACTTCAAAGTGAAGTCACTGATGATATGAACAGATGCAATAATACTGGTCATCCTTCCTTGTCTCCTGTATGTTGTGTCTTCATACAAAATAAATCTTTTCTCGAAGGAGTTCATTCATCACATTTGCTTGCAGTTATAGCTTATGGAGACGGGACATTTCTTAGAAGTATGGCATAAGTTTCCCGAATGGTAGATGCAGGTATTCCCTAGTTGTGACCACGATGGTCAAATTCAGGTTATTTTGGAAAATAAGCGAGGCTGTTGTCAGCACAAGATTTACAGCTAATGGAACAGTGAACTGGAGGGGAAAAAAGGTATCTTCTCTTTGGTTTCGATGAAAGAACAAAGTTGCTGACAAAATTGGAAGATTACCGCTGAATTATTATTTCTTATACGAATATCTCCTTGTACATTACGACACCCCTGTCGTTTAGATCGCAGTACCATGCTTCAGGGAACTGCCCGGGATGGTTGTCTGTCCACTCATCACTGCTCATGGGGTGGAACACCCTAACAGCAGAGCTGGTTTCCATAAGGGTCCACCAAAATAAACACATATCAAAAACATTCGAAATACAAATGTCATTAACAAGATAAAAGTAAATGATAACAGAACAATAAAGAGAAATGAACATCCAGGATGAAAATAATATAAAATAAGTCAACCGAATAAGATGGATATGCTGTTGCCGACAGGGAGTACGTCTGGGTAGGACAGTCGGGTGGGACAGTTGTCCTAGGCTAAAAGAAAGGGGAGTCATTGTCCGGTACGTTTTAGCCAGGATTCATAACACCCAATTAGAAATATTAAGCTATTTTCGTCAACTTTCATAGGTCATACGGCAAAGGGTGTAAAATTCTATTGGACTAAATTGACGAATCAAACGAAATCAAATCAAGTTGGTCGCGCATATTTGAAGCTTCCCCGACAAACAGCCTCGTGCTCTATACCATGTATACTCAATCACCTTCACTTTGGCACATAGATTTCATCAATCTTTATAGTGGTCTATGTGCTTATCTCCTAGTACGTAAAAGAGATAAAAGCCAGATACTATTTCTTTCCAGGGATAATTCCTAATCATATGTCAAAATTGTAAGTCCTGGTAAGTCATGAATTCATTTTTACACCTTGCACCTTAAACCTTAAATCCGATAAAAACACAATTCTACTTTGTAAATAATGGTGACTTTTTTGGGGGGGTGGAGTTAAAAGGAAACACACATCAGATGAAGGTTTATGACATAGTTTAGTGGCAACCTTAAAAATGCCAAACATCCTGAACATGTTGAAATTGATATATGCTTCACATTCACGGATTACGATACGAATATGCCAAATTCGCCATGAATTATGATGGCCAGACTGTCAAGCGCCAGACAATGAAATAAGGAGGGAAAACTGAGAAGAAAATAAAAACGCTCACAAAAGCCGAAAGGATAACCTCGGTTTGGTATTTTGTGCAATCTAAGCAATATGAAATCTCGTCATATATGGAGGAATGCGGCAACATAGGGAGGGGATGAGAGAAGAAAGAGAGATTTTGCTAAGTTGCGAGGAGAAAGGAACGTTTCCACGGTAATGGGCCAAAAGCGCGGAAGAAGATCAACAAAGGTGTGAAGTCTTCGAGCTTTGATGAATAGCCAAAGTACCAAGAGGGTGTAGATAGGGTTACATTAGTTTCACCGTAGGGTCTGAATCCTCTCGCCGACCTCTGTGTGTACTCTCCGTATTTACCTAGCCCACTTTGTCTATTTATCTTACATGGATTGCAAGAACATGTCCGTAAATAGGAGAAATTGTGAGTTAGTTTTGCCCATCTGCATAAATACAACTAAAAAAAGGACCACAGCGTCGATACTATCATGTTGTCTGGATATTTTCTCGAAAATAAAATTGGGCAATGAATACTAATGTTGAAAGTGGAATAATGGGCTGTCTGGTTTTGTCGGCGAATGAGAGAAAATGAGGGTTTAGTTTAGCCCATCTGCATGCACAGAAGTTGAAAAGTACCTCGGCGCCAATACTGCCAAGCTGTCTAGAAAACTTTGCAAGAAAATCGGAAGATAAAAGTGAAATTGAGGGTTGTTTAATTAGTGTTTTTTAAAAAAATTGAGTTAGTTTGGTTAATCTTAGTAGATCTAAAGGAGACTGTGGCGCCAATGCTGTCATGTTGTTTAGAAACTTCGCCAGAGAAAAAGTTGGAAAATTACAAACTTACAAAAAAAGCTGCCCAAATTTTTCCACAAAAGACATGTGCAAAAGAGAGAACTTGTGATTTTTGTTTTGGGCATCTGCATGCATAGACATGATAGAACTATAACGAGACCACGGCGCAAATGCTGACATTCTGTTCCTAAATTGGGTGGAGTAGTCGGTAAAAGTGAAAAGGTATAGCTGCCTCATTTTGTCAGCGAATAGGATAAGTTGTGAGTTAGTTTCACCCATATGTATTGATCTAAACAGAGACTACGTCACGAATACTCTCAACTTAAAGAAAAAGTTGATTAATGGTTACAGTGGGGAAAAAAATAAGCTGCCCATTTTTTAAGAGAAAAAAAGTGAGTCAGGTTTGTCTTTCTGCATAGATCTAGATCTAACACAGACTTTTTAAAGGAATTTAAGAGAGGGAAAGTTGAGTTATGAATAATAAAAAATGAGCTGCAAAAATGGGAAAATGTGAGTTTTGCTTTGACATTTGTTTAAGCATGTGTATGCATAGAATTAGACTACAGCGCCAAGACCGACACGCTGTTCCTACATCCCATTGGTTGAAAAGAAAATGATGATAATGTATGCGCGTTCTCATTCATCATGTGGAAGTGCTCAACACCATCTTTAAATGGTGAATGAGCACTGATTGAGCAATGATTAATAATGAAACAATTATGATGCAATCGTCTAGTCAAGGGATGCACGTTTGCTAGAAGATGGGGATACAGGTGAATTATTGGATCATGCAACGTAAACCTGATTCTCCCTGGACTAACCTTGACACCGTTTTACGGGAAGTCATCACGAACAATATCCTATATTCTACATCCTGGAGGAAAGTCATTCATCCCGCCTTGTGTTCAGCAATTAAAACTATTCATCTCGAATTCCACTCAATCACATATGCTCCACAAATCTAGAGCGATTGAGCAACTGTACATCACCCTTCATTATATTAAAGGGCCAAGGACAAGTGCTACAGAAGATGAAGAGATGTAACAATTAAGTGAAGAATAATGGGTTGAAAAGGAACGATTCGTCAAAAATCAGAGGTGAATGTCTGAATTAATTAACGCCGATTGTTCGTACGTCATCGGGTCATCTAGGTCAGTTTGACACCGAATAGAATGATGGGGCGTCACCCTGCCTTTTCTGTTTCTGCATTAGAAATCACGTCGAGGTTTATGGTCTTTCATTAAAACTAATTGTCGAGAAATTTATTTCTGTGATGCCTTTTGTCCATGTCATCGATCAATTTCACGCAATTCAAAAGGTTAAGTAACGTAGTCTGAAGCTTTTTGTTGAACTCTCTTCCTCCGCATTCCACAGTTTCAGTTTAGTCCTGCTAAGTAATCTCTTTCTCTGTTTCTGTACTCTTCTCTCTCTTTTTACATCCAATTTTTAGTTTTCCGCTCTCTCTCCGGACCAATCATCTTTCCAGTTTTCATAATTATGCTATTTATTGTGAGCAAGGTCACCATTTAATTGGTTACATTCATGCAAAGGAAATTCTTGTGATGTTTAATCGCCGTAATGAAGAAGAAAATATAGTTAATTATTCGAAGCAGCTGAATCATGCGAATTAATACTTGTTATTTATATTTATTACATGTCGGCCTGGGTTCATTGCAGTAGAATACTAGTAACTGAGAAATGAGGTTTAACAGGACATTTTGACAATCTTCGAAAATACAACTTGCAAAGCCTTATTTCGCTGCCCTTATATGGCCACCTACCATCATATCTAAGCCCGAATCCGCTCTCATCTCTATCAGCTGACTCTTTTTACCCTCTCAAGAGTCCAGGCATCTTCAGACAGACAATGGTTGACCGGAAAAAAAAAACCCGCGCTTTTTTTATACGTCTTCTGTCTTCACTCAACACGAACGACGCCGCCAGTCGCGATCGTCTGCAAAAACCAAACCTTTGTGAAGTCTGTCGAAAGGTGAACAAATAACCAACGATCATATCGCTTCGCATGCCACCGAGTCCACTTCAGGGATTTGGATCTGTTCTGCTCTTGACATTTTGGTTCATGTGGTCTGCATTTATAGTCAACATAGAAATATGGATGTAGTGGTTATTTTCCCAAACTTTCCACCAAAACGTCAACTGAAGATTTGAAGTCAAGCGTGCCCACTTTAAAGCCGTTCTCGTCCATCCCCGGGGTAATACAGGTTGGGCCTGAAATATGAGTTGTTGACACGAAAATTGCAAGAGGTTACTGATCCCAGTAAATATCGAGATGGACCTGACGCTTCCGACTGACTCAGAATAATCGGCCACCTGATATATCAAACCCTTCTCTTGAATAAACTGGAACTGCATTTTCTGTTTTCTCACAGTTTAATTTTTTGAGAAGATATAATGGAATTTTTCGTATATACCTGGCGTCAGGAGGCATTGATCTATATCCCCCCCCCCTCCTCTCTATAGTATTCAGATAACACGACATAAGATCACGTGACGAACAACCCGACGTATACTATGAAATTGCTCATGTACACAAAATAATATATCAATATCGTCAATTATTAAATTGTCAATTACTTGCTGGCAACGCGTGTTAACACATAATCCTGTACCCTACGCTAGGGACTGATACACTGTCTTGTGCTATTTAGTGTCAAGCAGTTCCACCCTAACCTTCGCCCCACGATTCCAACACCAACTAGCCGTCCCCTTCCCCACTCTCCATCCCCCCTGCCTCCCCCCTCTCTCTCTATCTCTCTCTCTCTCTCTCTATCTCTCTCTCCCTCCCCTCTCTCTCCCTCTTTCACTTTTTCCTCTGTTTTCTCTCCCTTTTCTCCATTTTTCCCAAAATGAACAGTGAAATTTCTTCAAACCCATCTCCATCAACGTAATCTTTGTCAGTTATGTTTATCCTCTTAATCATCAGCAATTAAACCGTTCTGTTTTCATCTCAAAGGCTCAGGAAATGGCACTTTTGCTAGAAGGTACAATTGTTTCTTATGACTTCCTCTCCCAGTGGGCCGACCATGGAGCCAAAGATGGCATCACTATTCGGTCCGCTAGTCAAACGAGGACAATAATCATTTGTCAGATGTTTCCCCTTGCTCAAGGAGTATGATTGTTAGTCATCCGCCATAGCGGAAACAATGGATGAATCTTCAGAAACATCGAATTAAAATCTGAAAACCGACCTCTCTCCCCCGGGACCCGGGAAGGAAGATCTCTTTTATATACACTCAGAATAGACAATTTAACAATGCAAAGTTTATTGTTTTATATCTAAGGCAATTTGATAAACCCTTAATATGTCAGAAATGAAAATTTGATAAACAAACTCGTAAAAGGACGCACCGGAAAATGGCAAATAGGTTTATTGGTTTAGTCATCGTACAGAATGTTAAGGAGAATGTAAGCCCAAATAATGAGGCTATATTAAATTTCAGTTTTAGAAAGAGAGCAACTAAATATTACATACATAATAGAATTTAAAACAACAATTTTCATTTTCATTTTTCCTGAAGAGAAAAAAAAATGGTTTTAGGACAATTTGTAGGTAGAGAAACCTGTTCTTTCTCCATAATTGGGTCATCAAATGTTTTGAATAGTTTCAGAATAGTAATCATCCTAAAAATACAACAAAGATAACAAACATCTTGCCTTTTCCTTCATGAATTCTATCAAACCTCAAAATTGCTTATTTTCCCCTTTTAACCTGCACACACAGGACAGGTGGCAATGTATTGAGCATGTTGATTCTTCAATAAAAGTTGACAAGGGAGACACGAAGGTATCACTGGACATACATTCTAATTACTAATGCTCTTTGCAACACCCTGAAGCAAGATTCTTTGAAAGAGTGTGTGCTGAATGGGCATCTCTCTGTAGCTTGATAATCTATTTGCTCATTCCACTAACATGGACAAAAGAATATCCCTCGGAGAATCATTCTGTCATGATTTGTAGTTACTCGCAGTCAAGCTTTCTACAGAAGAATCATGTCTCCCAGACAAAATTATGCAACACAATAGGAACACCCTGCTACAAGCCCAAAATAAACTCTGATAATGTCCCCTGGACGAAATATTCACAATGGCTACACCATGCAACAATTAAGCTAAAGATAAACTCATGATTACTTGTTGTCGGGCACACTGAATGTACACGAACAGGACAAAAACATTAGTCATACCGTGAAAGAAAATGTTACCGAATAAAGGGCAGCAAACGCAATTTGCATTGCTTGTTCTTATGCTATAATTTCATAAAATGACATGTCATTTCACTTTGAAGCAAGTATGAAATAATGAATTGTAAAAAAAAATAATTCTAATAACAATTTTGAAAAAAGGAAGACAAAGAACTGAAGAAGAAACTAGAAGAAACTACATCACTCCAACTCCCCCTCCAGGCCTTCTCTCTCTCTCTCTCTCTCTCTCTCTCTTTCTCTCTCTCTTCAAAGAAGGAGAAACATACTTTCACACTTGCAATGCATTCCCCGACACTGTGTCCTAGATTCCACCCTTCCTTCACCTTGGTCTAAGAATAGCTGAAAGAAACTCGAATCAATTGATATGTAATCCTAGTGTGATCACAAGTCCAGACCCAGTGTAATATCATCAGCATCGGTCGGTCAGTCACGGTAAAAACTTTCACTATGCATTTGTAGGTGGTAGCAGTACATGTATTACCCCATCTAAATTTCATATTATATCAATTTGAAAAAAAAAACCACCAACATGATCAATATTGCGTGAGTATGTGTGTGTGTGTGTGTTTATTATTTGTTTGTTTTGTTTTTGGTTGGTTTTATTTGGGGGGTTGTTTTGTTTTTGTTGGGTTCCTTTGTTGTTGTTTTCTTTTTGTTTCTTGTTTTGTTTTTGTTGGGTTTTTTTTTTCAATGAGCGATAGGGCTTTGGTTCGTGTGTTTTTAGTTTGTTTGTTTTTTTTTTTATCTCACAGGTGATGGTGAAGGATCATTATGTGCAACAACTAGTCTCGCTACAGCCTTGTGTTTCCAAAAATCACCATTGTGTGTTTTTGTATCAACCATGTGAACAGCATCGTTATATTACATTATATGGGTGCGTAAACTGCTCCTACTATACACTGCCTGAAATATGCTCATTAAAGAATTAACTGTGACTACACATTGGAACCACATTAAATTCGAGATAGTGAGTCCCAAACTCGAAAAAGACTTGCAAAAATATTACTACTCCCTGAAAAGTTCTTCTTTTACAATTTAACGAAGTGACGTTATTGCTGAAACGTAATTTGTAAGTCACGTTCACAAGCTCTCCTATGAGTTGTATTAGACCAATAAATGTCACAATAACTTAAGCACGCACGAAAATCTTCGGACCGCCTTCGTTATTATCATCATTGCATCAATGAGGTGGCGCAGATGTGCTAACGTATCCTAATTACTTGTCCATGACCGCATAGTCTCAATTACACAGTCGTGCTATATGTTATTACTAAGATGATATATCCCAAGGAACGAGATGTGCAATGTATTTGCAACGTTCGTTCCCATCTTTGATGGTCATATCGGAGGAAAAGTAAAGTAAAGTAAAATCACGATCCACTCACTTAGACCATCTCATAAGATCCATACTTAGACTGATCAAATCTCTACGTAGAGTAGTACTGCTATGATAAGAGCATGATAAGAACGAATTATTAGCGCTGACGTTACTTCATAATCATTCAACTCCACATTTCTATTTTAAAGCATACAAGCATATGATATTCTCTTTTTAAATATGACTGTATTTGCAAACGTTCGTTCTCATCGTTGATGGTCACATTCATGACATTGGAGGACATGCGAAAGCAAAAGAACGATCCACTCACACAGACTGATCAAATCTCTATATAGAGGAGTATCGCTATAAGCATGAAAAGAACGAATAATTGGCGCTGAAGTTACTACACAATCATTCAACTCTACATTTCTATTTTAAAGCATACAAGCATATATACACTCACAGGGGAAGATGTGCTCCCCTTGAAATCAAAACGTAATCAATAACTTTCCAAGTACAGCAGTTTAAGATGTTTTTAAGATCGTTTCCCCCTTCCCTCTTTTCGACAACCGAAAGCAACAATCTTGTTCTAAAAAAGTAAGATATGATCTTGTGAAATTGAAACAGACAGCAATTAATTATCAGTTCATTAATTTGCTCTAATTTATCTCTCAGACAAGTCGCCATCATTGTAACTTTTAATTCAATTTCCAGATGGACTTTTCAATCCCATATGAAACATATTTTTCAGACAGCCTCGGGCCTATTCGTGAGATTTAGACTACTACTAATACGCCTTCGGCATCTTTTTATCTATAATATATTTCTTGTCTACAAAATTATATATCCTATTTTCAGTGCACCGGAGGAGCTGAACCAGACGTATCCGAAAGGGGGGGGGGGCAATATTTTCGAATTTCCTAGGAACGCACTTTTTCCGGAAATGTCCAGTCAGACTCAAGTCAGAAGAATCTTTGAAAAGCTTTTTAAGAAATGTGTTCCTATTGTTTTCAACTTCTTTCATCCCTAGAATCTTAGATTTTTTTTTCACATAACCGGAGGACTGGGGCGCTGACCCTTCTTATCATGAAAGACAGTTGTTTATTCATGCACTTTTGCTTAATAGGGGGTCGCGGCCCCCTAACTCCCTCCTCTCCTGGATCACCCTTAACACGTACAAGGAAGATGTGTTCGGTAAGACTATGAGGGTGGATCACATGAGACTTTCCTCCGCCACCCGGGAAACGCATAAGAGGGGCGTGAACGCAGAAGGCCTACATAATAATCAAAGACAGGATAATTGTGTCAAGTTCAGTGCTGAGACCGTATTTAGACACCGGGCCTGGGAGGTCAATCAGCGAAGAATCGGCGGCTGCTAAAAGGGGGCAGAGCCTTACAAAGTAAACTCCATTGAGATGAATGGTGTTGATAGACTGCAAAGCAAATGGGCCGGCGCGTCTTGTCAACGCGTAGGTGTTCTTTGCCGTTCTGGAGCACCTCATACCTCATACCTCATTAGGTGTCATTTCTATTGTGTTATTACCAGCGAATATCAATCCTGTGAATGTACCACTAACCCTTATACCAGTAATTCACTAGATGGTTTCATTGATCCATTTGCAATTAAGTTTGTTTTATAACGAACGGAAAGGAGGAAAAGGGAAGGTTGACCTCACATTATGCGTTAAAACCATAACAGACGCTGACGCAGTTGTTCGTCTGGCAAGTAACGCCGAGCCTGCGGAAATTGAAGAAATCTGCACATTCAAAGGCATGTAATAATAAATGAATAGGAACATTGATTGCACTTACGTTCGCAGGAATAGGTCCAAGGTTTGGAGGGGTTCACTATCCGTTTCCAACCAGTGCAACAAGCTATAGGGTAGTATCCGTGATACCTACAAACCCCATTGGTACGTGCCTTTGGAAGAGCTCCTTGCTGAACATGCAGATGCCTGGACGTCAATACTTGCTGGGTGCTGTGGATCCTGGACTGGCTATACAACTGTGTATTGGAGACATAAGGGTTGTTCCTGGCTGGGGTCCTAGGGGGTGTCCTGACAGGGGTCCTGACTGGTGTCCTCGGTGGAACGCGTGACTGTGGGACAGTCCTTCGAGGAATCGTCGGCCTCGCGTTCGCTTGCGGCCGCGAGGGAAAATTCCCGAGCGGTGACGTCCTTACTGGATTTCTCGACTGCGTCGGGACCCGTCCGGGAATCCGCGACGGTATCCTGCTTGGAATATTTGCACTCGGGTGAGTCCTCACGGGATTCTGCTGATGGGTTGGCATCCTATGCGTTGTGACCTGTGGTCGCTGTACCACGGGTCTACTTGGTCTTTGTTGTCCCAAAATGGGTCTCTGTCCCGTCGGGAATACATACGTCCTAGACCCTGGATTGTTTGTTGGAGGTCTTAATAAAGTACCCCTTTGTCCAGTTTGAGAGTTTCCACTTGTACCTTGTCCTATCTTGGTGTCCAATGGCACATAAATTCTAGTTCCCCTGTTGAGAGAGAAATTGAAGTAGATGGTTAAATACAAACTTGAACATAATGTATGCAGGTATATTTATCTTTTGAATCATGATGTTTCAGGAATGCATACATGCTAAATTTAGAATGGAATAAAGGTCAACTCAGCAAAGTAAGTATGTAGAAGAGAATATTTGTACTCTTCTTCTAAGTAGTATTTGGTTTGAGCATGTTATTCATCAGGGTTTGCGTTGCATAGTACATGGTGGGTTTCAAAAATAACGTACGCGCATAGGTTTGAACAATGATAATTTAGATATTTACAAGTTTGACAGACCCTGTGGAAAAAAAAAAAACAACATTTCTTGCTGATGAGGGTGTTCCGTCCTACAAGAAAAAAACGATCAATACAGGATGCTTAATCGTGTTAACCTACATGTAGATGACTTAATCTAGGGCCATGTGATGTAATCTACAACGTAACAACAAATCAATATGGCAGTCACGATTTCTTTTACATGGAAAAACATGATTTATAAAGTTTCATATTGGCTGTTGGTTTCTCATGGTGGTGAGTGCAGGTGGAAGCAAAGGGGACATGCGAGGGAGAAGGGGAAGAGAAAGAGAGAGAGAAACATTGAAAAAGTGGGGAAATAAAATATGGAGGCAAGCTAAAACCATCCGAAAAACGGTAAAATTATTCTACACAAAGAATGATTAAAGAAAGTTAAAGCCGAAGGAACAGAAGACCACTCCTCCTCTCTCTCTCTCACCTGACCACCCCTCCCCCTCCCTTAAAAAAATGTTACGCTACCCTACTGCATCCTAAAATGAAGAGATGTTTCTTCATCTTGGCCTCTGCATGCACATCAGGTTATTTCTAGACATGGGGTGTTTGGGGACTTCATTCGCTTGGCTGATAAGTTTTAAAGATAGAACAGGTCAAAGGCGTGTCGTCATCACAGGGAGTTTCAGTTCCAAGTCGCCGGTTGAAACTTTCCCCCACCCCATCAAATATTTCCCCTTCGACTCTTTATCCCTCCCTCTCTCTCTCTCTCTCTCTCTCTCTTTCTTTCTCACTCTCTCCCTCTCTCTCTCTCTCTCTCAATCTCTAGTTCTTTCTGCATTTCTGTCTCCCCACCTATCTATCACTATCTTTGTCTGTATATTTGTCTGTGTCGGTTCTTGTCTGTTTCTTTGCCCTTGTCTCTCACGATGTCTCTTGGCCTCTTCTCTTTTCCAATCTGTTTCTCCCCCCCCCCTCTCTCTCTCTCTCTCTCTCTCTCTCTCTGATTATTTTTTATCAAACAGCGTCCCTCCCTGAGGCCAAAACCTGAACCAAAATCGTGAATAACAGGATATCTTGGACTGGTCAGACTAGCCGTAAACAATTAATATCTCAATCATCGGCTAGATTTTCATCTATAATGTATGCATTTAAGCCACGCGGGGGGCGATGAATGGTCACCTTACACGGTATATTACTCACTGCAAGCCAATCGCCCTTAGACACAGGTACTGTATCTTCACTGTAATGAAAAGATTGGGTGACACTGAACTCAAGTCTGGTAAAAAAGGATATACATGGCTGTTAAGTAAATAATTTTACCCAATAAATCAATATACCCCAAAGTGAGTAAAAGTTACTCAATAAAAAGATTTTACCAAAATCTTTGTATGGCATGTATATTGCAAATAATAACCGGTCCATGATAAGCTTATCCACCGCTGACTCTTATTCGTGAATATATACTTGGCAATTCGGAGTACATGGAAAGTGAAACAATGGGTCCCCATTAACCCTTGCGATATAAATCTTAGCATAATGTGGATAAAATATAGTTACGACTAGTTCATGTTTTCAAGTGATGTTGGAATATGTATCCTTCAAAGTTACCCTTTTATAACAATAGCATTAGTGGCTTCTTGTATAGCGCTCATGTCTGTCAGAATCGACACTCCTGGCGCTCAACTCTTATTACCCCGGCTTTAGCATGGCGGTCACTAAGAGACGCCCGTGGATTTCAAGGAAATTCTTCCTACCGGGTACCCATTTATTACACCTGGGTCGAAAGTGGCAACGGTACCCTAATGTCTTGCCAAATACATTGGTGCCACGGCGGGACTCGAACCGCCAACCTTCTGATCTACAGTCCGGCGACGTATCCACCTGACCACGACACCTCTACGTGTCTTCGTCGTTGACTTGGGCATAACGTACCGCTTGGGCAATGTAGTTTCACATCCTCCTTGAAGCCACATCATGATCAGTAACATCCGAACTATTTTGTGCTCCTTGAATACAAGTGAGAACTAAATGCCTTCAAATCAATAATACTGTTTACTCTTTAAGCTCTACAAGCCAGGGTTCTTTACACATTTTGGTAAAGGCAATTTCCAGATCTATTAGAACTCCTTTCAAGTCCGTGTGAAATTTACTCAAAACAGGGATTAGCGAGTCGAGTAATCATCGGATTTAATTGCATTCATCTGTCCATCATCGTCACAATTCCAATTTTCTACAATTTTGTCTTTACCAAAACAAGGACAATCTGCCACACCTTTATATACCACTCCTTATTACACCTCGAGCTATACATGCTATACGAGGTTGTAGTAAGAAAGTGTGCATATATAGAGCGGGCTGAAATAAGAGAGAGAGAGAGAGAGAGAGAGATAAAGAGATGGGGAGCGATGGGTACAAAAAAGAAAAAGAGAAGGGTATCATTGCATTATGTTGAAATTCTTTTATTCCATCCCTTCTGCCCTGAAGTAGAGAGTTCTATATTTAGAGCTCTATGAAATCACACCCCCTTGCGCCCTCCCTGCCTCTTCATATTCTTCTTCGCCCCCATTCTTTCTTTCCTTCATTGGTATTCCTCCCATCTAAAATCAGATGCAACAATGCATGATCTATGAATGAAACAACCCTGACAAAAAAAAAAGTATTCTTTCTTTCTCTCTCTCTCTCTCTCTCTCTCTCTTCTTTTTTCTTTTTTTTTTAACGTGAAAGCAAGGTTCAGCGATCGACTGTCTGTTTCAATGGTACGAAGAATAGACGAGAAAACCTCAATTCAAAACTCAGGAGGTGGGGAAGGGGTGGGGGTTGAAGTGGACAATGCGTCACCGGTCAATCATGTCAATTGTTATCGTTTCAGGTGAAAAGGGGAGAGATGCCCTAAAGTTTACTAACACATGTGATGCATGCATGATGTTCATTTTCTTTATTTTCAACATATAAATTGTCATATCTCATTAATCCTTTTCCAGTTTTATGGACACATAAAAAAGTAACAAGTGTCGTTACTGTAGTACGAAGCGGAGGCTGTAACCATGGTCACCAAAGTTCTTTCAGCATATTGAAGATCAACATTTACTATAAGCTCCAAATAAACAGTTTTATGCAAAATTCTTTAAGTTAAAAACCTCAAAGTTAGTTAAGACAATTAACACAATTCTAAAATCTATTTTGTTTTATTGAAATAAGTATTTTCAAACTTTAAATACAATTAAGAGACCTTGTCAACTGATTGAGGATAATTATAATAGGTTTTTTATACTTATTTTAAAATCCCCCCCCCCACTCTCTCTCTCTCTCTCTCTCTCTCTGGCATTTTATTCCTTCGTACCTTCACACTGCAGGGCATTTTACTTCTTTTTGTCGTTTCATTTTATTTTTTTGCCCTTTATTGAACTCCTCTTACTCAGTCATAATAACAGAAAGTAGAACAAACTTGTAATAATGTACCAATGAAGGTCAAAGAACTTTCCGTCTGCCTTAACGTGTGATTGACAAGTCTAAAATCATGAACTCGCGTCATTTACGTCATTTAAATGTGTACAGACCGTCTGGTGAATGTCATTAAGTCGATGAAATAAGTTGAAAAAAGGCCATCGAATGTTATCGGACGGATTTCCACCTTCAAATTAAGAAGTATCATACCAAAGCCCTATCTTTCCGCAGCCAGAAGTCTGTGGACTTGGCCGTGGTACCTGTTTGCTATTACTCCCACCTGTTCGAATGCGTGGGACTGTGTGTGTACCGAAACGTTTAACCGAATAATTTCTATGCCCGCGGCTCTTGAAAATGATTGTGCTTGGGGATAATTTGACACATTTGTGTTAGCTCTGCAAACAAACACAAGCGGATGCCGATGATCTTGAAATGCAGTTTCTGTCTGGGCAGGAGGTCATAAAAAGGTACGTTTTTGACATTGAGATGTCTTGTAACATGGAAACGGCATGCGACACACTTCTGCCTGTAACTCATGATGGCAATTTCATGTATGCATGTCTTTTGGCGTAGATATGGGTATGGGTAAAAACCCTCAGTTGAACAGCAAAACAAAAAAAAGGGAAGACATAGAAAAACAGTAAAGCGATGATAACTGACTTTTCGATTGAACTGTATTCTAATACTATACCCTAATTTTCATTTCAAAATTATTAGCCTATCACTGTTTTCACACAAAAAATGACACTGATCACTTTCATTTTACTTGAATGTATCGAATATTGCTGGACCGCTTATGCTGCCAAGAATGGTACTAGTTGTCATTCCGAGTTCTGATTATGGGATAAACAACATAAACGATGCTCACATTTTGGTCTAAACTAGTTGATGACAAAAACATTCTTGGACACAACGAAACGTTTGCCAAAACAGAGAAGTTTTCAGTCGTCTGTATCCCTTGAATACTGGTTTTGACATCAAATATCTACAAACACGCAGTGTTGGACAAGATCGTCGATGGGCTAGGAGAGTAACGCGATGTGACAGGACAGAAGCCCGGAAAGACATGACAAGATGTGACAGGCGTTACGGCTCCACCGGAAGGGTTACTTGGTCATAACGACCACGATATTGAGATTGATGATTGTGGAAGTACTCGATAACGAGCAGCGGTATGATAACCGCAGTGACCATTGGTCTGGTCACTCAGACCCTGGAATTTGTAGAGAGGTTGCGTTTGGACATTGATCATAACATCTGTATAAAGTTACGTTTGGGAGAGTTAAACTATCCGTCTTCTGCAATCATAGCAATACCAATAAACAATTTCACAACTCAATAGCAGGCGAAATTTTAGCGTATGCGTTCTCAAAAAAGAAAGTTGGGGATTAATTACCCCATTTTTTAGGGGGAGAGTATCTATTTTCGTTCACCATTATTATTTTTTTTGGGGGGGGGTCAGAATCAGATATGAATGTACGTTGCTGCAAAATTGCAAAATTACGTATTGTCGAGTTAGTGGTTTGTAGGGATATATATATATATATATATATATATATATATATATATATATATATATATATATATATATATACTGAAAGAATCTGCACCAAAACAAAGGATCAAAAAGGGTTGGAATCTGTCTGTCGGTCAATTGGATTCGGTCACGCCTAACTGCTGGCCCGCCTCTGTGGTCTAGTGGTTAAGGCATTGGCGTTCTAAGCCAGTGACCCGCGTTCGATTCCCGGTGGAGGCATTTTTTCAACCGTTGATTGATTCAAAATGGGTGACAGCTCTGGGGAGCATTGAGGGAGCTACGCAATTATTATTCTCCCATTTTCATTTCTTTTAGTGTTAATTATTTACAAGGGAGTATATATATATATATAATAGGCATTTTATTCATTTTGTTGCAGACACATTATCATGATAATAAGTTACATTAAAAATATGGACACGACATGACAAATTCTGTAAACCATCCCCTTGCTGAAGTATTTTACTGAAAAAAGGGCTTTCTCTTGAGACTATACGACAGGGTCGTAGAATGTGTCCACCCAGGAAATTTGCAGCTGTCCGAAGGGTCTCAAGCCGAGGAATGCGAGTAGGAGTGGACGTATCTCCAGGAACACCCTCACGCCCCTTCTTGAGGAAGATCCTGGGTGGAAGAATGTCCTCAAAGGATAGAGCCGTGGCGCCACGCTGACGTCCGGCAGCGACGAATAGTTACCACTGATATCAGGCCATCAGAGGTCTCTTCTTTTTTATTACAAAGAGCTGCATGGAGAGATATATACATCAACTTTGGAGGATAATTTTATTATAGCCATAACAGTTCGTAACTAAAGAGACTTCTCAAGGGTAAGTATACTTGTAGGTGAGCAACATCATGTGAAAGTAAGGAGATGGACTTTGTGGAATCATTTTACTCCTTAGCGTGAGAAGTGATTCTAATTATCTGAAAAGAGATGAAGAAAAACTGCGCGAAACACGTTACTCACTTTGAGAACAAACATGGTTCAAATCTAAATCAAAATTATATTTAAAGGTATTTTTTTTCTTTCTTTTGGTGTCTTGGAAGCAGGAGTAGACTGGTCATGCGAGGTTTGATGAGTTTTCACCAACATTACCAAGGGGCCCCCCATATTTCTACCTGATGGCCGGTCGAGTTTGGTCTGAGGGCGGGTTGATTCCCCCAAAGAATTTTAGTCCTCGTCTGCCCCTGCTTAGAAGTGCCCTACAGGTGCAACATTATTTAAAGCACTTAAATCGATGTTGAAGAGTGTATCCTTCTTGGAAATTGGTTGATGGAACAACTTCATTAAACCACATTCAATCGGATATTACTAGTCAAAATGGGATCAGAGTTACTGTGTTGTACTTCCTATGATGTTAACAGTCATTAGAGCAACTCCCCGCGTTTAACAAGTAAGGAAAAAATGGACTTGGCATATCGAAGTGCCTTCGGGCAGCGTACAAACTCGGAAAAAGGGTTTCAATTTTGCATCACAAATGCAACACTGTCAGCACCTTTTTGGGTGCAATCTTGCACACTACATGAAAAAGTTGGTTGGTTGCTTTTGGGGTTTAGATGCGCTTATCATATCTAAATTAGAATATTTGCGACTAGGTGCGACGGTGCATACAGGCACCCTTCTATACTTGTTTGCACCCGAAAATGCCCGTCTGCAGCCTTTAAGGTGCAAATTTGCACCTTTAAGGGTGCAGAAATTTTTGCATTTTTTGCATCTTCCCTAAAGGGTACAACTCTCTCTTAATGGTGCAAAATGTAGCTCACTGCAACTTTAAAGTTGCAAAATGCTTCTAAGGGTGCAACATTTTACCCATAAATGAGCTCCGTGTGTTACATTTGAAGGGTGCAAAATTAACCTTTTTTCTTCGTGTGTACCCAACGAAATCCATCAGTCACCAGCTTCATAATTGTGATGAAGATAGATCGTAACAAATACATCAAACCATACAATTAGATCGCAATCAATTCTATCTTTGAAAGCAATCTCTCAAGTTCCGATTGCGACGCGTGAATACTGATTTGTATCAGCCACTTGACATCTCAATAGTGATGTTGAAGATACTGCACCATTTTTTTCGATTGGATAATGCAGTACCAAATGTGATTGGTAAAATGTCGAGTAATTTATCCGCATACGACACCTGAATAGAGCAGTTTGATATCAGAGATATCGCATCATTTAAAGCCGATAATTTCGAAGAATTACGGGGCACCTCTGACCATGAGGACCAACGTCATCTATCAATGGATGATAGAGGATCTTTTCCATGACATGTCAGGAGGCTGCAAAAAGGATGGGGTGTCGAAAAAATGAAAAGCCAGGTAGTGGAATCATCCAGTCGTAAAATGTATGTTTTATGAAATATGTTCTTTCAGTAGCCATTCTTCTATTTCGAGGTATCAGTCATCGTGGTATTGACTATGTGCTGCTTTGTAAGTACAGTATAATATTTTCCTGCCATTACCTACCACTCTCTAAATTCTTCAGATTGAAATGAGGGACCAATCCAAAATTAGATGGAAAATCTCAATCTAATAGATTTAGAAGTCAATCTTTTTCTCAATCTAATTTTGGATTGGTCCCCAACCACAGTCTTATAGATTAATTTCCAATCTAAGGAATTTAGAGAGATGCATGCCTGCAGAGGGCAATAACGTAAAGAAGTCAGTTGAAACCCAATATTTCAAATCAGTGCAGACACAACAAGAATTTCTCTCAAAACTGGTCATGACAAGATTATCACGATTAAAGTTTGTTAGAAATTCCATTGAATTCCGAAAGAAACACGTTCGTTTTCGTTATTATGACAAGCCAACAACTGAAAACCCTCAACTTTTTTTTTTATTTTGTGCATGATCTGGAGTACAGGATGTCTTACGACCTAATTTCGGTGGAAAAATGAGGACAGTCATGATGAAGCCTTGATTTCATTCAATGTCTCCCATTGTTTGCCTTTCTCAAAGTTTTAGGCAGTCATATCCTTGTCCTAGAGGAAGGCGGAAACTAAAGCGCATCAAGCCAGCTATAGCTTTCGCTGTGGACTTGAATCCCACATCAATCAAGACGACGTTGTTTTATCCTCTCTAGGATACACAAACAAGGAGCCAGTAGGAATGGAAAATGTTCTCGGAGGTGAACCTTTTGATCCCTGGAACATTTTGGAGTGAACACGCCAATATTTGACAGGTCTTAGAGAAAAATAGAAAAAATGGCAGCGGGATTACCTTTCCAAAGCTCCGGCTCACAGACTAAACAAAATTCATTCCGATTTTATGCTATTTGGTCTAATTGATTTGTGTTTACCGACCTGCTGCGTGCTGTTGCCATTTTTTCTTTTTTTTTTTCTTTCAGTTCATTTTCCTACTGTCTACCCCCCCCCCCCACCCCCCCCCCCTCTCTCTCTCTCTCTCTCTTTCTCTTTCTCCTTCCCTGTTCACCCTCTTCCTCCATAATATCTTTCTGTCTTCGTATCGATACAAACATGACAAACGCCATTGAAGCATATCAGTTATCAACAGTTTTTCTTTCCCTTCCTCTCTCTCTCTTTCTCTCTTCCTTCCTTAATTTCTTTTTCTTCTTTTTTCAATCACAATCAATGCGGTTTCTGTGAAGTGCACTCGCTCAAGAAATATTATGAATGTTTAGCTTTCTCTTACAGGTAGTGTATGCACAATCCTCTCAGAGTGACGCACAGTAGTTACAATAGACGTTAACATTTCCAAACAAATGGCAAGCTCCTCCATTCAGGAAAGAAATGAGCCGAAAATTAATATAAATTGTAAATGAGGATAACATTCCTGCACGCAGGACAGTTAACACCTTGTCCCCACATAGGGCCTATCTACGTATGTGCTGAGACTGTTCAGCGTATGAAGCATTCCTGATTTTTTTTTCTTTCTCTCTCTCTCTCTCTCTCTCTCTCTCTCTCTTTTTTTTTAGAGGGAGACTTCTTTATTTTTCTGGAAAGCTCAACAAATTGCCATATGCACATGAATGCATCATCAACTACTAGGAATGATTTTTAGACAGAATTTATCTTCTTTTTTTTCTGATCATGCATAAATCAAACTACCTTTAATCTATCTTAAATGGTTACTACGGGGAGACCGTCTAGCGTACCTGCATCGCGTGATTAAAACTCTATGAGGACGACGCAGAGAGGAAGAAAGGAATTCGCTAAGGGTACAGATTTGTCGGCTCATAGCCAAAAATGAGATTCGACGTTCCTCAAAACAGTATGAAAACAGAGTCTGATATGGCTGCAGGAGTGCATCTCAAACATGTTAGAAGATGTTTTATCTTTTATGTCATTTAACATGTTTAACTCTTTCAATTGTCATAATGAATTTTGAAGGCGAGCTTGTGATTGGTTTGAACGCGCAAAATTGCGCCCATTGACCAGCACGCAAGTCAAAAGTGTGCGGTCTGAGCCAATGGCGCACCCTATTTCTGACTGCTATGACAATTATAATAAGATAAAAGATAAAATAATTTTCAGAGTACGGCCCCAGGCAATTGGTTTAAAACAAAAAGGTTTGCAAGGCTCTTAAATTTCATTTAAAGTCAACTTTTTGAGGACATGTATATTTGAGCATTGCAGGGAATTGATGAAAGCTCTCGACTCTAATAAGAGTGGTTCTGCATGGGTTCGATCCCTGCTCGGTGCTGATATCCTTGGATAAGGTGTTCATGGTCAGAATAGTGTTATGCCCTCATTTTGCCTTTCTCGATCCAGGTGCAAATAAAGAAACTGACGATGCTGGGGTGCTAATAAATACAAGGATCTTTACACAGTAAAAACGCTTTATACAACTTAGTTTACTATATGAACTGATATTGTTCAAAAGCTTAAACAACTGTTCAAACAGCGATGTTCAATTTTTGGTATTTATTGTTAAGAAAATTGAACATCGTTTTTTAACTTTTAAACACTTGTTTAAACTTTTAAACAATACCTGATCAGTTCATATGGTAAACCTGGTTGTATAGAATTTATGCAACTTGTTCAATTTTATTTTTACTGTGTAGGCACGCAGATACAGCAGTATTAAGACTTATCCACCTATCCTGGGTTAATTCAGACCCCAATACGACATTCGGAGTCTTTAGTTGAATTCCATATGAATGGGAAAACGCTTAAAGTGTTGCAAGATGCAGATGATACCCTAAGCCTATTGACACTCAACGGTTCAACGTAGGATTTACAATGTGCCATTTCAATACTCTTTTCAAAACCATTCTAAAAAAAGAAATGGTTAATCACAATTATCAAGAAAAGGTTACAGAGAAATTAAGAGCCATTATTTTTTTATATAATTCTACCAGCCACTAGGTATTGGGTTTCTCTTCTATTTCTCTAGAAGTTACCTTCTCATTTTGATTGTGTTGCAATGATTCGTACTGTAATGTTATTATTCAAATGTCTCTAATCTTGGTAAGTACAAAAGATCTACTCTATAAAACAAATATTTTTAGGAGTTAATTGGAGCCAAAGCAAGCTTGTAAATCTTTTGATATATTTTTATCTACCGTGTCTACGGGGATGCACGGTGTACAACGCAACTCGTATAATATAACAAGGGGTGTCTTGAAGTCTACTGCATGGCGGGATGATAATCGACAATTAAGGACTGATAATATGGTGCCGAAGGGTTGACAAACAGAATGAGAGAGAGATAAAGAAACCAAGGACGGTTAAAATATTTATTAGAGTGTATACGAATAATTAAATCAGGTACAAAGCCGTAACTACTATCCTGACTATACAACTATGTCTAATGTTTAAGCAGCCACACCACCGGGCACCCCCTCCCCCCCCCCCTCCAAAAAAGAGCTAGATGATATTTTATTTTTCTTACTTACAAGGGGATCTGAAAAAGAGGAAGGGCGGTACACAGAGAAAACGCTGTTTAAAAAATGTAAAAAGTTGTTTACAATATGAACTGAACAACCCGTTGTACAGTTCATATTGTACACGATTTGTCTAAATATTAAACAGGTTGTATAAGTTTTAAACAACCTTTTACACGGCGTTTTTACTGTGCAGAAGGAAAAAAAATGATGAGAAAATGCTACGACCCCAGTATCATTTGTTTTGACCGATGCAAATGCCGAGATCCTCCATCCATGCCCCACCCCCCCCCCCCCCCTCCTCTCGCGCCATGAGTAGACTCAAGCTACACCACTGCAGCGGCTACGCTAGACATGGTCATGATGGTAGACGTGGTGGACAGAGAGAGCGTGGAGAAGGGAGAGAGAGAGAATGGGAAAAGGTGGAAGATGCTGCGGTAGAGAGAGGAACGCTGCCCTACTTTGGCAAAAGGAAGCAAGTGACATATCAACCAAATTTGAGTTATTGATATTTTCATATTTTACGTAGTGTGCTCTTCTTCCAGGCCAAATTTTAGGCATGAACACTCATCCTGCTAAGAGATATGTTAGGCAAGACATCATGATATTGCATTGATCACATTGCAAATGACAAATACATTTTGCTCTTTTACAGGAAATGTCACTTTTGTCACTTGCTTCTTTTTGCCAAAGTAGGGCAGAACAGGAGGGAGACATAGGAGAGAGAGAGAGAGAGAGTGAGAGAGTGGAGGAAAGAGAAAGAACGGGTATAGAGGGAAAATGACGTGCAGAGACAGCACAAATAAAGGAAGGCCTTAATGAAAAGGCAAATATAACCTGAATCTGTCAACCCCTAAAAATTAATTTCAATCAAAATGTTCACAAATACAAGGGCTCCTTGTGCCATGATCACCAAGGTTTCAAACATGATGACGTAAGTGACGTCGAGAAATAATATAAAAATTATGGTAAAGCACAATTAAATACGAATGTTACGTAACCTGTAGGAATGCAGGAAGTTCAAGATGTCATTCTAACTAATGCTACGATTTGTGTCGATTGATCGCACATCATGAGCCTACTTCATGGTCATGGCACATGTGCAATGTGCATTATCAGTTTTTAAGTAAACAAAATGGCTCATCGTCATTGTTAAATAGAAGACAATGTCAACAAAATTCGACTGCGAAAAAGAACACAATCCTATATTTCTACTGGTGGTACACATTTGAATAGGTTAAGTATGTGAAAAGTGACTTACCTTGACGCAACTAGTGCGATGCAGCAAATATTACACAATGTCCGTAAGATAAGTGATAATTCCATTTTGTCACGTAAATGTTCCCCTGAAAATTAGGCAAAACACTAGGTGAAGTTTGGATGTTCCTTGCCCAAAATGATATCTATTCAGCCGACCCAAGATCAGGTTAATCACTATCGCGAAATATTTGATTGGATATCCAAAATGGTAGCAAAGGAGTCCGGTCTTTTGGCGGAAACGTAAAGAATGTTCGGCCTTAGTGGCAGCACTTCGACGCCTCTGCACTGGTGCTTAGATGTCTTACAAAATATTCCTGTTATTGGAAAACTTTAAAATTAAGAGCAACAACTCCAGTTGTCTTTAGCAGTCGATGCTAGCCACCAATTCCGGCGTCCGCGCACTACATCCTCATGCTCTGTAAGAAGGTGAGGGGAGACAATAAAAATGAAATCTCTGTTCTAGATCAGAAAGTGTTAAAAACTTAATTTGGTTCAAATATTCTTGATAACGCTGATGACGAAGATGATTACAATAAATGATGAAGATGACGATATCAAAAGGACCAATTAAATTCTGATGATAAACTCCACACAACACAACTATGGCAGAAACGCTAAATGATTATTCCAAAGATAGGTCCACAATGCAAGCACGTTCGAGGTGATATGTACAAATATATCGAAATCCAGGAGAGAACTGAAGCATTAAAATCATCCCATCATTGGCAGTGCACATGACGAATGAAACACGGCATGAATAAATAAAAACATTTTCTTAACCTTGTAAATTTGGAGTCTATTTCAAAAGTCAAGGTCAAAACTGTTTACTTAATAGTTATGTATAGTTCTAAACGTGTATGCAAGAAGTGAAGAGGTATATGTCCAGCGAGTGATAGTAATATCCTATTGGTGTTGAATTAAAGAAGAAGCTAAGCAATTTCTGAGAGAGACGGAGAGGTGCTGCGTTCACGCAGTGCTACTCGAAACTGGTCGGAGCTTGGCGATACGGGATAAAAAGTTCGTGCTACGGAGACTGCGTGTGGACAAGAGTTGCTACGTCATGGCACAATAGACCAATCACGGAGCCAGCTGTATACTTTTCTGTAACTTAACAATCCGCTCTCGATAGTGCAGCGCCGTATGCTGGGTGGCAATTGTACTGGGGAAAGGGACATCACAGTATATACAATTCAGGAGAACGAGAAGAAATCAACTTTTAAGCTCGATCTCTGTAGAAAAAAACACAGACTTTGGAATGTGGAGTTTTGTTGAACGAATATTTTTCTGGAACTTTAGTCACTCTAAATACTCAGCAAATTTAGGTACATCTTGAGAACCTTTGTTAACCATGAACTGAAACAGAAATGTACATTGATCACGACATTCTGTGATTTTTTTTTAAGGCCTGTAGACATTCTAGGCGAAATAACTTTAAAATGTACGATTTTTGTTATTTCTTCATCTCGTATACACGTTTCTCGCATAATCTTTATTTAATAGGTAATGATATCATGCATATAACACCAGGCAATGATTTGGGTGATAAACATGGACTTATTCTCTCTTGGAATAATGGATCTAAGCTTTGAATTCTTATCTTTGATCCTTTGTATTCATTACTATTATCATTATTAGTTTTGAGGGGGTATGCGTTAAACAGAAGGAACATTACGCGAAATGTTAAAGCAACCATGGCAATAAGAATGAAAATATATATTTTATTCCAATACTTTAATCAAGACTATTAGTTCAGTTCCTTTAAATTAACTAACATTGCTCACTTCTATTTACCTTCGTCAATAGTAGAGGTGATATCAGCAGTTTATCATTATAAGAGAAATGCAGTTTGGGAGTATTGTAATCATGGTTATGAAATTGTCTTCACCTGCTTGCCAAGTTTACCAAGAATATTCACCTCTTTTGAATTTTTATGGCTTTTCCAATAATACAATTTCTAAAACTATTCTTCGATCTACCCTTATTATCCTGCCTGCCATAAGGGAGGCAGACAGCGTATTCTACTAACCTTTGGGTGTTTAGGGTCAGACAATGCCCTCCACCACAAACAAACACGGCCCAAACAATAGCCGCCACCACCAAAGTGGGAAAATTTTTCATCCACCTATTCATCCAAATCACCAAGTGTGTCTGAATCGACAATGGACGCAATGCCAGAGGTATGGACTATCTATAGGAGTTTGTTGTTAGAAGTAATTTTAAGGTTGGGTAGAGATGTATGAAAATTAGTGTAAATGGTTCAACACTCTTCGGACAAGCGTTCCCAGGGGGGTTCCCAGAAGATTTGAAAACGTGACGCACCATGGGAGAAATTTCACCAGACGACACATGTCTCCTTTTTAAAAAAATGAAAAATTTTACCTCCATTTCCTTATCAACAGTTGACTACTGCACACCTTTTGTCCAAATTTAGATAATACTTCAGACATGCCATAAACTGCGATACACGTAACGTGCTTGAAGATCCACCTGTTCATGTAGGCATAATTTAGGGGGAGAATATTCATGAATTTGTTATATGATTATGTTATTCCACTTCATATCACAGGTTTTGTTTAGATGAATGTGAAACGCTCTTTGAACTATCACGTTTTATCGAAACAATAGTAATCCTAGCTATTTCATAACGTGATTTATGGCAGGTCGCAGAAGTCATCAACACATACTTATTTCATCTTCTTCTTTTTTTTTTTCTTTTCTTTCATGTAGCCACAGAGTACTCTTCACAAGCCTGGTGTGAAACAATGGTATAAGCAAAATGTGGATCATTTGTTTTTAATTTCTGTTTCTTTTTCATGATGCCAAATGTGTTTTGACATTGACACGCATGGATGAATGTGAACGACATGAACAGTATAAGTTGAGTAATGCTCCTGTCACAGTTTGCCGGATAAGGCAAACGTATGAGAAACGAATGTCGTTTTCGGCATCCGTTGATATCCATTAGAATGCGTTTCATTTCCTTTTCATCCTTTGGATAGACTTTCATCGTCAGGCGAAGTCCGTCAAAGCGGCCAGAAAACTTTGTGCCTGCATAAAATATCAAAAGTCGTTGCGCACAAGTCATGAATAATGTGATTGCATACAATGAAATGAAAATAGACACAAGATAAAGACCAAAAAATGAGTTGATCTTCCGTGTTTTTATTCATCCGTAAGCATTTTTGGAGTTTTGAAATGAGCTAGGGTCCGTCTTTAGCCCAAAGCCCTTCCACATGACTTCCTCCCTTGTCAGTTCCACGCAAATGAAAGCAAGGGAGGATCATGGCTTTTCATTGCGATGATCACCATTCTCGTGCACAAATCTGTTTTTTTTTCGACATAGCTAGTTCAAAATTGCAATAAGTCTGTTGTCCCTATCCCCATCATCACAAATGTAGTGTCAAAGGAAAGAAAAGGAAACTTACCTATTTCGTGATCTATTTTCATATCATCAGATCATGTTTAGATAATGTTTATTCGATGGGATACTGCTGGGGGATTTAATTTTCTCCCTTTTTTTCAAGAAACACAGTGTATTTTACAATGTTCACGGAAAATCTCTGTATTCTCCAACACGAGAGTAAGTTATGGAGTATGTCCACCACTATGATTCTAAACGTACCGCTGCGTGTTACCTCATGGCCCGAAATCTAAGTTGAAACCTGAGGACAAATCTGATGATTTTTGACAATTACATAAAAATGAACTTCAGCATTTGGGGTTTCCATTTTTCACTCCCTAATGCTTTCTGCCGAAAAAGAGCACAAATCGTTGGGGACCACCACCCCGGAAAAAAAATCGTGAGGGGACCCTCCCTTTCCCCTCCCACCCCCCCCCCCCCTCCCCCGAGATTTCAGCAGGGGGTGTCGGTTAGAATACAGGACTGGAAGACGCAGCAGTAAAGTAATGGGTGCAGCTCTAATAACAATTATGATAATATAGAATTAAAAAGAAAATAGACTGGGGTATTTCTCTCGATGAATATTAGTTGTTTTGCTAAAACCCCGTGAAGCCGCAAATTGTAATGACACTGGCATTTCTATAGCACAAAATACCACTTGTCCCTACGGCCTTCAGCTTGCCAGTGGGCACTGGACACCAACAAAAGCTTCGTGGTCATTTAAAGAAATCGGCATGGCTTTGAAGAGATTGTACACAAAATGACAAATGCAAACATGCTAATCCGGTAACAAGTGCCAAGAAAAGTGTCTGGATTTTATTCTAAGGACTTGTAAATTCGGGTATCAGTTTCGACTATCACCTGTTTGAAGTTGCGTGAAATATGTGTCAGGAAAGGACAACAGTAAAGGATATGTATTTTGGTAGTAAATTACCAGTTCGAGATCGTGAGAATTACAAGTGATGATGAAAAAATGCTGATGTCAGAAGGTTGTCATCTTTCAGTAACAAGGGCCTTTGCATAAGATTGGATCGGTAACGATACTCTTTCCCAAAGAACATTTTCAAATGTTTTGTCGGCACTTATGTGAAAAAATATATGTTCAGGCCCAGTTTCCGTGGCAACCTGCTGCAGTGTCTGGTAGCCTCGGCAAATTATGTAGTGGTCATAGATGTCAGACTATTTTTAAAGGGGCATATGACCCCTTCCCCATGCCCCCTCCTGAAAAAATCAACACCACCACCACCGTTTGCACCTGTTTTGTAATGTTATAACAACACGATATTTTTCTACATACACGCACAGGCCTCGAGTTTACCGTGCATACTCAAAAATTCTGCATTTGACACTGTTTGACATAGAGTTCTGTAGATGTTCTGACTTTTCATATGATGTCAACCGTTTGTGATAAGCTTGTCAATACGATTCATGTCAGAGGATTTTTTTTTATGGGAAGGCAAAATGAAATAAGGTGAATGAAGTTTAAATTACGCAAAACTACACTTGCCTTCAAATTCTTTAGCCGTCACATTCAAAGCCTCTTAGCTGTGGACAGTGGTGTAACCTTAGGGAGCAGAAGGGGCATGTCCCCAACCCCTCCCAAATTGCGCGGCTATAATGCGGAAATGATAGACGAAACGGACAGGAAGAGAGGAGGCAACAGGAAAAGACGATGTTTCAATGTCCTTCCATGGTCTTTTGCATTTCATCTATCTTCAATAAGCCTCTCCCCCGTAACACCAGAGCCCCCTCCATGGATGGAGCCTTGTTCCGCCATTGCTTGTGGATTATGAAATCGCATACCAGGTCATTTTTTAGTATTTACCATATCCCTTCTTGAAGCTAGCTGGTATAATACGTGTCTAGTATTACAAGAACAGGAATGAAGGTTGTCACGCAATTTCTTTCTAAAATATTTGTTCTCTAAAAAAAAAGACAAGATTGACAAAGAGATACTATGGAAAGATGACTTCTTCCTGTATGATTAATTTCCTTAAATCGATATGCTTTTATTCCTCTTCTACATGTATATCCCTTTATCTTTGTTATTTTTGCATATTCACCTGTTAGTTTGTTTTTTGTTTGCTTCTTTTTTTCTCTGTTGAGCGTCATCAGTTTATAACGATGTGTTGCTATGTTTCATTATGTTTTCAATTAAGGTTTTTTTGTGTGTGTGGTTTTATGCTCATTCTTCCTTCATTTTCTGAAATCCATTTCCTTCTGCCATAATTCGCTTTGTGTCTCAAATAAATTCATTATATACACTTTTACTTTGTTTTGTTTTTTTAACCTTTTCATTTATTTTCGTCTTCTTCTCTTCCTCTTCGTTCCCTTTGTCTCGCGTTTTCACATTTACTCTCATGTTTTCTACTGCAACAAAATCATACATGCAAGAGAAAAAAAAAATATTTGAGAGCATAACTTGTTTTTGACACGACGGAAAGTTGATGTTCACCAGATATTTCAGTGTCCTTGCGTTTAGGTATAGATCATGACTTAACCTGGTCACCCCTCCTAAATTTCTCCTTCTCTCTTTCATCGCGCCATTTATCCGGCGGAAACAACGGTTAGAGGAACAGAGTAGAGTGGGCAAAGTTTTTATGGACAATATTGTCTGCGCTGTTCCTATCTGTCAGCCCTTTTCCTTCTTCTCGTCCTCTCCCATTTATTAATTACCAAAAGTTATAGGTCCTCCAGTTTCCCTCGGTCGTAGCCAAAACCAGAAGATATGAAAAAAATATACCTATGTCTCTCTACAAGCATGACAACGTTTTGGAAATCTAATTATAGGGTGACCTGAATTAAAAATTGGGGATTTCTTGGTTGAAACTTCGGATTGATTGACCTGTTTTTGTTTTTGGAGAAGAGAAGAGTTTAATGAGGTAGTAGTGATGGGTGAGAATGTCTTCAAGGTTCAGTTTTTCGTCAAGGGATATTGGGGCGGGGAACATGACGCAAGATAATGTCAGACGTCATTGAGTTTGTCATGTAACCATGAGCGCTCTACATGCTGAGTGCCGATGTTACGTAAAGTACATGTGGCTATTTTGCAATATTAGCTCCAGAACTCTTCAAAAACAACTTATAGTTTGATATCCATGGTCATGCTTGTTTATTCCCTTAGTTCTTCTTCATCCAAAGGCATGGAATCCATCGTGCTAAGAAGGACTAAGCAACGCACTTCTTTTGTTCTTTTTTAAGTCCTCGCCATTTACTTCAATTCCTTCATAAACCACTTAACATTTTGGTAAATCAAAATTTGCAACCTTATATGTATAATGAGTTCCTTAGAGGTCCTTAAAATATCCATCGCCGAAGGCTTTCACATTACAAATCAAAGTTAGGAGATTTTTGTTTAAAAAATAGACTAACCACCCCAATTTACCAATTTTTGGCAAAAGCTATCTTTGGAGCTTTTCTCCCCACTAGATATTGCAGAAAGTTTAAATTTTGCATGTCGTCAATATATTTTTAAAATCTTCGATATCTCGTTTAGAAGCAGACTCATCAACATTCATCGTTTACTGCGTGTAGCGGGCACTACTGGATATTTCCGATGGCATTTAGCACTGAGCATCCTCTTCTTAATTTAATGAGGCTTATTAACCTCGCCGTTTAGTATGAGGACAGTAAAACGTCAAGGGAGGGTGGTTTGATATTCAAATAAAGGGGAAAAATGGCGGGAGGATTTGTCCAAGAAAACGATGTCCATCGGCTTTGCTACATGGGTACTTTCAACTCTAGTCAGTGCGAGATTAGAAAAAATGTTCCGTCAGTCTGTCTTTGCTAACATCATACATGTCATAGGTCTTATTGAAATAATGTTTCTGCAAAGTTAGCATTAAAATCTTATTCAAAAGACTGCATCAGCTTTATCAACTAGTTCACTGACAATGTCAACACTCAGGCTTGAAGACGTCATGGCTGTTTAATTGAGAATGACAAATACCGGACCGATTTAATGACCATTGTCCCTGTATATTGATATTTCTGAGGAGACACGAGTTATTTAAGGAACTAATTGTGACTAAAGTTTCCAAATATGCGACGTGGATAAAATTGTGATTGAATTTTGTCTGCATCAAGCACGAAAAAGGACTTTAACTGTCGGGTTGGTTTCTGCTTAATTCACAAGCAAGGTTGACATAGGTTAGTCATGACTGAGATATCCCGGATTGAACGGCATAAAAAACCACATATGCACGATTCCCCTTGCTCGAGCAAGGGGGGGGGGGATGAGAATTATTTCGATCTTTTCCATTTTTAGTACAACTGACATACATCAATATTATACTTTATCTGTGTTGATGGGAAAAGCATTTTCAGTTTACACTCATATCTAACAAATCCGTTGCTAGAATGATTTAAGTAATTTTTTCTATATCTTCTTTCCTTTATCAGTTATTGTTCTGGTTGTATTGTTTTGTTTGTTTGTTGTTGTTGCTTTCTTTTCTACCCCTGCACACTTAATTGCTCCCTCCAACAACCCCCCCCCCCCCCCTCTCTCTCTCTCTCTCTCTCTCTCTCTTTCATTCATTTCCCCTTCCTCTCCTTCTCTCATAAAATACTCTTTTTTTTTCCTTAAACCAAGATATATAATCAATATATTTTGATCAGATTTCTTGAGCAGTCAAATCTATTTTTCGTCTCGCAACTGAATTTCGAAAATAAGGTAAGGAAAATGGTAGGAATGGTGCGCCAAAGAAATGAGTAACAAAATAATAACGACTCACCGTCTGGTTAACTTCATTATGTGGACGTCCATCAATCTTAAGTATGCAGTGCATTAATGAAAGCGGTCATTGTTAATTATCGTCTTTGACCCAGCGAAGAAAGTAGGCTACTCAGAGAAGACTGGTCAAGACTTCGAACTGTGACAACCTGGTCCATGGTCAAGTAAATAATGACGTCACCGTGACGTCGGCATAACAGTGAACAATAAATCCCAGAATGCCCGGAACTCTCAGGCCAGTGGTCACTGCTGCTGGAACCTGGAAATATTGAATTTCACATATTTCTTGATAATGTGAGACTTCCACTGACCAAAACAAAAATATAAGTGGGTCATTTATACTTTTTTTTTTAAGTAGATCACTATAATCGATATTTTATTGCCCTCCGGTGCATAGACTTTTGGTAGACTGTCCAAAATTTTAGTTATTCTAAACAGATATGTCTGACCGGATGTGAGAGAGAATGTCCCTATTTAAAAGGAAAAAAAAGGAAAGAAAGAACACTTATAAATGAAAGTTCCATTGCCGTGAAATTTGCAAACATCTCCAGACTAACTGGAATGTCATGTGTGGGATTATTCCATTCGGTAATCCAAAACCTTCTTCTAGTATTACAATAACAAAATATGATTCAAAGTATCGCTATTTATTTCAGTTGAAATGAATTCTGATGTGCGTGGGTGTATGGTCAATAATCTGTAGCGGTCAAGTACATGCATCTCATAAAATACCATGCGTCAACAACGGCGCTAATGTCCATTGGCAAGATACTACCTGTGAGGATTACTGCTATAAGTCAATGTGACTGTCTTTACCATTGCCTTGCATGTACGCATGTGAACGGTGCAAAATGGTAGGAATGCTCCCTCAGGAGTGGAGATGGTGCACACTTGCGGCCACACGCCTGTAAATAGATCCGTTCATTGACAGAGATTCCTCCAACCCGTACCAAAGATGACATCATAGTTGAAAAAATATTCAAATAAAATCAATGATACATACTTTAACACTTTGTTTCATATGTGCATAGAGAGGGATAATTACTGGTTTAGATCAGTCCTATGAGAGAGCAGCACTTGGTCCCAGGTGGATTTCAAGGGGACTTTATTATTGTGGCAAAAAGCCTTACAACCACTGGAGCTTTGACCAAGTTTTTGTTAGTCTGATTTTCAGCCCCTCTACCGAGAAAAAAATGCTGAAAAACAGCCCTTCATATTTTAAGCAATTAAAGAATATTGTATGAACTTTTAAAGACAAAAGTTTGAATGGTGCCATTGTAAACACTTATTTTTCATGAATTCATCAAATTTCATTTTGAACACAGGAGCCTATGGGGAAATATTTACAGGCGTACGACCTTGCGTGCGGCCTAGAAATCCTGTGATCAGGGGTAATAACAGTAACATTGTATCGAAGTATTCACGAAATGTGCTATATGAATGTAATATATTATTATCATCATCTTCATTATTAATAGCTCGTACCATATTTATGTCCACGTATATAGTTTAAGAATAATTGTAATAATTGCAACTGTCAAAAATAAGCCTACAAAAAAAAGATCAAAAGAAAAAATGCTAATGAAGGTACTAAAAACCTGATTACTAGTAACCTGCACGGCAAATAAACATGTGATCGCCAGATTCAAATTGCTGTTACATGTTAACTGAAATAAGTAAATTGATGACATGCAGACGTGTGGATGACATGAAATGGAAGGTGTTAGGCATATATCCTAAAGTTTGTTCATCAAGCTTGAAAATTTCAGTGCGTACCCTTAAAAAGCTACGCAAGTCAGCCATACATCAGTAGGATATTGTCATGGTTTTGATTATACATTTATAGTTTAACATACACGTTAACAAGTGCAGCTGATGCAACTCACTTTTAAAGACGACGACGTGAAGTTCAAAATGACTTGTACATGTACATATTCTGCATATATTCACGATTTATAGATTTGTGACTATCTATTCAATACAATACACGATTACATATTTTTTTCAGAGGTTAATGGCGGACAAATATTTGACTTTGACCTTAAACTTTGTATATCAGCACTGGAAAAGGACATTGATCGATCTGGAAGGTAATAAATGACAATATCTGTGAATGGGGCATGATTAATTTAGTTCACATATTCAAATAGATTCGCTCTTGAACACAGATAACCCTCTCGATGTATACCTTGGTATCTGTCTCTCATCCTCCCTCTCTCTTTTTTTTCTCTCTCTCTCTCTCTCTCTCCCTCTCTTTATCAATCTATCTCTCCGCTTCTTCTTCTGCATTTATATCTAAATTTTTCTCCTTTGTCATTCCACATTGCTCACCATTCATCTCCTTGTCTCCCCTCTCTCTTTCTCTCTCTCTCACTCCAGGCTCTTTCTCGTTCTCTCTCTCTCTCTCTTTCTCGTTCTCTCTCTCTCTCTCTCTCTCTCTCTCTATTCCTCCCTCATCTCTTCATTTTCCCTTTTTTCTCTCTCTCTTGATTTCTTTTTCAACAGTTGTCTCCTCTTCTCTTCGAGTCCTTGCAGCTCTCTTTGCAGTTTGTTCTATGTGCCCATCATTTCTTCCCCATTTCTCTCCTACATAATGTATAGTCCCAGTATAGTCTCCCGTTACGTTTTTTTTTTAAATCTTTCTGTCTATATTTCTCTCTCTCTCTCTCTCTCCCTGTCTCTCCATTTCTCTCTCTTTCTCTCTCTTTCTCTCTATCTCTCTCTCTACCTACCTCTCTCTCTCTCTCCCACGTATCTTGTCATTATATTATTTCCCATATGACATCTGTATGTGACAGAATAGGGTAGTTCTGTCTATTTTTTACCCATATGCAGTCTACCCCTAAATTAATACGAAATGTCTTCTTGCATGCTCTAACACTGATTATCATTCTCAGTCCCTTGGTATTTATCAAACACATATTGCACGAACATGACAAATACCCTTCAACTCCTCACGTGAATCATGATTTTAACCCTAAAATAGGATATAATGCATAACCTGCTAGACAGATATAATTATGTCAAGCCACTCGAACATGACAAATTTATGTTTATGACCTCCTTGAGTACTATAAAGTGCATTAGGATTACATTTCAATGCAATCAAATTTTGAGAATTTTCCTTTTACCAGCCTACTGCCCTCTGTTAAAGCCAGTTGATTTTAAAAATCTGAGCTGCATGGTCCTACATGCTATCAGTGTATGTAATATTGTGTAAAAATGAAACCCTAAAAATTGCATTTCAAATACATCGTCATATGTTTCAGAAAAAGTGAAAATATACAAGTGACCGGAAATACCCCACATTTTTACCAATATACTTCAGTGTTATTGAAAAGCAACGGGCCAACGACGGTTTTGAAAGTGGCGGTATTCACTGATAGATATCTTGATAATAACATCTTATATTTAAAAACCTTTATATTTCTGGATATTTGTATATTTTTCTGAACATCTTTATACAACACAGACATCGAAATTCAACAATTTCTTAAATCAAGCCTCCACAAAGTTACTGGATCCCTTTAATTGTCACCATGCACTACGGAGATACACTCTACCAAGTAAAGTTTCCAATCACACTTCCAAAAGTTCAAACATAGACAAAGTCTACGAAATATAATGGTAAATTGAAATTAAAAAACCAGATCCATTTTTTTTTTCAAAAGTGTATATCACACCTTTGATGTTGGTCTGCCATTCGAAAGAGTTGTCACTCCTCAGTCATTCAGCATTCTACTTTTTATAGCGTTTATAATTTTTGTCTTTCTTTTTGGGCCATGATGAAGTGGGCTTTATGGGGCATTAGCATTATGGGGAGAAATTCCTGTATTTAAAAGATCAATAATCCAAAATTATTTTAAAGATGCTAGGCCTACTATATTTTTGTCGAAATGATAATTTTGTATATGCGAGAACTGAAAATAGTATGTTCCCTTTTTATTCTCCTCCTACCTCTCCTTCTCCTTATTCTGCTTCTTTTTCTATTCTCTCCTCTCATCAGTGCTCATATCGATATTAGAATCAACGCCAGACAAGTATCATGATACCCTTTATCATTTATCTTAGAACTGAACTTAAATGATTATTATCATTAACGGGTTATTGATGATTTTTCACCAAAATACTCAATAAAACCGTTGGTCATCGAGCCACAGCATAGAGTAAGGGAGAAATTGGGGGATTTTATGAGAGGAAATATTACAAGCCTCCACGGACATTCAGGGAGATATTTTTAGGGTTTTCTGACTCACTCCGTGCACCCAAAAAGCGTGAAGGTGGGAGGATTTCATATCGAACTATCACGAGATATGAGGGTCAAAGTTTGGGTAAAATTATCAAAAACTGAAGAAATAGGAATTGGAGGTTTTAGGACTTTGCCACGGGAGTGTTTCGTATAGTGAAAAAAAAAGACACCTGCGAATCTGTTTTTATTTTGCATAGGCCCAGTTTGGACCATGTATCGTTGAAGTCACCCCCCCCCCCCCCCGACTCTCTCTCTCTCTCTCTCTCTCTCTCTCTCTCTCTCTTTCTCTCTCTCTGTCTCTCTCTCTGTCTCTCTCTCTCTCTTTCTTTTTTTTTTTCCTTTCCAAATCTCCACTTAAATTCTGCTTCTCCCTTTAACCTCTCCCGCCATACATTATACATGATTGTATATTATCATTCTAGCACACATACAATATTACAAGCTTCGGTGCTCTATATTCCAAACTTCTATTGAACATTTGAATTTGACAATATTTTGAAAGCAAACCATATTAATTGTATTCGCGTCACGTGCTGATTATACCATGAGCCTTTTGGGGCAATTTCCAACTTTTTTTTCTACTTCTCTCATGATTTATTAGTCATATTTCATGAATAGAAAACACAACAAACAACGCAGGTACTAAACCGTCAAATTTGCCGCAGCTTATCAGATGATGTTTATTTAAAGAAACGAATGTAACGCCTCGAGGGGATTTTTTTTTCACACAACCCCGTACCTGTACAAAGGTGTATTTTCATTTTCCTCTTTTGTCCCGTTCGTGATAAGTCGCGTGCGTCGGCAGATTAAAATCAGTTTAGCAGAAATAATTTTTCATATTTCTTCCTCGTCTTGGGGCAAAACGCAGAGTTCAAGACGGTCACATGAAGCAGGTAAAACATTGTTCACTGAATGATGTTGTGTTTGCAAAGAAGTCGAAAATTTGGAATGAGCAAAAAGTGTTCATCAATTTCCGTCTGCCATCTTGCTTGAAAATTTCAGATTCGATCTTTAAAAAAAAATAGAAAGCCACCTTTTTTCATAAATCATAATTCCTCATTTTGTTCTTATATTCATGTACATGTTTTTTAAAGAAAAAATCATCATAGGCACGATCATGAAATACATGCAGTTCATGTACTGCATTCAAGGATTTCAATTTAACCCTCCCTCTCCCCTCCCATTTCATTACGTTCAGATTGATCAGGTATATACCGAAACACTTTCACTTCAAAATCAGGAATACCTGTGCAATCTCGGGAGAAATTCACACCGTAACGTGACTTATGGTAATATCCCATAATAACCACCCCCCCCCCCCTCCCCTTACACCGCATTACCCTTAAATGCAACTTTCATCCTATGTCACATGACTTTCACATTCAAAAATGCACGAGTGATTTTATCAAAGGGTACGTTCTTGACGCCCCAAGAACGGTAACGTTATTACCGTGGCACTGGCCAAGAAACCCCCAGCGAAAGCATTAAACATGTTAATTAAAGCAATTCTTTCATACTTATGGACTACACCTGGGTTGAGAAGGGCAAATCAGATTTACTGTCTCACGAAAGGACATTAGTGCTGCCACTGGACTAGAACTACCAACCACTGATCACAGTTTGGTGACATGGCCACTAGACCAAGAGAGTTCTACACGGCTGAAAATGAAGTGAAAAGGGGGTTGATAATGGAATAGATATCTGAGAAAGGTGAAGAACGTTTTTGATGTGACTGATCTATTTTTACTCAGATAACATTCCTCCATGCCCTCAGACTAGATTTTGCTCCTTGAAGACAGCGTAAAGGGCTTAAACTATAATGGCAGTCATACATGTTTGAAGTTTCTTTTATTTCCACATAATGTAAGTAACACAATTAAATAAACATACATATTCTTATTCT
>CM057161.1:7882221-7899262 GCA_029962745.1 Echinometra lucunter | reverse complement strand
TCTCTCTCTCTCTACCTCTCTCTCTCTCTCCCACGTATCTTGTCATTATATTATCTCCCATATGACATCTGTATGTGACAGAATAGGGTAGTTCTATCTATTTTTTACCCATATGCAGTCTACCCCTAAATTAATACGAAATGTCTTTTTGCATGCTATAACACTGATTATCATTCTCAGTCCCTTGGTATTTATCAAACACATATTTCACGAACATGACAAATACCCTTCAACTCCTCACGTGAATCATGATTTTAACCCTAAAATAGGATATAATGCATAACCTGCTAGACAGATATAATTATGTCAAGCCACTCGAACATGACAAATTTATGACCTCCTTGAGTACTATAAAGTGCATTAGGATTACATTTCAATGCAATCAAATTTTGAGAATTTTCCTTTTACCAGCCTACTGCCCTCTATTAAAGCCAGTTAATTCTAAAAATCTGAGCTGCATGGTCCTACATGCTATCAGTGTATGTAATATTGTGTAAAAATGAAACCCTGAAAAATGCATTTCAAATACATCGTCATATGTTTCAGAAAAAGTGAAAATATACAAGTGACCGGAAATACCAGACATTTTTACCCATAGACTTCAGTGTTATTGAAAAGCAACGGGCCAACGACGGTTTTGAAAGTGGCGGTATTCACTGATAGATATCTTGTTAATAACATCTTATATTTAAAAACCTTTATATTTCTGGATATTTATATATTTTTCTGAACATCTTTCATGTCTTTATACAACACAGACATCGAAATTCAACAATTTATTAAATCAAGCCTCCACAAAGTTACTGGATCCCTTTAATTGTTACCATGCACTACGGGGATACACTCTACCAAGCAAAGTTTCCAATCACACTTCCAAAAGTTCAAAGATAGAAAAAGTCCACGAAATATAATAGTTAATTGAAATTAACAAACCAGATCCATTTTTTTTTTCAAAAGTGTATATCACACCTTTGATGCTGGTCTGCCATTCGAAAGAGTTGTCACTCCTCAGTCATTTAGCATTCTACTTTTTATAGCGTTTATTTTTTTCTTTCTTTTTGAGCTATGATGAAGTGGGCTTTATGGGACATTGGCATTATGGGGAGAAATTCCTGGGTTTAAAAGATAAAAAATCCAAAATTATTTTAAAGATGCTAGGCCCACTATATGTCGAAATGATAATTTTGTATATGCGAGAACTGAAAATAGTATTTTCCCTTTTTATTCTCCTCCTACCTCTCTTTCTCCTTCTTCTGCTTCTTCTGCTTCTTCTTCTATTCTCTCCACTCATCAGTGCTCCGTGCTCATAGCGATATTAGAATCAACGCCAGACAAGTACCATGATACCCTTTATCATTTATCTTATAGAACTTAACTTAATGATTATTATCATTAACGGGTTATTGATGATTTTTCACCAAAATACTCAATAAAACCGTTGGTCATCGAGCCACAGCATAGAGTAAGGGAGAAATTGGGGGGATTTTATGAGAGGAAATATTACAAGCCTCCACGGACATTCAGGGAGATATTTTTAGGGTTTTCTGACTCACTCCATGCACCCAAAAAGCGTGAAGGTGGGAGGATTTCATATCGAACTATCACGAGATATGAGGGTCAAAGTTTGGGTAAAATTATCAAAAACTGAAGAAATAGGAATTGGAGGTTTTAGGACTTTGCCACGGGAGTGTTTCGTATAGTGAAAAAAAAAGACACCTGCGAATCGGTTTTGATTTTGCTTGGGCCCAGTTTGGACCATGTATCGTTGAAGTCACCCCCCCCCCCCGACTCTCTCTCTCTCTGTCTCTGTCTCTGTCTCTCTCTCTCTCTCTCTCTCTCTCTCTGTCTCTCTCTCTCTTTCTTTTTTTTTTCCTTTCCAAATCTCCACTCAAATTCTGCTTCTCCCTTTAACCTCTCTCGCCATACATTATACATGATTGTATATTATCATTCTAGCACACATACAATATTACAAGCTTCGGTGCTCTATATTCCAAACTTCTATTGAACATTTGAATTTGACAATATTTTGAAAGCAAACCATATTAATTGTATTCGCGTCACGTGCGGATTATACCATGAGCCTTTTGGTGCAATTTCCAACTTTTTTTCTACTTCTCTCATGATTTATTAGTCATATTTCATGAATAGAAAACACAACAAACAACCCAGGTACTAAACCGTCAAATTTGCGGCAGCTTATCAGATGATGTTTATTTAAAGAAACGAATGTAACGCCTCGAGGGGATTTTTTTTTAAACACCACCCCATACCTGTACAAAGGTGTATTTTCATTTTCCTCTTTTGTCCCGTTCGTGATAAGTCGCGTACGTCGGCAGATTAAAATCAGTTTAGCAGAAATAATTTTTCATATTTCTTCCTCGTCTTGGGGCAAAACGCAGAGTTCAAGACGGTCACATGAAGCAGGTAAAACATTGTTCACTGAATGATGTTGTGTTTGCAAAGAAGTCGAAAATTTGGAATGAGCAAAAAGTGTTCATCAATTTCCGTCTGCCATCTTGCTTGAAAATTTCAGATTCGATCTTTAAAAAAAAATAGAAAGCCACCTTTTTTCATAAATCATAATTCCTCATTTTGTTCTTATATTCATGTACATGGTTTTTTTTTTTAGAAAAATCATCATAGGCACGATCATGAAATAAATGCAGTTCATGTAATGCATTCAAGGATTTCAATTTAACCCTCCCCCTCCCCTCCCATTTCATTACGTTCAGATTGATCAGGTATATACCGAAACACTTTCACTTCAAAATCAGGAATACCTGTGCAATATCGGGAGAAATTCACACCGTAACGTGACTTATGGTAATATCCCATAATAACCACCCCCCCCCCCCTCCCCTTACACCGCATTACCCCTAAATGCAACTTTCATCCTATGTCACATGACTTTCACATTCAAAAAATGCACGAGTGATTTTATCAAAGGGTACGTTCTTGACGCCCCAAGAACGGTAACGTTATTACCGTGGCACTGGCCAAGAAACCCCCAGCGAAAGCATTAAACATGTTAATTAAAGCAATTATTCTCTCATACCTATGGACTACACCTGGGTTGAGAAGGGCAAATCAGATTTATTGTCTCACGAAAGGACATTAGTGCTGCCACTGGAATAGAACTACCAACCACTGATCACAGTTTGGTGACATGGCCACTAGACCAAGAGAGTTCTACACGGCTGAAAATGAAGTGAAAAAGGGGATGATAATGGAATAGATATCTGAGAAAGGTGAAGAACGTTTTTGATGTGACTGATCTATTTTTACTCAGATAACATTCCTCCATGCCCTCAGACTAGATTTTGCTCCTTGAAGACAGCGTAAAGGGCTAAAACTATAATCATGATAATGGCAATCATACATTCCTTCTTCTAATCTTTCCTCGATCATCAGACCTATTTTAGGGGGATTTCATTTACATGATGAGCAATTATTTCAGTTTGAACAAGATTTTCATTATGTTAATGATTATTATCCTCCAAGCTATTTATGAGACGAATATTCTTGCGATTTGAGAAAATCTTCATATGTCCTTAAATATCCCTGTAACCGTGGTAACCATGTTAGTGTCCGTCTGTCTACAAGTACCTTTCATCCGATCCCATTATTTTCATTTGTCTCTCTCTCTCTCTCTCTCTCTCTGTTTCTTTTTTCTCTATTTCTCTGTCTCTTGCTTCCCCTCCTCTATGTGTCTCTCCATCCCCCTCTCTTCTCTTTCTATCTCTATCTCTCTCTCTCTTTGTTTCATTCTTTCTCTATCTATCTCTCTGCCTCTTGCTTCCCTTCCCTATGTGTCTCTCTCTCCCTCTCTTTCTAGCTCTATTTCTTTTCTCTCTCTCTCTCTCTCTTTCTCTCTCTTTCTCTCTCACTCTCTTTCCATTTACCTATTCCTCTATTTCTTTTACCCATCCCCCTCTCTTTTCCACCCACGGTCTATACAAGTCGCCTGACAGCCCACCGATATTCGACCGACATGACCGAGGAAACCCAGTGGCGTGCTGATGCGCGGGAAATATTATACTTTCACCGGACAGCACGGTCAATTGCCTGCTAATTTTCAGATCAAAAATAGAAACAAATTCCCCTCTCTTTTCCGTCATCTTCTTTGCACATATCCTGCAAAGTGTCCGTCCCTTTAACACCTGATCATACGTATTCAAATGTTTTATTTTCATTTTTTCCAGTTTATGTGCTCATTTTCTTTCTTCTTCTTCTTTTTTTTTTTTTTTTTTTGCTTTGCTTTTTAAGGTGTTTTATTCAGGTTTCCAGATATTGATAAAAGGGGGGGGTGGTATCTGGGAAACCCCTATGCCGCAGACCAATTGCAAGTTTTTATTGCGTTTTGTCCTTTGCCTCCAAAAGTGTTACTGATATCGGTTACTCCAGACTCATACAAGACTGGTAGAGGTGCCGTAGTGGTTTAGGCGCTAGACTGGAGACGCGAAAGTCTGGGGTTCGATCCCCGGCACGGCACTAATGCTCTTGAGGGAGGCATTTTATCTACATTGCCCTTTATCGTACATCAAATAAATTAACGTGCTATAGGCATATTGTTACCAACATGTGCATGTGTGTTTAACAAAAAAAAAAAAGACTGGTAGCTTTTGAGGTATTATTGATCAAGATTAATGTCAACATTATTTCTTAACATCTATCTTATCTGCTGCCAGTTTCAGCGTCATTTCAACAGCCCCCTCCCCCCCCTCCCAACCTTCATCAATGTCCAGGTAATAGACACATTCTCACTCATGGCATGAAGCATGTGATTAAGGTTTCACTAGTATTTCATACAGTGAAATCAAAGGTACATATTTAAACTACAGTAATATGCTAATATACCATTATTGACTCATAACTAACAAGCAATACTATTCCTGATTCATAACTTAAAGTTTAAGGAATAAATTAGTTTACCGGAAAGCCTAGGTTGCTCAAACTCACCAGTGCCTTGTTGGGCTTCATATGTCCCTTGCTTTTAGATTTTTTTAGTTCTTTCAAACTGAAGACTGGTGCAACACACCCCTGGGAGTTTTACAAAAGTAGCCAGTAGGCCTACTCACTCAAGCGTAAAATAGTGTCACTACCCATAATGTCATCCGACTTGATTAGACCCTAACCCATAATTGCATAAGAAAAAAAGAATCATATCGAAATTGTGAAATTATGATCCTGGAGGATATTTTGAAAGTGTGTACTTTTTTGATACGCACTGTATAGAAGGCGAACACTTAGAACAAAAGAGCTGCACTCATGTAAAGATATGTTTCAAGAGAATCCCTTTTAAAGGGAAAGTCCACACTAGAAGTTTCACTATTTCAATAAAAGGAGATAAATTTGAACAGCATTTTAAAAAAGAAATGAGCAAAATTGGTCAAAGAATAAGAAAATTACACACATTTACATTTTCTAGTAAATTACTCTCGGCTCTGCAAATTGGCAACACTGATGACATCATATGCGAGCAGCTCTCCAATCACTTTGTACATGAAATTTCACATTTTCTCAATTTTCTTGGAAGTTACACATTTTCTCACCCCATAGTCAAAAACTGTTATGTAAAAAGCTATTCTTCTGAACATACATTGACTATGGGGGTTAGAAAATGTGTAACTTCCAAGAAAATTGAGAAAATGTTAAATTTCATGTACAAAGTGAATGGAGACCTACTCGCATATGATGTCATCAGTGTTGCCAATTTGCAGAGCCGAGAGTCGTTTACTAGAAAATGTAAATGAGTGTAATTTTCTTATTCTTTGACCGATTTTGCTCCTTTCTTTTTTAAAATGCTGTTCAAATTTATCTCCTTTTATTGAAATAGTGAAACTTCTAGGGTGGACTTCCCCTTTAAAATTACCATCAAGAACAAATGATTTGAAAGAGGGGAACATACAGGTAAATGGGGATTGTATACTTTTACTTTCTCTGTCTTTAAGTACATGTCTTGGCTTACGGAATCAAGGGCAAGACACGGATTTTGATATTGCAAAGACGTTTTAGAGCAAAAACAGGATTATACTCCTTACAAGCAGGATCACAAATTATTTTTTCTGCAAAACTTTGCTCCATATACCTATACACTAAAGATTTATTATGAGTTTAGTACTCATTACCTTTACGACGAGAATAACGAAGCATCTCTTGAATCATTATGTTCATTTCTTAAGGATTGGGAAACTCATTCATTCTTGGCCTAGTTGGCATTTATCTTCTCAAGATTACCTGGATTCAAAGATCAAGTGGCCCCTGGCGGCTGATCCATTGGAATGGAATCAAACATTACCCCGAGGGCTTGTCGTTACATTAACATGACTCCAATTTTCGGCTTCAACAAGGGATGATTGCATGACTGCAGAGGCGTAGGACTATAGGGACGCATGGTCCCTGATCGAACATCAAAAAGTAGAAGATGAGAGGAAGAGATAAAGAGAACAAAGGAGATGAAAAGGAACACATAAGAAGGAAACAACACAAAAATGTTCTCTGTATGTCATGAAGGACAATGCACTTCCGATGCCATGCTGTTGAACCTGCGCGGCACCCACTAAGACCAGCCCCCCCCGCCCTGACATGATCCACGCTACATCTCTGCCCATTACGCATCAAGTTGAAACGAAACGATAAACTTTGGATAAAATGGGGACAAGTTAATTAGTTTCCAGACTGAATGTTTTCCATACGCGGAGTAAATGCTTCCAGTTTGTTCACTTCAGCTACAGGGCATTGTCCCTTGGAAGTAACATTAATAACACAGTCGACGGAAATAACATTTTCAGCAAACTCGACTGGAAACCCGCTGAAATCAAATGTAAATTTGCAAAGCGCGCGAAGGACTTTTTCCGTATATTGGCCGAATCCCAGATTAAACTTCAATCTAGCGCCATTGGGAAACCGCATTTGATTCCCCTTCAATTACTTAACTGAATCATAATCAAATTGCCGACAGACGAGATCATGACCTGAACACGTAGGGTGCTAACTTGAATGAAACGTTTATGTTAACGTTATCAGAATTTAATTGCGGTTTGCAAACGGGAAAACCAACAAGGTCTAACCAATCCTCAAGCCATTTTAAGATTCTTCTATATTGTTGCAATTACAAAGAGTCAGCAAGGCCAGATTATGAGGGAAATCGAAGTATTATTGGGTCTAAGTTGGGGAGAAGAGTCCTTGCGTGCCTTCGGTCGTTGCACCTGAACCTAATCAATTACATGGAATGTGCCCACTTTTGACAATGAAGTAAACAATATTTTGACGAGATTTGGTCTGCGTGGGACAACAACTTCTACCTTTCGAGATGAAATTGATATCGAGGCAAGAATTTCATCCACAAAGTGGAGGTCGGCGACTTTTGAAATGGTTTTTGCTGCATGGTGATAGAGGTGCATGTTTGCATCCTTCCTCTACCTCTCTCAGCTTTCTTCCTGTAAAGACAACATAATCATGATCATATCGCTTGACATCATTTGAATGATTCACTATTAAATCGAAGTATGCTGACACCTTCTTAATTCACTTTCCCGATTTTTTTTTCTCTATTGCAGTTAAAACGTTGTTTGGCGTCTCTTTGTGGCAAGGGGTGTACGCCTTCACCCCATCTGTTTTCAATTGCTTCACTTCTGGAAGCGATCGCACCTATAACAGTATCTACCTGGTTTTAGGAAGGGATTCTTTCTTGGACTTCCTCTTAAATAACATGAATTAAATATCGGCAACGATACAACTTTATTTATTATACATGTATAAAAGTTACAACAGTTGTCTCAAATAGTTTGATCGACGACGTGGGGAATAGGCTTGGACAGTTTCAGAATTCTAACATTTAAGCCTATATGATATCGAAGCCCTTAAGCTGAATCTCCCCATCAACACGATCAAAGTTTGGTGAATTTATACGTGACTTATCTTCTTTCTTTCTGGCAGACAAAAAGGAGGTAACTTGCCCATTAACATGGTGTTTTTCGTGGTATAGGCCTGCAATTATTTTCCGATGTAGCGTCCACATTGATTTGGCATCGGATACAAACGTAATGGTTTTGTTAGCGGTGTTAGTGAGAAAATCTCTAATAATCGGTTAGATGATACATAATCTGATTTTCATGTCCAGATCTTATCCCTTCAGCGCCAAGATCAACCCAAGAAACTAGATTTGCCTATAGATTAATTGGCCTCTTCCAATTATATGTGGGTGAATTTCTCCCACTCAGTTGTCATGGTAACTATACCCCTATCATCCGTTGTTCTTAATCCACGAAGCCCGAGATAACTCGGGATAGGGTCCATACTGAAATCAATCGTGCTCAACGAAGATTTGGCCGATTGCAATGAGAGGGGGGAAAAGTAATGGTGCTTCATACGCTTGAACGGAAACAAAAAATGCAAAATCTATATCTTTGAAGCTTTTAATAATTCAGACTAAACGTTGGTAGCAAATTAGGGACAATTTATATCATGAAATGAACATTGATTCCTCCTCTTCCCCCCTCCTCTCTCTCTCTCTATCTCTCTCTCTCTCTCTTTCTCTTCATCTTTCTCTCTCCCTGACATGATCAACTCACAGTCTTTAAAGTCAGGAAAAAAACATGAATCGTTTTCGTTGTTCGAAAATCTATAGCACTGAACAGGTCAGAAAGCATCTGCTTTGAGTAGGGAACGTGTACATATAGTATAGAAGATTTCCTTTCAGTGATTCCATCAGACGTGCCCCGACCGAACATCCACAAAATACTGTTTCGTAAAATAAATGGTAAGAGAAAAATTAATAAAATCATATCCATTTCTGAAAGAGAGGGGTAATTATTTATTTACTTATTGTTCCTAAGTCAAAAAATAAATGCCATTGAGTATAAGGAACGTGTAGTCTGGAAGATTATCCTGTCGATATGATGCAAGCCCAAGCGCCCCGATCGCCGATATCTACAAGATACTGTTTCGTAACATCATTGGTAACGAATCATTAAACAAATCATCGAATATCCATCTCTGAAAGAGAGGGGCGATACCAATTTATGTCATTTATGACAGGAAAAGTGCTTTCCACTTTCTTAAAACGGAAACGTTTAATAATCATCCATACATCCCTGATCACATTACTCATTTCCCATACATACTCCCACGTAGGACGTCCATTCAGCTGAGATGGGTGTATCGTAATGGGGTTGAGATTTGGTCGGAACATGGACATGAGGTTTGGATAAGATATTTCAACATGTGGAGAGTTTATATGCAAAAACAGATAAACGCCATTTTTGAACATTTTAAAGTAAGGTCATCATCATATAGTACAAAATAATACCTTTCAGATCATATATTGGTCGTGACATATAACGGTATATTGTTGAAGTTATGGTCAAAAGGTAGCACATATTTTTCTTATCTTTTTCTTTTTCTTGATCTTTAATTGCAGATATCTCAACTGGACAAATATGGATATCTCTTTTGCGTTCAAACGAGATAGGCCTACTTCATACATTTGTGTTACTATGTTACAGTCCACTATTCCTTCTAGTTCTTTATCGTAAAAAAAAATATATTCAACATTGTTTGATGGCTTCAAAATTACATTCAAACGGTGCAAACTGATAGCAATCGGTTGCGGATCCTGGATGACATAGGAGTACCTCAGTGGTATTTGGGCCAATCGGTCACGAATGAAGTTTCAAGTCAGAACCATGTGAATTATTATGTGTCATACAAGCAAAAAATAAAGAGATAAATTGAAAATGTTATTGGGATAAAGATGGAATGGAACGGTCGTATTATGTCGTTCAGCTAAGTTCGTGAACTCAAACCAACGAAAGGCCAACTGTGATATGAAAGCCTTCACCATGTCATAGCAGGAGCGTAGAAAGGGGGGGGATGGGGATGCATCCCCCACATTTTGAGGTGGACTCATATATGTGTGTACAAAAATATGTACGAATGAGTTAATCACCCCCCCCCCCCCCCCCCCACGGGTATGAGGACCTGTCCACGCTAATGTATCATAGTCGCATCGAAAAATAAAATTGCCTTTTCTTAGCTGAATTACTTTTTAAATAATGACCCCACATAATAAAACGGCAGATTTTAGATCATCATTTCCTAACAATTGTCTATGTTTTCTGGAGCACAACAATGATGCTTCAAAAATCAACGGACAACCAAACTGTCATGTAATGCCATACTTCAAGGTATCAATGAACTACATAGCACTCCGGACAAACTTAGACTGAACTCTGTTGGTCAATGATGCAATATTTTCACACCTGTAATCACATGTCCTATATCAGAATCAAACAGGTGTATAATAGGAACCATATGTATACCAAACGATCATACCCATCTTCGGGATAACAATCATCCCATGTCTGCTTTCTAACCCCGTTTCCGAATCGGTAGTTTTGTGGCTATAGGTAAATACCCTTTCCGTAATTGGTGGAATGTAATTTTTGCAAGTGTGAACGAGGTTCATGAATAAAAACATGAAACCTGCATCTAAATGAGACACGTTAACCCATTTAATTGGCTATTAGGGAACCATGTGCTTCGTATAAGCTGAGGGTAAGGAGAGAATTCTAAAGTCGATGGGTTAAATATAATATAAAGAGACCAACTTGGTAGTATCACCATCACGCCTATCCTCAGTACGTATGTAATGACATTATGTGATATTCCTTGATTTATTGTCAGAAGTGACAGAAATTTTGATAATTGTGCAACAATGCTATAAGTAAAAAAAAAAAAAAAAAAGAAAAGAAAAAAAAGCGAGCTATAAACATAAGAAACATAATAGAGCAGCTATATCGAATGAAAGAGATACCTTAATCCTGGAGGGGGGCAGTCATATATAATGCTGTATACACCCACGACCAGAGAAAAAATGCATAAAAACGGGTATTTTTTACTGTGAAGGCGCGTCATGCGCGTGACGCGTTTGGGGTACCAAAAATGCCCAAAATCAGGAAAAAGTGTATGTTTTCTTGAGTTTGTTACACTCGTGTAGGGCATTCTTTTCCCCATCTCTATTCTGGACTTTATGTAGCCTCATATTTGCAGCCTAATAATATATTTTCGAAGATGTTGATTGATCGCTTAGCAGGTAGATCTTTCGAAAAGAGGCTCAAAAAATCCAAAGGAAGGGTGATTGTGACCACTTGAAAAAACTCGTTTATGCTGGTTTTGGAAAACTCATGTTCACGCTTGTGTAGAAGAATATCTACTGCCCTCCCCCCCCCCCCCCCGGTAACTTAACATGTTAACAGGAGATAGTTTCACGAAAAGTTGCACAAATTACATTTCATCGTGCACTATCAATCATAAACATTATAAAAGTACGATAGTAAATAAATAAAAGAGCTCATCAAACACCAATATACCTGACAGACGGTGGGGTTTTTTTTAAAAAAAGGAGGGGACACTTTGACTCAGTGCAAGTGCGACCATGTTTTTTCTTCATTTTTTTTTTAATTCACAAATTCCATTTGCACAGAAACGATTTTATCTGGAATTCCACCTTTCATGACATGTCCTTGCCTTTTATTATGCACATTTGTCCGAAACTACATTACTAGTACTTCAATGAAAACTTTAGAAAACAGAAGTAATAGTGTAAACTAAGGAAAAGAAGTATAGGGCGAAGAAAACAAGAGAAACTTGGCATTGAAACGTAACGTCCACCTGTTCGAAAATGAAGAATTATTGTTTGGACTTTGCTTTGACCAGTTTGGTTGCTTTTAGAGTGTTTTTTTATTTCATGCATCATTTGCGGTCACTCTAAAAAAAAAAATACAGCAGCTGTCACAGTTCATCATGTGAATAAAACCTTCTCTTCTTACACCACGAAGTAACTATCTTAAGAAATTTCAAGGAAACAACTTTGTTAGTTATGAAATTTTCCTCTTTTGCAGGGTTAAGAACTTGTTCGAATCGGAAGGGATTCCATGCGCTGTTGACAATGAAAGCGAGTTTGCTGAGTCTAGAAAAGATAAGCTAACCAGTCCTATGCAGTACTGTCACAGTTCATCATGTGGACAGGCCTTCTCTTCTTACACCACGAAGTAACTTTTCTTATGAAATTTCATACAATTTCAAGGGAAAGTCTTTGGCAGTTATGAAATTTTCCTCTTTCGCAGGGTTTGAAACATGTTCGAGTCGGAAGTGCTTTCACTGTTGACAATGAAAGTTTGCCGAGTCTAGAAAAGATAAGCTAACCAGTCCTGTGCCCTCTCAGAACAGTTGGTTAAAATTATTTCATTGGTTGAATGAACTTACCAAAAGTCGGTTATAAAATCCCCGTAATGTTTTACATGCAAAATTTGTTAACCAGCAGTTGGTGAGTAATCATAAGCTCCTGAAGTGTAAGGGCAGGAGGGACAGCCGCCCCCCCCCCTCCCCAACGAAAAAGTGGAGGAGCAAAAGGCATTAGGGGTGCGAAGACATAAGCCCCAAATAGGGCGAGCCACCTGGGATATGTGCCCCTCCCCCCCCCCCCCCTACATCAAAACTGCTTCCGGCGCGCCTGGGTGGGTTCATATTCTAACCAATGTCATGATTTTTAACCGACTGTTCTGAGAGTGTGGAAAGACGTGGTATCGGGAATAAGTCTACATGCTCGGGGTACGAAAAATTTTGAATGAGAGCATAGAAAATCAACTTTTACTGCAACTGCAGGCCAAAACTTCTGAACTTCCTCTATATCGTGAACTCGTGACCCACCAGACCAACGGCTGAACGAGACTAACATCCAACCAGACCAACGGCTGAACGAGACTGACATCCCAACAGACCAACGGCTGAACGAGACTGACATCCCACCAGACCAACGGCTGAACAAGACTGACATCCCACCAGACCAACGGCTGAACAAGATGACATCCCACCAGACCAACGGCTGAACGAGACTGACATCCCACCAGACCGACGGTTAAGCGAGACTGACATCCCACGAGACCAACGGTTGAGCGAGATTACATAAGGAAATATCCTAAAGTAGGAAGATCTAAAAGATTCGAGAGATTGACAGCTTACATCAGAAAAGGTAGAAATTGTCGATCTCAAGGACTTACTGGTGAACCCTGATAACCCTTAGCACCGAAAATTAGTTTTCTCCTTCACCTTTGTACTACAGGACTAACAAATGACTATATTGCTCAAGTAGCATCCATAGAATAGTTATCAGTATCATAGGTGCAATGAGGAAAGCCAGATTCAAAGAAAATATCGAACGAACAATGGTCATCATTATCCCCTCAGAATTAATTCAGCGTGCAAAGAGATAAACATTATCAGGATTACGAGTCCAATCCTGTTGGTCTATGAGCCGTTGATATCATGGGCCGTCTGCTGGGGGGGGGGGGGTCCTTCATCTTCCCATCACTCTCCAATAATCATTTCGTACTATGTAAAGTGGCTATTGAGTGATTTTCTTCCAACGATTACCCCCCCCCCCCCCCCCCCGGTGTGGACCCGCATTATACGCAACCGTCTGTTTATACAAACTAACATAATGTTTATCCGTGGGGAAAGCGAATACGTGTATCACAGTAAACATAACTGAAGATGACAAAATGCATGTTTTTACGAAACCAAATCAGCTCAATTTGCTTATTGTCGTCATTGTGTATGGCTTTTTATGTGATATACTGAGAATAACCCAACATTCTGTTATAACAGTCTTATGATCACAAAGTAATTTCTTTCTGCATATTCTCGTGAACAATAATTTACATTTGAAGGTTACTTGCTATTAACCAGAAAGTCGAAAATTGTTCCACAAATTCCATACAAAATAAAGGAAACATTATAACTTAATACAGAATGAAGTAAGATACAAGGCTTCTTTTCATTTGAATTCCAGTATTTCGTCATAGGAAGAAAATAAGAAAAGTTCAGATTGGATGAACTGAATGCGACAAAAAAATAGAAGAAAATTTAGCTGTGAGTGACAAGGATGAAGCTTTTCCCAGGAGTAATAGCCTTGACTGAGAATTGAAATGAACTGAATTGAACTGTACTCATTTTACAACAGTATGAGATAGGTATATCACTGAATTCAATTAATACAAAATGTAAAATATGACGATGAAATTGTTATCAAATAATTACTTGTTGTACATAAAGCGTTATATTTCGCGCTATATACGTTTTTTATCACAGGGTAAGTTTGTAATACAGTATCAAAAAATATTAATGCATGATACGACAAATGGCTCTAGGTGTTTTGATGCTGTTTATAATGGGGAAGCATGACATTCGCTACACCATTAGCACTGATAAACAGTTTGTTTCGGATGACACTCACAAGGAGCGGTAAAACAAAGCGCAGCATATTACCGAAGACATTTTGCTCCGTTTACATGTTTTAGGGATTCAGTGTCCTGTGCTGAATTCAAAATATGAACTTCGAATAACAAGGATATCGTTAGCTCAGGTATACTCTAATTAACATAAAAGTGACTCTTGAGTAAACTTAAGTTTACCTATGCGTACTCGAGGGCATGAATTAAGCTTTTACGGATTCGCACGGTCATTGGATTCCGCGCGTTATGGTGTAATTCTTTATTTTATTTGAATTAATCAAAGTACATCACCATCCCCCCACCCAAAACAAAAAACAAAAACAAAAACAACAACAAAAAAAAAACCCTCATAGAATGCCGGAGGAGTGGGGGTGTTGCTGTTGATGTTGTTGTTGCTTTGTTTTTGTTTTTGTTTTTTTGTTTTTTTGTTTTTTTTTTTTTTGGGGGGGGGGTATATCACACGTACGAGCTGTACACAAATTATCTTTTTCCAGGTGACTGGTACAGTTTACACAACGATGGGTTGATGGGGCATGATGGGACATCATAATTAGGTACTTTTATTTACCCCCGTTTTCAGTGGTACAGTTTCGTTTACCTCAAAAACGATAAAATTCTTTGCAACATATGAATTTAATTTAACTAAGCAGTTTGGGCGTTTGGTGATGTAGAGGAGACACACATAGATAATCTTAATATCAGCTTTTTATGGCATCTAATCATACATAGAAATTGATGCCAACGTGATCAAGAGCATACAAGTCTTATTACCAACTCCAGGATGAATATTGTCAACCACAAGAGTTTAAAACAAAGAATCGAATGTTGCACTTCCGCCCTCGATGAATTAGAAGTCATTGCCTATTGCACTTTTTATCCAGGTCAGACATGGTCACAGGTTAAAAGTTCACACTATTTCAGCATTTGAAAGTTGATTTTATTTATTGCCCATACACTGATTTTAGTGATGTGTTGCCTTTGCAGTATCAAGACGATCGGTGCCGGCTGAGGTTCAACGGAAAGTTCAGGTATACTCTGTCCGTCTATCTTATCTTGAATCTCTGAAGAAGAAAAAAAAATAGGGGTCAGTTTGAGGGTTGCGTTGTCCGGGGAGGTCAAGAATACCCCTTAGAATTGCAAAAAGATTTATTCCGTATTTTTATGATAAATTGGAGATTTCTAGGTGAATAGCCACCGTCACCTGTAGTTAAGTTGAATACCCTGGAGAGCTGAATCGCCTCAAGAAGCGGTTTAAGGGAATAGCTGAGGTGTGGTCAGCCGGCGGCCCCTCCTGACCAAGAGGTTACAAGACCGTCGGCATGGTAGGTCGTGACATATTCATGATTTATTTTATTTTTTGTCCTCTTTCTCTCTCTTTTCTTTTTTTTTTTCTCTCTCTCTCCCTTCTCTCTCTCTCTCTCCCTCCCCTTCTTCCCCGATCTCTCTCTCTCCCTCCCTCTCTCCCGATCTCTCTCTCTCTCTCTCTATTACTCCGTCACCCTCCCTCCCTCAATCCAAAAGAATATATTTTCTAGAAAAATAGTTTCCAATAAAGAATGTAAAACAAAATAAGCTTTAGTTTTGCCTTCATGATTGTCGAAAATTTCACAGTATTCACATCATTAATAACGTGGGGCTCAACTCAAACCTGTCTTACCCCTTATAAATTATTCTACATCCATTCAAAATTCTTGTTGACCGAACTTTAAAGTCCCAGTTATTGAAATCTATGTTTATACCTCCCGTTCATTAAACATGTTTTGCATATCGTGAAATCAAACCTGAGACTTTAATTAGCACCCCTGTTTCTTTTCCACTAGCCTTTCTTTGTTTTAGCATCTGTTTGATAGCATGCAAGGTGCACGGGATACTAATTAAAATCAGGAATCCATAAAAGTTGGAACGGACGTGGACCGTCTTATCGCACCAAGAGCAGCGGACACGAGGCTTGTGACCTGACCGAAAAACGGTCAAAGCTGCCCTGAAATCAAGCAGACACTCTTAATTTCCTTCGAGTGATGTTGATTGGTCTTGATTTCATTTCATCTCTGGCAGGACGATGAAATGGTGAAAATCTAATCCTAAGTAAACAACTGCAGGTAGGTTGTGGACTCTGTTCGACGAATTTAAGACTTTACCCCCCCCCCCCACACACACACACACACACATACAGCATCAAACAACAGAGATGAAATTAGGTCAGGTGAAAGTGACGAGAGCTTTTGGAAAAATTTAAAAGCAAATATTGATCTGACTATAATCTTGATTAGAAATACATCCAGCACTAAATTATCCATTTATCATGTATATGCCAAAACATTTTTTTAAATCTATGTAGATTTTATCTACTTACTATCTACTTTACTAAGTATTTACTTGTATCTGTTCATGCATTCATGTATTTATTTATTCATTCATTTTATTTATGACTTTATTATTCATTCATAACTGTCTAGCTATCTATTTACTTATTTACTTACTTACTTACTTATTCATACATTCATTCATTTGATATTGCGCGGAGCTTTTTGCAAACTCACATCATTTCACGTGCGTTGACCTTTATTGATCAAAACTTTCAAAAGTTAAACTACGCAATCCAGTAAACTCTACCCACCAATACGGTGACGTCATTGTCGGGTACACCTGGGGGTGCTAGAAAGTTTGCAGACACCAAGCAGACCTTAATAAAAACATAAGAATCCCCCAAGACCAGTATAGGGAGAAACGGGATATAGGTGTCC
>CM057161.1:7876356-7881721 GCA_029962745.1 Echinometra lucunter | reverse complement strand
AAAAAAAAAAAACAGGTTCTATGCCATGAAATATCAGTCGTATATTTTCACATCAGATATGATATAGAAATATTAAAGGGAGTGATCAGATAAAGTAAATCAATGGGAATTGCCAGACGTAAGAACTGAGACTGTCCTTTGTAAAATACATTTCAATGATTTTATTTCAAAGATTTTCTTTTTAATTCATTTTTCATTTTACTAAATATCAATTATACAAACATAATTCAAATATAATATATCAAAGAAAAAGAACACTCTTAAAAATTCCGGGTCAGATTGATCCAAAAAAGAGTTCGTTGAGACCACACTCCCATCCGGGTCAAAAAATGACCCGGATTAGGGTCATTTTTACCTTATTCTGGGTCATTTTTTGACCCGGAACGGAGTTTGGCCCCAACAGACTCTTTTCCGGGTCACTCTGACTCGGAATTTTTAAGAGTGAAGGAAAAATAAAGGGATATAAGATAGAAACCAATATTTGAAAACAATTCTAATAAAAGGACCTGTATCCAACAAAGAAAATGAAAACAGAGACCAGCAAAGAAGCAGAGCTTGTGATACCTCTGGTCCCCGTTTAGAATACACAGGAGCTCTTGCATTACTAAATATTGACTACATATAACTAGGCAGAATTGCCCTTAAACAGAAACAAAACATACAAATGACAGGATACAAGTACAAATTGAAACAAAAATAAAAGAAAGCAAAATAAGTAGAATAGACTAATACTAGTGCTATATACCAAAATAATCATATATATATTAACAAAAAATGATACTTTGCCTTGATTCGCAATTTTCGGGAACAACCGTTTTATCACTGTTCTTATCTTAGCAAAGCAAACGAAAGATTGTGTGATAACAGTTGGTTGTAAACGTAAAGTATGAAACAGAAGACATAAGAATACATTTCCTTCAGTATGGGGAAAACCAAAGTGGAAAAGAGTGTGTGATTAGGTGTTGTGGCAAAAAAAATGATATTGATGTTCTTGGGATGGGGTATAACGAAAACTTAGGTTTACATTCAAGCAAGTCAAATCTAATCAGTTTACTGATACAACCTTTCATTTAGGTTTGTCATCAACAAACATTGAAGCATGAAAAGAAATCAAAATAAATAAAAGAAGAATAATCCACAAAAAATCAAAACAAATCATGTTGCGAGAGATTATCGTCACACATTTCATGATGTTCTAGGAGGAGAAAAAAAAAAGGTGCCGTGACCAGGATTCGAACCTGGGTTATTGCGGCCACAACGCAATGTCCTAACCACTAGACGATCACGGCCCATCTATACTGTGATATTGTGAATAAAGTTTATACTACTTAAAGGTCCCCTCCTACTCTGCCCTCCCCCCCCCCCTCTCACGCTCTCTCACTCTCTCTCTCTCTCTCTCTTTCTTCTCTCTCTCTCTCTCTCTCTCCCTCTCTCTCTCCCTCTCTTTATCTCTCTTGTGCAATTCGACTGATGAAGGAGTTCCTTGGACTGACCAGATGCACCTTTGATTTATTGAAAGGGCGTGGTTGGGTGACCATGTTGCTTCTGCTAACAATTAATGGGGTATTTAATGCGTTACGGTCGAGTCCAAACACCAAGGAGGGCGAGTTATTTTGGAGGGGGGGGGTAAATGGATTTTTTTTTTTTAATACACCCATAAAATAATTTTTGTAAGTGCTTTCATATCTGATATTGTTCAATTTTAACAATTGTACCAATTTTGGTGTTTTATTGTATGACATGCAAACATCTGTAAAAAGAGAGAGAGTGCGAGAGAGAAAGAGAGCGAGAGAGAGAACGAGAGAGAGAGAGTAAGAGGGAGCCTTTAAGTAGTACAAACTTCAATCACAGTATAGATGGGCCGTGATCGTCTAGTGGTTAGGACATTGCGTTGTGGCCGCAATAACCCAGGTTCGAATCCTGGTCACGGCAATTTTTTTTTTTTTTTTTTTTTTTTTTTGCATAGTAGAACATCATGAAATGTGTTGCGATCATCTCTTGTAACATGATTTGCTCTTTTGTCCTGACTACATATTAGTTTTTATTTTTTGTTTTGATTTCTTTTTATTCTTCAGTGTGTTCATTCATTCATTCATTCAAAGGAACATTTATTTTCTTCCACTATCTATCTTATTCACCCGCCATGAAAGACAATGAATTGACATTCTATATCATGCATCGATATGAAGTAAATCAAATGGATTTGTCAGACGTGAGAACTAAAACAAAGATCTCCTTTGTAAAATACATTTCAATGATTTTATTTCGAAGATTTTTTTTTTCATTTTACAAAATATCAATTATACAAACATAATTGAAATATAATATATCAAAGAAAAAGAAGGAAAAATAAAGGGATATAAGATAGAAACCAATATTCAAAAACAATTCTAATAAAAGGACCTGTGGGCCTATCCAAGAATGAAAATGAAATCAGAGACCAGCAAAGAAGCAGAGCTTGTGATACCGCTCGTCCCTGGTTTAGAATACACAGGAGCTCTTGCAGTACTAAATACTGACTACATATTGACAGAATACAAGTACAAATTGAAACAAAAATAAAATAAAGCAAAATAAGTAGAATAGAGAAAGTAATACTAGTGCTATATACTAAAATAATCTTATAGGCAAATAGATACTTTGCCTTGATTCACAATTTCGGGAACAAACGTTTTATCAATGTTTTTATCTTAGCAAAGCAAACGAAAGATTGTGTGATAACAGTTGGTTGTAAACAGTAAAGTATGAAACAGAAGACATTTGCTTCAGTGTGGAGAAAAACCAAAGTGGATAGAGTGTGTGATTAGGTTTTGTAACATAAAATTGATATTGATGCTCCTTGGTTGGGGTATCACGAAAACTTAGGTTTACATTGAAGCAAGTCAAATCTAATCAGTTTACTGATACAACCTTTCATTTAGGTTTATCATCAACAAACATTTGAAACATGAAAAGAAATCAAATTAAAGAAGACTAATCCACAAAAAATCAAAACAAATCATGTCACAAGAGATTATCGTCACACATTCCATGATGTTCTACGATCCAAAAACAAAAACAAAACAAAAAGTGCCGTGACCAGGATTCGAACCTGGGTTATTGCGGCCACAACGCAATGTCCTAACCACTAGACGATCACGGCTCATCTGTATTGTGAATGAAGTTTATACTACTTAAAGGTCCCCTCCTACTCTCCCCCCCCCCCCCTCCTCCCTCTCACGCTCTCTCTCTCTCTCTCTCTCTCTCTCTCTCTCTCTCTCTCTCTCTTTTCTCTCTCTTCTCTCTTTATCTCTCTTGTACAATTCGACTGATGAAGGAGCTACTTTTACTGACCAGATGCACCTTTTATTGCAATGGGCGTGGTTGGGTGACCATGTTGCTTCTGCTAACAATGGGGTATTTGATGCGTTACGGTCGAGTCCAAATACCAAGGCGGGCGAGTTATTTTGAAGGGGGTGGAAATTTTCTTTAAAATTACACCCATAAAGTCATTTTTGTAAGTGCTTTCATATCTGATATTGTTCAATATGTACCGTTTAACAACTACCAATGTTGGTGCTTTATTGCATGATATGCAAACATCTATAACAAAGAGAGAGAGGAAGAAAGAAAGAGAGAGAGAGAGAGAGAGAGAGAGAGAGAGTAAGAGGGAGCCTTTAAGTAGTACAAACTTCAACCACAGTATAGATGGGCCGTGATCGTCTAGTGGTTAGGACATTGCGTTGTGGCCGCAATAACCCAGGTTCGAATCCTGGTCACGGCACTTTTTTTTGGTTTTGTTTTTGTTTGTTTGTTGTTGTTGTTGTTTGGGGGGTTGGTTATTGCATCGTAGAACATCATGAAATGCGTCACGATTAAATCTCTTGTAACATGATTTGCCGTTTTGTCCTGACTTTGGATTAGTCTTTATTTCTTATTCAGATTTATTTTTATTTTTCAATATTTTTTATGATAAGCCAAAATTCCATTGGTAAACAGATGGTATTTTACATGACATGACAATCAAATTGTTTGTCACTTGCAGATTACTGAAGACAGATTCGTGTGCCATCTGCTTTAGTTTTTTCTTTTTGGGGGGGGGGTTAGGGGTTTGTTTTTGTTTTTGTTTTTTTGCTTTATGTTATTTTATGTTGTTCAAGATGTCATTATTCTGAAAGGATAGGGTGACTTTAGGAAAAGGATTATCAGAGAGAGAGAGAGGAAGAGGGACAGAAGGGTGGGAAAGAGACAAGCAGAAAATAAAAGTTGCAAGCGGAAGATGTTGGAAAAGTGAATAATACACCCCCCCCCCGGCCAAAAATTAAAAAAAAAATAATAATATTAAATAAAAATGCCCTGACCAGGATTCGAACCTGGGTTATTGCGGCCACAACGCAATGTCCTAACCACTAGACGATCACGGCTTGGGCGAGTAAAGAGCTTCTTATTCGTGTAATATAGTGCATACTCACGTTGTGGGATTTCAAACTCGACAACATGACGATATCATTGCGCAATAGTGGACGTGTCATTCCAAAATATCTTTTGCCTAGTGTCCAGTTCATGATGTAATGATGACTACATATTAAGCTGCTGTCAAGAGTGACAGGTTCTAGGCACAATGACTAATAGAATTTTTGTCTGGCTTTTGTGTACACCACTTATCTTTGATAGTGTTTGCATATCAATTACCGATGCATATCTTTGAAGTATGTATTTTTTCTACAAAGGGACAAAATTTGCCGTGCGAGGAAAAAAAAGACGAAGTAAAGACCAGTTCGAAGTTAGCTTATGTCACTTAATGACATAAATGTCACAGACACTATGAACATGGCGGACAAAGAAAGCAGACAAAATAAACAACCTCTCATTCTACCCTTCACAATGGTTCTGGTAGTCAAAAGAACACCACTTCACAGGTATTATGTTTAATCATGTAGTTCCAGGTGAATATGGATGTGACACCTGTTCCACATATTTTAGACAGGAGCAGTGAAGGGATGTTCATTTGACTACCAGAACCATTGTGAAGGGTAGAATGAGGGGTTGTTTATTTTGTCCGATTTCTTTGTCCGTTGTGTTCATAGTGTGGGTATCATGGATGCACCATGGGTTCACAGTTATTCCAACATAATCAAGTATCGTCACTGGGTTTTAGATTTTTGTCACAAATGACCTTTATCTGCTCATGCTCAGACCATGGACCTATTAGAGATTGACTTTCATCGTTACGTTGATTATTTCATGCAGATGTGACTGTCAAAGATATCTTAATGATATTCTGTACATAATTTTCCACTTTTATTTTGGTCACCACCAATTAGCCGGGAGAGAAGAAGCGAGACAGCGATTTGACATTGAGCGGTTGCTACCGGCGCAGAAGATA
>CM057161.1:7861356-7871356 GCA_029962745.1 Echinometra lucunter | reverse complement strand
GAATTTGACATATTTCACATCAAACATTCTTCGTGAAATTGCGTGAAAATAAAATCACCATGAATTTAACAAAGTCCAGTACTCAAAAATCGGACAGCCCATCTGTCTCTTGTACCTCATAGTCTGTTCGAAATTGTCGGAAAAAAAAGGGCGGGAATGCGAGGGTCATAAAAATTATCCTCTAATGATATACAATAAGCCCACTCGGAAGGAAATTATTACTGGGGTCCGGGAATCCCTCACACATAATTTTTATGCAATTCAAATGTTTTCAGTGTAAATTGATTCCGTGTGATCAACGCCCTCTTTGGTGACCTTACGGAGGCCAAGGAGTTAAGGATTCGCAGAATTTCGTGGAGTTATCTTCTAATTGCATCGACAAGTTGGTTAGATCGGTCAGGAAGAGACAATTCACATTTAGGATGCATCTTACACAAATAATCGTCGAAAGAAGATATAAACGTTTCCAAGATATTTGACCACAATGAGATTCAAGTGGGATAGAAATGTAGTCATATATACTCCCACTGCAGCTGTCTAAATTCTTGTGCATCTATAAAAATGTAATAACATCTAAACGCATTTTCAGGCTAGGGTGTGTAGATTTTGTATTTCTTTGATTTGGCATGTTTGACCATGTGTGTTTAATTCTATCCGTCTATTTTCAGCACCATAAGGGAGGGGGATGGTTGTCTGTCAATATCTTCCGGATAACTTAACGAAAGTGAGCAGGCAATTTAGACGTATCATTTTATGTTTATCCATGAAATATTTTCCTAAATTTAATTTCTAACAGATTTGAGTTTGAAAATGAAAATAGTATTTTCCAGTCAGATATTGGACTAATAATTACCAACATTGTCACGTGTAAATGAGTCTATTTGGGGTTTTATGGACCTTTTCCTATTTCTTTTAATTTAGTTTAATGCATTTAATTTCTTGCAACTTCTGCAAATGCACACATTATCATAAAATGTTTTTACAACAGTTAGTATCATTGGGTGTAAACAAACGTTGTAAGTTCAGAATAACTGCGTTCGGTTTACAGTGGTATACATGAATTCGAGCTCAGAAAGACTATGTAAAACGAAATATTTTGCCCCAATGGGCTATGTTATATCTGTTTGCAGTAGATAAAAATTTCACGCTTACAATTTTCAAATCAATATTGAACAGCAGTCGAATAAATGTTTCAAAATACATGTATGCCATTTCAAAATAAACTCATTTCTTTTTCCATTCATAACATCAAGATAACGCGCATCTTTTTAATATGTCTGTATTGCATTTTTAAATTGTGAAATACGGGTCAGATTTTATTCAGTCTAGAAAAAAAAATAACTGTTCTTGAAGAACAGGAATTGGGGAAAGCGAAGTAAAGTGAAGAGAAGGATTTTCGACTAGTTCAGTTCCAAGATAGAGAGGTCCCCTTTTGACTAGCCCCTAGGCCTAAATAATTTTAGCTTTCATCTCCCAAACCGTCAAACTATAATTTTCCCTGCCCTTCCGTCAAAACGAGGTCAGAAACAGTTCACAGTCAGCTTTCAAGTTTGAAAAACAGGGTAAAATTCTAGTCAGACATGTATGAATGTATTGTCATATTATGACCAGTTCAATATTTAGTTTGAAAAAAAAAACTGAGGAATTGTTTGTTTGGGTTTTGGATTTTTTTTTTGTTTGTTTGTTTTGGTTTGGGGGCTTGTGGGTTTGCAATTCCAAAGGTTTTCTCTAAACACACCAATATGGTTGATTTACAAATCAATCATACAGTACTGTTATTTCCCATTTTTCTCTTACTCTCCGTCTCTCTCTCTATCTCCCCTACCCCCCCCCCTTCTCTTTCTCTCTCTCTCTCTCTCTTTCTTTCTCTCTTTCTCCTTCCCTAATCCCCCTGTGTGAAGATTGCTTGGTTCTTTTGTTTCATTACGGACTAAATACATTTCAAGTTCAAGTTCAATTTCAGGTTCTATTTCCAATATAACACAAGACATGAAATATATATATATATATATTTTCTTTTTCAAACAGAAATATCGTAAATTAACATACATCATTTTTTCTCTCTCTCTTATTTGACATCAAAACAAATTAAATGTCTGCTTGACATAGTGTATTAAACAAAACAAAAAAAAGGAAATTGATGTTGGAAAAGAGAAATCCACAAGAAAGCATTTATATGGCAAAGGAACACATTGTGTCATAATGAGAAATGTTGATGTTGATAAATCAATATAATTATAAGGAAGATGACTTAATCAAGATAATGAGGAAAACAGGCCTACTGCGTTCCCAATGAAAGTTTTGTTTTTCGGGAGTCCAACTCCTTTGTCATGTTTATTGATTAATTTGGTAAAATGCATTATACCGTATTCTGTAAGAAGAAATATAAGTATATTTCAAAAGGGAACATCATTATTTTTTATGGATGATAAAAGATAAAATTACATTTCATAATACATTCTTTCAATACCAGGAATGTTCTTAATCTTTACAAGCAAGGTGGTCTCTAAATAAATAAATTCAAAACCCTAGACGGCGAGGCTCACAATGGACACTGATGGACATTTAATGGGGAAAATAACCCACGGAACATTAATATTACCCCGAAGTTCGAGCAGATCTGGGCTTTTGCACTTTTTAAGGTTGCAATGAAATTTTAGAAGACCCGATTATGTCAGAGGTGGAGCCACTGGAAATTTCTGTTTTTGCCACCTTTAAAGGTTAGATTCGTAAAAAAAAAAAACACACACGTTAGTGTATGAAAGTGAATGTATGTCTGGAATAGAGAGAAATAATACTGGAGGTTTCTTTTTCAACTGTTTAAGATGAGAAATTCGATCGCTGCATCGCAATGATTTGCCTTGGTGTGATTTTTTTTTTTTTCTGCATGGATCTTCTTTCTTTTTTCTTTTCATTTTTTTTTTTTTTGGGGGGGGTTCCTTAGTCTTAAGAAGAGAATAGTATTTGAATGTTGCATTGTACGTTATAAAACATCAAGTAAAACGACCATACGATATGTACGGTGGCCATCATTCTTGAGGAGGCGCTGTGGCTGAGTGGTAGAGCAATGGTCTCGTAACGGGGAGTACCCCGGAAGTACAAAGAGGATGCACTAATGTCCTTTGGTAAGGTATTAATCCTCATTGCCAAGTCCTTCGGAGGGGAATTAAAGTCGTCGGCCCCCTGGTTGCTTACTAGCAAGCATACACATGCTTTCTTAGCAGTCAGGTAAAATGATCAACCAACCATCTAAATTCATTATCAAGAATAAGTGGAATGAGCATAATGAACAAATCGAATATATTCTTTTAAATGTCGTGCCTGGCTGATATTTTTTCTTTAAGTATCCGTCAGTTGACACCTTCACCTGCAAATCCGTGGGTGTTAGTGAATAAGCTGTCAATGGCATTTTTATTTACCAGTGGAAGTAATCTCTCTTCAGCGCTATAAGACTTGAGAGAAAAAGGCTTCCAACTGACCAATGATATGCATTGTCCGTCAGGAATTTGTCAATTGGTTCTTTGTGAGGCTACACAAAGGATCTACAACGAAGTTATGGTCAGCACAGACTTGTTATTCCATTTCAAGTCACCAGACTTGCGGATTTAGAGCAAGATGGAATTTAAAAAAAAATTATGCATAAGAATTAAATCGGGAGAAAATAGTTTGTGAATATCAAACACGGTCAGCTTTCAATCAGGAATCAAATCAATCATCCAAGTCGGATTTAGCAGTGAAAATCTGGCGTTTTTCAAAGTAAGCCCAATTTAACGGTTAGGTAATGAAAAGGACCGTTTTGTAACCATGATGGGATTTAGTACAGTGGACTTGACTTCGTCGAGGCTTTGCTCTCGTTTGAATTTTCTTCCTTCCTTTTAAAAGAAAATGCCAGTGGCCATGTTTAGATGACCAAAGTTAAAAAAAGGGAAAGGATTTTGTCTGTTGACGGCACGAAAACGACCTGGAGAGGGATTTCTGATATGCAGGTCAATCACAAAGGTCATGCTATGTAGAAAAGTTGGAGGAATAAAAAAGGGGTGAGATTTTCAAAGGAATGGAGAGGAGAAAAATACTTTCTCCTGTAGTTCTTCGTCTTGTAGGTACCTTTTCACCGCTCCCCCCCCCCCCCCCTGTACCCCTGGTTAACTATTTGTGCATTAGGCACTGCATGAAAATGAAGCAGGAGCAGCAACACTGTCCGTAATATTTGGGGAGAGGATGTATGCGTAATTTACATTCCGTCGGGGAATGTAATATGATGTTGGCCGTGGAAGTGTCGGCGAGGCCCGACATTTCTTGCCGAAATATCAACTTTATAGTTGTTACGGAATAGTATCCGAATAATACCACTTTCACACCAAACAAATATAACGGAATAAAAGCGTTTTTTGAAAAAAACGCTTTGGTATGAACACTCGGCAAAGCGTCATATTTGAAAACGGAATCAAATATTCCGCAATCTACGTGTGAGGTCTATCACTAGGTTTTGAGGTGTTTTGAAAACGGAATATTCCAAATATGACGCTTTATTTTTTGGTATGTACAGAAAAAAGGAAATAAAGCGGAATGAAATGTCAAAGGTCAACCAGGTTCCCACCAAAAACCTGGAAAATGAGGGAAACGAGTGAAAGCGCGGGTATCTTCGATCGCAGCGCTAGCGAGCTGCATGGATCGGCATGGCAGTGCAGCGTACGTTCGACGCTACTAGCTGCATGGACGCGAATCATGTATGAAGAAACAAACGCGTTTGCATTCGTACATGAGTTCAAAAATTAAACTATACATACAAATAAAAAAAATAATTATTCAGTAAATTTAAACAAATTGCAATAAGTTCAGTAATAATTATACATTTTATTCTGAATAACTGATTTGTTTTGTTACATATATCAAATAAAACAAAAAAATTATACAGCTAGAGATAGCAAAATGCATGGTGGGTAATGACGTATTTCCGCACTTTCTCACACCGTAATATTACGCTTTCGCTCAAAACGGACTTCATTGGTTCAGTGTGAACAGAAACCAGAAGCGTTTTGGAAGCGTTTTGAAAGTGAAGCGTCATGAAATATAACGGCATGGATATTCCGTTTCGGCAGTGTGAAAACAGTATAAATATGAGGTGACAGCTAAATTATGCTAATCTATGCCCGACTATTGCCAATATAATAATTTGGAGGGGGCCGCAGCCCCTTCGCGTGTTATAACTACCTCTTACCTTTTACATCTACAGATATGTTCAGTTTATTAGCATCGTTGATCTAGCAAGCCCACCCCCATGATGGAGTTTGCTTTATGATGACTGAGTCAGTTTATGTTGGGGTCTTTCTTTCTTTCTTTCTTTCTTCCTTCCTTCCTTCCTTTCTTCCTTCCTTTCTTTCTTTCTTTCTTTTTTTTTCTTTCCCATGTCCGTTCACCAGATTTAAGCACTTCATTGCACATCGGCGTCAGTATCAACCCTTTCTTTACGGTCATCGAGTTTACAGTTTTCCTCAGTAATTGCAAGCCATGCACGAAGAATAGAAAAAGGTAAATAACCAAGGGGATATGAAACAACCACAAAGTTGTTTTCCCCCAGTCCACTCGGTACCAAAAATAATGGTAAAAGTTGAGGGGCCTCTATCGGGGGGGGGGGGGGGGGGTTCGCCGAGAAACTAGGTCAAGACCAGCATCAACATCTTGAGCCACTATTGTGGGAAGAATATTTTGTGATTCAACAAAAAAGTGGGATTTTCTTAGCGGTAGAATGCTCCATTTTATAATAGATTTATACACAATGCACATGGGATGAAACTGGTTAAAAATGATATCAGGGCTTGCAGAAATCTAAATATCTCAACGTGTAATAAGTTAGTTCGGTCATAGTTTATACATGTGACCCTTTTCATGTATAACTTTCACGTTTTGACTTTAAATCAAACGCATATGACGAGTACAGTTATTCATTTCATATGTTATGGGACAAAGGAGGAGGGGTTTTTTTTTTTTCCTTTTTTTTCCATTTTCTTTTCTCTTTTTTTTTCTCTTTTTTTTCATTTTTTTCCTGGAAGGAGCAGAATATTATGCTAGTAGTAATAATGTCAACATGGTCAATCTGTCAGGCAAGCAAATCAAAATGATAAGCTAATTTGGGGCGTTAAGTATTACATCTTCAGGGAAGTGGGGGCGTGCACATTCATTCATGGAATTGTTAAACTATGGAATATAGTATTTCCATGGTTGAACGCCCAGTAGGGTACACAATACATTCGGGAAGTATTAGAGGCAACTGCCCCTGGCTTCCCCTAATCAAGGATCGACGCCCCTGGTCAGATTTGAGGTACCGCGTTATGAAATCATATACTGGATAAGTGATCATGTGATGTGAGGACATACTAGTATTGCTTTCTTTACTGACTCGACTCGGCATGCACAAAGTCCTCGCATGCCAAAACTTCCAGTTGCCCGTTTAATGTTTAATATCCGGACAGTGTCGTTAAAACCTATACATTCCATAAATGACAAGTATATTTAATATGATTTATAGACCGTGTCTGGACCTGTCCCTCTTCGTCATCATAATCCTTGACCGGATTTCCTACTCATATTAAATTCCAAAATATTTGAAAGTACTGGTGTAGCCAGCTACGCAGGGGGCAGGGGTGACAGCCGCCCTACATCATTTTCCCTGGCACCCCTTGCCTATCTTGTAACCGGGTGGCCACATAATTTAGTCTATGAGAGTGTGAAAAGTCAGTCAATAGTCAACAAAAACATTAAGTTATCTATAGATGCATGAAAAAAGTACTGTTCTCTTACAGCAAATTGTTGCTTTTATTTCAAATTCATTGGCATATATATTTATTTATTTACTGATTGATTTATCCATTCATTCATTTATTTACTTATTTACTTATTTACTCATCTATCTATCTATTCATTTGTTTATTCATTCATTCATTTATTCATTCATTTATCCATTCATTCATTTGTTTATCTTTTTTATGCCTTATGCAAGAGCACCCCGAAGACAATATGGGAAAGCTAGCTGTTGGTATGTTCGAAAGAAACTAAAACGAAAATTTGAATTTGAAATAAAAGCACCAATTTGCTATAAGAGAACGATGCTTTAACGATAACTTCATTTTTTGTTTAATACTAAAGTAGATTTATGATACTAAGTCAAAGCTAAGATTCGTTATTCATGAAGAACTTTTATTATGATTTTTTCTCTACAATTTTTATAGCCCCAACTGAAAACAGTCATTGGGGAGGAGTTTTGAAAAAAACTAATGTGCCTTATAAATTTGATGAATTGCCTTCGATTTGTCTCCTTTCCCTGGCGGCAAATTTATCGTTGTAAATTGCTTAAGGAAAATATCTCTTAATCACAGAATGTGTCAATTTGGACAAAGATGTACAGACTTCTCTCTTTTTGTCATGTATGTGCCTCTTTCAAGTCATTCCAAATGGGAAATTCCAGTGAGGCCTTTTTAACATGAAAACGCGCAAAAAGTAAGATGAATGATATAGTTTTTCGTTCTTTCGCACAAAGATTCTAGCCCAGGGGCGAAGAACGTGAAGAGGGCCGTGCACAAACTGAAAAGCGGTCGTCTTCTTCTGCAAAGAGTCATGTTTCGTCAAAAATTGTACTTTTCATCGCATGTACAGTTCACAATGCCAAGTCTTTTGACTTATTTCATTTTCCCAAGAACAAGGGTTTTGATATAATTCTGAATACATGTTGAATTCACATTCTGAATATTCATTTCGACTCTTGTGAAATCATTATCTGCGAAGTACATCTTTTGAAAGTATTTTAAAGGTTCCGACGATAATAATGGTGTCAAAAAAAATCTCTCCAGTTTGCTGAATTTAATGAGCTGCTTATTAGAGATTTTTTTAATAATTATTTTCTTTACTGTATTCAATCAAATCAACGCTCAGTGCATGAATTAATAAGAATACAACTTCAAATTGAACTGAACTGAAAGATGCCTTTACACATACCGTCGATATTGATTTTCTATCGTATTTCCGCAATAGTTGACTTATAAAAAAATGAGAATAAAACTATCGTTCGTAGGGGCGCTCCTATAGAGGAGGGGTGCGCCATTTTAACATGTTCCTCGGACGACCCTCATTTAATAGTTTATGTTTCCAACTGTTTATACATTTGTTTTGTCGGTTCTTCAAAAATGTGATTCCGTAATTTACTCGCTGAGTGCTATGAGGCCAAAATTTGATTTGGGATTAGTTTACAGGGTTAAGTGAGAACAATTTTCTTTAAATTTAGGTTTTATAGGTTTTGTAAGGAAATTGGCCTTAATTCATCTGTGTTATTTCAGCATATAAGTCGTCCCTAATCATGTTAACTGACAAAATATGTTGTGCAATATCAGGATACGTGAGCCTAAAAATTACCACTAATTTTGTGTTGAGGACTCCATTCTCGTTTTGCGCAATTACGGAAGGCCACATGGGCACCGAACGTGATTAAATGTAATAGTTTGACATGATATCAATGACATTTCGACCCCCAAAATTATGCCAATTATCCTTCTCGGCTACCCACCTGATAATATCATTATCCAATGTCTAAATTATTGGAAACTGGTGTTATTTTACCCTGTCTTTCAACCACACGACCCTACACCACGGCTGGTTCTAATTAATTCCGTACGCGGTCTTTAATACGACCTGTTTCTCTACAAGGCCTGTATAAAAACCGATAATGTCCAACGGTTATCATCAAATTACACTTCTTGCCTTCCCAAAATGACAAAAATAGGTCAAAATGCATACCGACTTGAAAATACATATATCATTCAAGTCCTATGGAAAAGTTTTAAGAGCCGCTAATCTGAATAAGCAAACAAGATTTTCCTAAAAAATACATTGACAGAAGAATAAGATTTTGCATTGGCAAGTTTGATTATCAACCTTATTGTATTTATTTTCTATCTCCTTATCTCTCTCTCTCTCTCTCTCTCTCTCTCTCTCTCTCTCTCTCTCTCTCTCTCTCTCTCTCTCTCTATCTCCCTCTCCCTTTCTTTCTTTGCATCGTGGTACTATTGTGATTGTTCACTTTTCTCCTAAGAAAGCAGAATGTAGTTTTTATACTAAATATTTTAGATCAACTTGTTGCTTGACTAAGGGGGTTAAAAGTTCATCTGTAAAGCAAATTGTCGAGTGTTTTTTTTTTTTTCGCTTAAAGTCCGTCCGACAATGGCGTATCCAGAAATTGGTTAAGGGGGTGAGGGATTGAGATGTGCCCTTTGAAGACCAGTATTGTTCCGTCCAGTAAAAAGCATTTTTAAAGTTTTATAAATGTTTTTCTGGGTCCGCACACTGCACACGAAGGGAGAGGGACGAATGGTTCCCATCTGTTGTTCAACTTAACGTTGATAATCAGCTCCACAATGATCACTATAAACCCCAATACTAGCATCTTGTTCAGGATTCATTGTATCTATGTAGTATGTAATTATTTGCTTAGTAGTTTTAAGTCCAACCAACTCAATATCGTGCTATGATTCTGTTACTTTTACAAAAATTACGACGATTTTGATATACTGTCATTCGGTAACATTAATGATGCAAATGCCACCGTTTTTCTTTCTTTTTTTTCTATCTATCTCATCCCCATCCGTACTTCAGTTTCCTTCATCTGATAACGGTAAACCATGTCTGACGATGTTTGTAATCAACACGCTTTTCATTATTATCATCATGACTGTCTTCGCATCACGTCATCGGCATCCCAACACAAGCTCCTCTGTTCGTGTGTTCTCCTCCTTCTTTGTAACATATTTAAAGCATGTGTGTACATTATGCACGCAATCTTGTTGTTTCAGAAGGAAATTAATGTGAATTTTATTTTCAATTTCAATCGTAAGCCTATACACAGCAAAACATTTTGGCGGAAGATACATGTTGTGTACATTAAAAATCAATGTCAAATGTTATCAAAAGTTTAAAAAAAATATCCGTTGCGAATGATGCATTTTGTTTGTTTGTT